>BTHU01000015.1:43211611-43731611 GCA_036184795.1 Tokudaia tokunoshimensis
AAGGTTTTTAATCTACCTGTGGCTCTGTGTCCTCGGTAATAAAAGCAAGGCTCTGTGGGGCAGCAACTCTCAGAAGGTTTCCTTCTGAGAAGATGCCATGAATTGAGTTCTCAAAATACTTGCTAACTGTTAAATGATCAAAACTAATAGCTAGATGTATGAAATAGCCATCTGAGGACAACAGACTGTTCCAAAACTAGTAGGAGATGAATATATGACTACCCAAGGGAAAAAGACCCTGAAGATCTTTCCACAGATTTTTTTTTTTAACACAGAGTCATAATGGCTTAGCATCTTGCCTGAGGTCAAGCAGTTTGTCAGTAGCCACACTAGAACCCAGGTCTCAGCCACAACGTCATTGAGAGAAAGGACAAGAACTCAAACCTGACCCTTCACCTACATATGTGTCATAGGGATAGGTGATTTTTATGAACAGGGTGTTAAAGATCTACCTGCATATGTTGGGTCTACTAAGAGAACAGGACAAGGTTCTCACAATCACACCCCTGTCAAAGACTTCAAAGTGGCCTTTGTTAATTAAAAATAATGGCCCAGGGACCTAGACCACTAGAACAGAGCCAGAAGGCATCACTGTAGAAGTTCTCATTGCCAGGCCGCTGCTGGGCATCTAGACCATGCCCCCACACCCCCACACCCCCACACCCCCGATGGAGGAGGAGAGCATGTTGGACAAGCTGTGGAGACCTCAGAAATGAATCATTTCACAAAGTCACCACGTGGCTCTGGTGTCAGTTCAGTTTACCGTGCCCATATCAATCTGCTCCACAGTCTCTCCTTTGCTGACAACCCAGCACCTCTCAGGGTGCTTGCACTTTCAGAAGAAAGCTTACCTTCATCACACACACACACACACACACACACACACACACACACACACACAATTTTTTGTAGATTTTCTCAATGCTCCAGGGACAGCTCCACACTTTCCAGCAGTTGAACCTTTGTAATACTTTGCCTTGCTCCTAGATGCTGTCTCAGCCCTACGACCCCTTCCCACCACCACCCCTAAAACAAACTGGCAAAACCTCTTCCCAGAAATGGCAGTGTTTCCATGAAACCAACCTAGATTCAGATCAGAGAAGGTGAGGACCATCTGTACTCCAGAACCTTCTATATCTAAGGCCCCCACAAGTTCTTCTTTGCTGTCCATTCATGATGCTTTCTCTTTGACAACCTCACATTCTGCCTGACTAGCAAGTGTGTGGAACTAGATAAATCCTGCTTTCTAGGAGGGAAGTCAGAAGGCTATTGAAGAAATGCACAGAAGCCAGGGAGGAAGACATAGGAATGAAAAGGCAGGTTGGCATAACATCTGACATGCTTTAACTCAGTACCCTAGACCTCATCAGTATGTATGATTACTTATTATCAATACATTATAAAGGAGAAAATTGGGGAACAGATGGAGATGAGGACTTTACCCAAGATCTACCGTGAAGCTGTGAATGGATCGAGATGAGCTAACTCGAATTGGCTCTTTACAATACTGTCCTTCTAACCCGGCATCCCTCTGAAATTGTTCTACCTTTGTGGACCAAAACATGCTCTAAAAGTAACCATCTTTGCTCCAAATTCCCACCTGGTGCTTTAAGAGCCAGATATTACAGATCTGCTTGAGTCAAATCTCCCCCAAATGGTAAACAGCATGCAACATAACTCTGAACTTCAGAACATTACTCAGACAGAGGAAATCATAGATGTTTCAGAAGGAATGGGCCTTGAGCCACCAGCAGGTCAGCATTTTCCGCCACCTCATTGCTAAATACTGACATATAAGTAGAGCTATCTGTAAGTGTGCACGTATAATAAGCACTGTGGATATTGTTTTTGATGGAACAACAGGTTAAATATGTAATTATAGGATTGCAGACACATAGAGAGGTCTATTGCTTATTTAATTATTTGTTAATAATTTAAGAGGAATTTAGATCTCCCTCTTTGAGATATGATATTTGCACTTTCAACTACAATCTTAAATGAAGGATCCAGGAAGTCCTTTATGTGATTCAAGTTTTAAATAATTTGTCAAGCGTTGTGTTAATTCCAAATACACCAGAGTTTTCTCAGTCATCCATCAAAATAGGGAGTGCAGGACAGGAGGAGGAGGAGAAGGGGGAGAGGAGAAGGAGGAGGGGGAGGGAGAAGGGGAAGAGGAAGGGGAAGGAGGAAGAGAAGAGGAGGAGGAGGAGGAAGAAGAGAAAGAAGAAGAAGAAGAAGAAGAAGAAGAAGAAGAAGAAGAAGAAGAAGAAGAAGAAGAAGAAGAAGAAGAAGAAGAAGAATTATTTAACTTTAGGATGAAGAAAGGTTTACAGCAAAACACCAGTCAAAATTTTGTTCAATTTTAAAATGCAAGCCAAACATTTTCCACAAAACAGAAAAGAAAGAAGCCAGATATTCCTGCAGTCTTTCCCAGCATGAGATGTTTTTCTCCTCTTAACAAACAGAAGTCTGGCGAGAAGGGCAAAGACTCAGGCTAGGGAGCTCAGCAGGACAAGGAGGAGGATGTCCCCAAGTCTCCAGAACTTACCCAACTTGTCCTGTTTGCTCACACCTCACTCTCTCCACTTTGTCAGTTAGGAGCAGAAGGCAGCTGAGCTTTGGTTGCTGTTTCTGTTCTTTTGATCGCAAAGCCCCATGAAAATTAAACTGTGTTGAATGTGATGTGGCTTCACCTCACATAGCTGGGGAAGAAAATGATTCAAGCGTGGATTGTTGATGGCTTCTTGGGAAAAAAAAAATAAGTAGTAAGTGGCTAGCAGGAGGCTACGTGGGGGACGTGCCTTGAGGGTGGCAGGCCTGGAAGGGGCCCACAAACTTTCTCAGCACAGCTGTCCAGATGTGCTTCATCTGGTTTCCCCGGCAGGGCACTAGCTGGGGCTGCGGTTGGAGGCAAAGCCTCCTCCCTGATTACCGATTGGTGGAGCAGACTGCCATTTCTGCGGGCTCAATCTGCCTCCGCCCACTGGGCTACTCGCATCCTAGAAAGGAACTTAGCTGGGCGCTCTGTGCAGTCGCTGATGTGGCACTGCGTGGCAGCGGGGGTCTGGGGAGGGGTGGTTGGACGGGGTCGCTAGAACTCAGAGCTTGCCCCTGCCCTTGCTCCGTGACGGCAGGCCTTGTAAGGGACTAGTTTGTTTAAACAGGGGAATCGCTATCGTTTGGGGCAAGAAACAGGATCGGTAGCTTAAGGGAGCCGGCATTTCCAAATAGAAGGGGTTGGAGAAGCACGTTACCCACGCCTTCAAAGGGGCGGTCCAGTCCCGCCTCAAAGATTTCCTATCCACACCTTCCTGGCAAGAGAAAAGTGGGTGTTCGGGAGCGCTATTTGGGAACAGTATACTAAAGATTCAGGAATAATGAACCTTTTACTAAAACGTAAAACTAATCAGAAATGTGGTTGTTTCCGTGGAGAAGCACTGGGTGGATGCTTAAAAACAATGCTTGAGGTTCCTTTATAGCTGAAAGGAGTAATGCTCGCTCAGGAAGACAGCAAGAACTCTCATTTTGACCTGTGAGAACTGTAAAATTGCACCAAGCATGTTTTGATTCTGTATGAAGTCATTTGTGTCCTGTTCAGCTTTCGGAATCATCTGTAATCGGTCAACGGTGCACATTCTATCATGGAAACCTGCCTCACAATGGGCTGATCATCAAGGATTAACTAGCTTTTCTTAAATTACCGTCAACAGACACCAAGTTTATTAACAACTAGGACAGGCTCCTCACAAAAGAGAAAAGATACCTTCTGCTTGCAGGAATGTAGATTCAGGTTTCTCATGGCTATACATAACTGGCCCTCTTGGATTTATACAGAAGCCAGCATGAAGAGATTCTGCAAGACTGACAGAAGGTAAACCTACTAGAAATCTCAGCATTCAGGGGACCACATTATGATGAGGATGTAGGCTTTGCTTTTAATCCATTAACTCAGACTTGAAGCTGAAGATGTCAGTCTGGACCTAGAATGTCCCCAAAGGACATGTATTAAAGCCTGAGAAAGTGAAACCATCAAAGTCAAGAGATGATAGAATGAAGTTATCCCATTGTGAAGTATTATCTTTTTTTTTTAATATTTTAAGTTATTCACTTTACATCCCACTTACTGCCCCCCATTACCAGTCACCCCCCCACACACAATCCTTTCCCCATCCTTGTTCCCCTTCTACTCTGAGCAGGTGGGAGCCTCCCAGTCACCCCCCACCCCCTGATCTTTCAACCCTAGCATTTCAAGTCTCTGCAAGCCTTGGTGCTTCCTCTCCCTCTGAGGCCAGACAAGGCAGCCCAACTAGAACATATCCCACATACAGGCAACAGCTTTTGAGATAGCTTCCATTCCAGTTGTTTGGGGCCCACATGAATACCAAGCTGCACATCTGCTATATGTGAGTGGGGAGACCTAGGTCCAACCCATGTATGTTCTTTGGTTGGTGGTTCAAACTCTGAGAGTCCCAAGCATCCAGGTTAGTTGACTCTGTTGGTCTTCCTGTGGGGTTTCTATTCCCCCTAGGGCCCACAGTCCTTCCTCCTATTCTTCCATAAGAGTCTCCAAGCTCCATCCAACGTTTGGATGTGGCAGAGCATGATCTTAAAGGATGTATTTGGCCCCAGCCCTTTCCAGTTTCTCTTTGCTGACTAGTCAGGAGCAGACTTCCACTACCATGTGGTTCAGCTATGATATTCTGCCTTATCGTAGGCCCAAGAATGACTAAGGCTGAAAGCTCTGGAACTTTAAGCCAAATAAACTTTTCCTACTTTTAAGTTGTATATTTTGTCACAGTAAAGGGAAAGCTGACTGCAGAGTGAGTAACTAAGATGCAAACAGGAATAGAAGTGTACGGGTGGAGGGAACTATAGTAAACTTCCTGTTTGCTCCTTCAATAGCCAAGGATGAGGGAAAGGGAAGTCTAGGTTTAAAAAAAAAGAAATGCTTTAATACTTCATTTAGTAGCCACTTTGCTGCAACCAAACACGAATAAAAGCTATGGCCCGTGAGCATCTGCTCATTTGCCCTTACCAGCCCATGACAAGATAAAGAGGTCACAACTCCTTAACAGAACAACAGCAAATACAGTGCAGCAATATATAAAAAGAATTACACAAAAGAATCAAGTGGCATTTTCCCAGGAATGTTAAGTCTTGCTCAGTACCCCCCCCCAAAAAAATCAATATAATCTATGTTGTCAATAGCCTAAAAGTAAAGTCATAAAATATCAAATGTGTGGAGACAAGCACTTAACAAAACTCAGCACCATAAATATTCCAGAGAAATGGGAATAAGGGAGAACTTTCAAACTGGGATAGGCATGTACAAAAAAGCTCTCCAAACTTAATGAGAAGGTCAAGATAATTTTGCACATGCTCCGTGATTGTGCTTAAGTAACATTTCCCAATGACAGAGCTGTGAAACGGAGAGCAGGTGAGTGGTTGTTCAGGTTTAAGGAAGGTGAAGGCTGGGAAGAAAACGGTCATGGCTATAAAAAAGCATCATAAGGAATGTTTATGGTAATGGAAACATTGTGTCACTTGGCTATGCTACAATTTAGCACCATTCAGCATAGTGAAGCCGGAGGAGACTGGAGGTGGATCCACGACATCTCCTTCATTTCTACCAACTACCTCTGCATTCACAACCACCTCAAAATAAAAAGGTTAACCTTTAAAAACTTTCTGAGTAGGGGCCTCACCTCCTTCTAGGCCATTATTTCCCCATACATCAGTTTGGTCCCTTGATGAAGCCCTCTCCAAAATGTAATCATCTTTTGACTACTCCTGGATGACATCCTAGTTGAAAGAGGTTGAGGATAATTTAAAACAAACAAACAAACAAACAAACACAAACAAAAATTGGGAAGTTTGGGACTCTTCCCTGACCATCATGGAGCGTGATGGTCTTTAGTCCTTTCGTGACAGCACCAGGCCAACTGGATGGTTTGCCTGCTTGTGTGTAGTCTGACTTGCTAAACTGGCATGGTTCTAGACAGTAAGGATAATGGACACTTGGCTTGGTGCTCAGCTCACTGAGTCCGACCACAAGAGGATGCGCACACTCCAATCTCTGCAGACTTTACTACAAGGCACTTGTTCTTGCATCTGACCCTCTTGACAAGGAAGCTTGCTGTAGATAAAGAATAAAAGGAAAATAGATGAGGCCATGGACACATTGACTTGGCAGTGGTAAAGGTAGACCAGAAAATGTCATGAACATGAGTAACACCTTAGATTGTGAGGCACACAGAAGAAGGAACATCAATGATAACGTTTTTCTCTCAGAATTGTCCCGAAGCTTCTCCCTCCAAGAGAAACATCTTGATACTGCTCTCTCAAATTGCTGGAACATCTTACGCTCTGTCATCTCAGCAGTATTCACTGCAATTTAGCCAAGTCTATTTAAAACAACAAGCAGCAGAGGATGGCATGTACCTCCCGTACAAAGCATAAGTTATCACCTTTGGTGTCTTCTTTACCTTGCCCATCACACTTTGGTATACATTATACCGTTCAGCTAGTTACATGGACAAGTAGGGCAAGGAGGAGCAGCTACACTAAAAATCATTCTTCATACAAACAAGGACTGGCCTCAACCATTGCAAATGAACTGGAGCCCTAATGCTTACCAATTAGTGAGCCAGCAATGGAAACGCTAGCAAATGTACCCTGACTCATTCTCCACTGATTCAAGGTCCTCTAAGGATTCCAGTAATTGTCAGCAATACTAGAGTTTCTAGTAACACCCTGCATATCCCCAAGACTGGATATCTTGAATGGAGCCAGGTACTAGATGCTTTCTCTTCCTAAAATAAAGTGATCTCGATCTTAAAGGGGATTATAAGAGGTCTATAAGTGTTTTGAGAAATATAACCAAGTAATTTTGATTGCTGAGGTGATCTTTCAGATAAAAGAAACTAAGGGCTGGAGAGATGACTGGAGGTATAGATAGGTTCTTGCTGTCAAGCCTGATGACATGAGTTTGAGCTCCAGAATCCACATGATGGAACAAGGGAACTGACTCCCATAAGTTGTCTTCTGACCTCCATATATGCGTCTTGGCATGTATAAACACATGCACTAAATAAACAGACAAATAAACATTTAGAAAAGGGGGATTACCTTAGTTCCTTCAAGGAGGTTTCCAGAAGTTAAGTGATACATTACTTGTGTGCATCCTGTTGGCAGTTTTAACAGCAATAGTAATTACTCAATTAGAAAAAAAATGGTGTAAGCTTTAATCACATGCTTTAAATAAAGTTATTAGTGACATCACCTTCAACTCATTCAGGTTAACTTCAGCTTACAGGCATTACCACCCACAGTAGTCTGTATAATCACTAGCCCATCCTGTTGAATCTGCATAAATGTTGGGTACCAAGAGAAATGGTGGGAAAAAAAAGAGAGGGAGGAAAGAGAGAGAAAGAGGGAGCACCATTGGCTTTATAAGGTAGATTCTAATGACTTACTATGTGTATGCACCTGATTTGATCCAGGGGCTCTGCAGGAAGAGAAGTGAGTCTTGGATCTGTACAACAGCAGCTTGCAATACTGTTGACATAGAAGATCCAAGACCCTTCTCAACATGTGTACTTGTACAAGTGAAGTAGATTTTTATCCCTGTCCCCATTAATTGTATTAGATTGGCTGGTGACAGATGACAATCACGAAAATGTGTTCTTGTAAAGATGGTGCAGAAGCAGGGGATGGATGTTGTTAGGAGACAATTTTCTCCATAGATGTCCTAATAACAGTAGCACTGACGGCTCTTTTTCAAACATATTCTCAAGAACATTTGTGTAACCTAGAAAAATGTCTCCTGGTGAAAACAATCCTTCATTTTATAACAAAGATAATGTTTCATTCTAATAAAAAACAGGAAAAGTTTTCTTTCTATGGTTGAGAAGTCACTAAATAAATGTCTATTTACCCCCTGACTCTCATTGCATATCCTAGAGGGTTTGGGATCCTGGGAATGAGCACAAATACTGATACTTGAGCTACTAATGTCACTGTGTGAAAGCTATCCTTCATCTTATGGCTCTAATTCTTAGCCTTTAAGAAGGGAAAAGAATGCAGGAGATAGAAGAGGAAATAGAAGAGAGGAACAGGAAGGGGATGTTAACTAATGATATTTAGACCAGATTGTTAATTAAGCATTGGATAAGGAAGGAACTGAAGGAAAAGGAGAAAAAGAGGAAGAAAGAAGAGAGGAATGGAGGGAGAGAGAGAAGCAGGTACGAAGGGATAGAAAGACAGAAATGTCACAGGTTACTACTACATAATTTCTTGAGGTATTCAAAACTGTTTCCAAAAAAAAAATGGATCTAGACCTTTGGCAAAATTCAGCATCACTTCATGATCATAGTCGTGGGTAGACTAGGGATGTAGGGAGCATATTTCAGCATAATAAAGGCTATATATGACAAGCCTACAGTCAACTTCATACTTATTGGAGAAAAACTTGAACCATCCTCATTAAGGTTAGAAATAAGGCAAGGGTGCCCACTCCTTATACTCCTGTCCAACGTAGTACTTGATGTCTTCTTACCTAGAACAATAAGACAAGAAAATAAAGGTACACAAATAGGAAGAGAAGAAAATAAAGTAACCTTACTTGAAGATGGCAAATCTATTTATGAGACCCTTCCTCCCCCTCCTCCCTCCCTCCTTCTCTCCCTCCCCTAGCTCTCATTTTCTCCATCTCCCTTTCCCTTTCCCTTTCCCCTCTCTCTCTTCCTTCCTCACCCTTTTTCTTTGTGGCAATGTTAAGGGCTCAAATCCAGGGCTCTCATTCTCCCTAGCCAAGCACTCTATCATTGACTCACATTCTCAACCCTGCAATTACCACTTAATTTTGGGTTCTTGGAAGGAAGTTTACTGAGTCAAAGAATAATAACATTTATATTGCTCTTATTACAAACATTGTTTCCAAGAAAGATTAGAGTATTTGTTATCTTAGTGTATCATTTTCCTACATTAAGCTCCAAGGATTATTTCTATTAAAATTGGGAAATTTGTTTCAAATAACCTCTTCTTTTCTTACCTTGTTACAAATGACCTCTTACTTTTTTTAAAAAAACAATGGATAACATTTTTTTCTTCTCTCACACAATACATCTCTACCACAGTTTCCCTTCCTTCCACTCCCCCCACCCCCACGTCCCCTCTTCCTCTGATTCACTCCTCTGTTTCCCCTATGAGAAGAGCAGGCCTTTCAGCGATAGAAACAAAACACATTGTAACAAGAAACAGTACTACCGGGAACAACCCCGCATATCAGGGCAAGGCAACCCAGTAGAAAGAAAAGGGTCCCAAGAGCAGGCAAAAGAGACAAAGATGCCTGTGGAATTCCCACTGTCAGGACTTCCACAAAAACACCAAGCTCACAACCATAACAAAGAAGCAAAGGACCTGTCCCAGACCCATGCAGGCCCCATCGCTGTCACTCGAGTCTCCCTGAGCCCCTGTGAGCCCTGCTAAGTTGGTTCTGTAGTCTGTGTTTTCCTGGTGTCCCTCTAGATCCTATGATTTTTCCTCTACCTCTTCCTTGGGGTTCTCTGAGCCCCAACAGGAGGGACGTGTCAGAAGTTTCCAATTTGATCTCTCTCTGCCTAGTATTTGACTGTGGGTCTCTGGACTGTTCCCAACAACAGCCAGAGGAAGCCTCTCTGATGATGACTGGGCTAGGCACTGATCTAGGAGTATAGTACACTATCCCTCGTGGCTAACACTTTAAAGAGACATTCTTGTCATACAGGTCTTTCACTTCCTTGGTTAGAGTTACACCAAGATATTTTATACTATTCATGGTTATTATAAAGGGTTTTGCTTCCCTAATTTCTTTCTCGGCCAGTTTATCATTTGTATAAAGGAGGGCTACTAATTTCTTTGAATAATTTTTATATCCAGCCACTTTGCTAAAGCTGTTTTTCAGCAGTAGGAGTTCTCTGACAGAATTTTTGAGATTGCTTATGTATACTATCATATCATCTGTAAATAGTTTGATGTCTTCTTTTTCAATTTGTATCCCTTTGATCTTCTTTAGTTGCCTTATTGCTCTGGCTAGAACTTCAAATACTATATTGAATAAATAGAGAGTGGAAAACCTTGTCTTGTCCCTGATTTTGGTGGAATTGCTTTAAGTTTCTTTCCATTCAGTTTGATGTTGGCTATCAGCTTGATGTAAATTGCTTTGATTTTGTTTAGGTATGTGCCTTGTATCCCTCATCTTCTAATTCTTTTAATATGAAGGGGTCTTGGATTTTGTCAAAGACTTTTTCATCATCTAATGAGATGATAATGTGATTTTTTCAGTTTGTTTATATGATGGATTATGTAGATGAATTTTCGTATGTTGAACCATCCCTATGTCTCTGGGATGAAGTCTCCTTGATCGTGATGCTTTTAATGTGTTCCTGAATTCAGTTTGTTAGTGGGTTTTTTTATAGTATTTTTGAGTCAATATTCATAAGAGAAATCAGTTCTAAGTTTCTCTGTTGAGTCTTTGTATGGTTTAGGTTTCAGGGTGACTATGGCCACATAGAATGAGTTTGTCAGTGTTTTCCTCTGTTTCTATTTTGTGGAATAGTTTGAACAGTATTGGTATTAGCTTTTCTTTGCAAGTTTGACAGAATTCTGCACTAAAACCATCTGGCCCTGAGCGTTTTTTCGTTGGAAGACTTTCAATGACTGTTGCTATTTCTTTAGGGGTTTTAGAACTGTTTAAGTAGTGTGTCTGATCTTGATTTAATTTTGGAAAGTAGTATCTAATTAGAAAACTGTCCATTTTGTTAAGATTTCCTATTTTGTGGAGTACAGACTTTTGAAGTAAGATCTAATGATTCTTTGGATTTCTTCAGTGTCTGTTGTTGTTTCTCCCTTTTTGTTTCTGATTTCGTTTATTTGTATACTTTATGTCTTTTTCTTAGTTTGGCTAAGGGATTGTCTATCTTGTTGATTTTCTCAATGAACCAGCTTTTAGTTTTGTTGAATTTTTTGTATTGTTTTATTTGTTTCTAACTGATTGATTTCAGCCCTGATTTTGATTATTTCCTGCCTTCTACCCCTCTACTGAGTGCTTTCTCCTCCTCCTCCTCCTCTTCCTCCTTCTCTTCCTCCTCCTCCTCCTCTTCCTCCTCATCCTCCTCCTCTTCCTCATCCTGTCTGATTTCTCTATGGAGTCGCTTATGCCTATGAACTTCCCTCGTAGGACTGCTTTCATTGTGTTCCATAAATTTGGGTATGTTGTGCCTTTATTTCGATTGAATTCTAAAAAGTCTTTAATTTCTTTCTTATTTTTCCCCTGTCCCAGAGATCATTAAGTAGAGAGATAATTATTCAATTTCCATGAGTTGGTAGGCTTTCCATTGTTTTTGTTCTTGTTGAAGTCCAGCTTTAATCCATGGAGGTATGATAAGATACTAAGCATTGTTTAAATTTTCTTCTGTCTTTTGAGGCTTGCTTTGTGACCCACTAAATGGTGATATCTTAGAGAAGAATCCATGATTCTTTTATGTTTGCATAAAATATTCTGTAGACATCTATTGGGTACATTTGATTCATAATGTCTGTTAGTTTTGTTATTTCTTTGTTTAGTTTTTGTCTTAATAACTTGTCAATTGGTGACAGTAGGATATTGAAGTCTCCCACTGTTAATGTGTGGGGATGAATGTGTGATTTAAGCTTTAGCAGTGTTTCTTTTTACAAATCCGTGTGCCCTTGTATTTGGAGCATAGATGTTCAGAATTGAGATATCATCTTGGTAGATGTTTTTTTCCTCTGATGAGTATGAAGTGTCCTTCCCTATTTCTTTTGATTGATTTTGGTTGAAATTCTATTTTACTAGATTAGAATGACTACTCCAGCTTGCTTCTTGGGTTCATTTGCTTAGAAATCTTATTGTTATTTTGATGTTGGTGGTGTTAGTGTGTATGTGTGTGTGTACACATCCACATCTCCTTTGCTTTTGCTCATATTGAATTTCTTATTTCCTGTTTCTCTTGGATGTATTATCCTCCTGGGGTTGGAGTTTTCTTCTAGTATTTTCTGTGTCTGGATTTGTACATAGACATTGTTTGAATTTGGATTTGTCTTGAAATATTTTATTTTCTTCATCTGTGATGATTGAGAGTTTTGCTGGGTATAGTAGCCTAAGTTGGCATCTGTGTTTTTTTTATAGGTTGTAGGATATCTATCTAGATCTTCTAACTTTTAGAGTCTCTGTTGAAAAGTTGGGTGTAATTCTGGCAGGTCTGTCTTTGTATATTACCTGCCCTTTTCCCCTTTCTACTTTTAATTCTCTTTCTTTGTTGTATATATTTTGTGTTTTGGTTATTATGTGGCAGAGGATTTTCATTTTTAATCCAGTCTAATTAGTGTTCTGTATGCTTCTTGTATGTTTATAGGCATCTCTTTCTTTAGGTTGGAAGAGTTTTCTTCTATAATTTTGTTGAAAATATTTTCTAGGCCTTGGAGCTGGGACGCTTCACCTTCTTCTAGTTTTATTCTTAAGTTAGGTCTTTCCTTGGTAACATATCCTGGATGTTTTATGTCAGGAATTTTCCAGATTTAACATTTTTTTTCGACTGGTGTATCAGTTTCTTCTATTGTATCTTCTACACCTGAGATTCTCTCTTTTATCTCCTATATTCTGTTGGTGATGCTTGAATGGTTTGCTCCCAAGTTTCTATTTAACTAGCTTTTTTGTACAATATAGTGTTTCAAACTCCAAACTGTATCTCTAATTGACCCTGTGTGTTGAGTACTGTCTGCAGTACTAATCACTATAAAGTAGCTAATTCACCCTAATAACAATATATAACAGTTGGTTACAAAACAGTGCCACACCAACCCCAGTAGAATCGGTGTGACAAGTTCCACAGACTGAGGAGATAACTTCAAAAGAAGGCAGCTTCCTGGGACTGGTTGTGGAACTCTTGACCGGAGAAAAAATATTGAGCCATAGTTCTCATGGCAATTTATCTGTTTTATCTTCTTTTATTCTTTTTCTTACTTACAAGATGTTCCTGATGGCCTAGGCCAAGATCTTGAGCCAGGATAATGGATACAAGACCATCCCTTGAGATGGGGGCACTAGCCATGACCTTATCTCCCGGGAAACCAGCGCTTTACTTTATGAATCACTTACAAGATAGTATAGATAGATAAAAAATTTCCCCAACAATAAAATTTCATATGGCTACACGTGTGTCATCAGAAGTTGGGCTTTGGTATATCATTTTGGAAAGCTTTAAATAAAAAGAATTAAAATAGTTTAAATTTACATTTTGAAGAGACACAAAAAGAGCAGGTACTAGATGTTAAATAATAACTGACCGCAAAAATTTATTAACCTGCTCTTGGAATTCTGTCACTAGTCTTAGATGATTTTTGTGCTTTACTGTGCCAAATGGCTATGATGATATCTGTCCTATTTGTGACTGCTTCATTGAACATCTTCTCAGAGTTGTAATAATTGTCTTTTTTTATGTATAAAAACCCTTGAGAGCTGCAAAATACACTCAGATTCAAACTGCCTCTGTGTTCGTTTGTGTTTGTCATCGCCGAATCCTTACCCACCTAGCTTTCGAGAACCCTTGTCCCAGGGACCCCCATACCTGACTGGGGTGGAACATGGCAAAACAGACCGTTGTTTGTTACTTATTAGGGAGAGAAAGGACACCTATGCTATTGTGTACTATTATCTTAGTTTGACTCTAGCAGAAAAGAAGAGAATAGATAAGCAGAGTGAGACTATTAGTAAGTATTAGGTTGTTAGATAGAAAGTAGCCAGGAGAAACATAAATGTGTCTGGAAATAATTGAGGCAAAGGAGAAAAATGGGTAGATATATGGAAGTTTTGGTTAGTAGTGGACCAAAAAGGAAAGGTAAGAATATATACCCTGATGTCATAAACCAGGTTAGCTTCTGGGTTTTAGGAGCTGTAACAGTAAAAAGAATGATTATGGGGGAAAGAAAAGAGAGGAAGATAAAGTAAAAAGAAGAGAGAGAAAGGAGGAGCAGGGGTACAATAGCCTGAACTATATAGACAAAAAAATATCTGTGGGCAGGGTTGAAAGCTGGGAGTACACAGAAGATAAAGGAATTTCTGACAGATAAATAATAACTATAGGCAAGTAGGAGAGCTGGTGGGAATATAAAAAATGAGATCAAGGGCCTGAGTATTGATTTCCACTCCTTTACTGATCTACCGCTTTGCCCCTTGGTTCTGGTCTGGATCATATTCCATGTTGCTTTTAAATAATCAGTTCTTCTCATGTAGTGGCCACCCCCAACCCCCACCATGTATAGACTTTTTAAAAATGCTTTCCTAAGTATATGGAGGACTGAAGTAAACTCCTAGCATCTACTTTGTATATATTTCCTAATTTCATGATAAAATTGTAAACAGGCCACAGTTTGCTAATGGGAATTTTTAAATCAATGGCTAGTATATCTTACAACCTTGCTACAGCCCTGCGGCATGCCATTCCCAAGACTTGTGCAGGTGTTAGTTGACTCACAATATAGAACAGGACACAAGCTGGAACAAACCTTTGCAAGAAGAGTTAAAATTGCTGATTTAAATATAGACTATAGAACTAAATGGGAGAGCAAAGAAGGAAAATTGTATTTTTAACAAAAAAAGAATAGCCAGACTTTATTTCTGAAATATATATATATATATATGCATATATATATTCTATATTATTTCATCAGAGATTTTAGTTTCCTTTCTAGTTACAAACACTGCTGGTAGTTGGATTGTATTTTTATTATATTCATTTCTCTTTGGGGAAAAATTGTAAAGAAACAAAAAGATTCCAGGTGAAGGTATCCTAGAAATAAAAGTTGAAAGATTCTTACAAGAAAGAGAAAGAAAGAAAGAAAGAAAGAAAGAAAGAAAGAAAGAAAGAAAGAAAGAAAGAAAGAAAGGAAGGAAGGAAGGAAGAAAGAAAGAAAGGAAGGAAGGAAGGAAGGAAGGAAGGAAGGAAGAAGGAGGGGAACTCACACACATACAGTGTCTCTGGGTGAGTAGCATGTTCCTCTTGGACATAATTGGAGGTGTCTGGGGCTCTTTAACTGCTTTGGTAAAGTTGTGGATCAGCGCCATCTGACACCCATGGCTGAAATTGCTGCCACCAAAGCAAAAGCCCCCGAAACACTCATGGATAACAGGACAGTTGTCTAGTATGGCTGTGAGGCATTTGAGGGACCACTGCCACCCCCAATTAGAAGTCAAGTATCTTCTAGGCAAGGTCAGGCCCTTCAGACTCAGAGAAAACTTACCAGCAGCATCCCTGGTCCTAAGAGCTTTAAGCTTAGGCTGGCCATACTACCTGGTTCTTTAGCATGCAGACAGCACATCATGAGACTTCTGTGCCTCCATAATTATGCACACCTCCCCTTGTAAATTTACTCATTTACATTACCAACTTGGGATTTGAAGATGCATTATCTCCCACAAGCTCATGTCGGATGCTTTGTCCCCAGCTGGTGCTGATGTTTTTAGAGGTGATGAAAGTCATTAAGAATGTCTTTGATATATGCCCCCCCACACACACACACTCCTCTTTCTATCCCCTCTTCTACCCCATTCCCTCCATCCATCCATCTCTGGTTTCTATTTTATCTCCCCTACTGAAAAAGATTCAAGCATCCTTTCTTGTGCCCTCCTTGTTATTTGGCTTCTTTGAGTCTGTTGACAAACATGGTTATCCTGTACTTTATGGCTAATATCCACTTATCAGTGAACACATAACATGCATGTCCTTCTGGGACTGAGTCACCTCACTCAGGATGATATTTTCTAATTCCATCCATTTGCCTGTGAAATTCTTGATGCCTTTGTTTTTAATGGCTGAATAGTATTCCATTGTATAGACATACCACATTTTCTGTGTCCAATTTTCAGTTGAGAGACATCAAGGTTGTTTCCAGTTTCTGGCTATTATGAACAAAACTGATATGAACATAGTTGAGTGAGTGTCTTTGTGGGATGGTGGAGCACCATTTGTGTATATGCTCATGAGTGGTAGAGCTGTATCTTGAGGTAGAACTATTCCCAATCTTATGAAAAACCACCAAATTTATTTCCAGAGTGGTGGTATAAGTTACACTCCCACTAACAGTGGAGGAGCGTTCTTCTTGCTCTACAACCTTGCCAGCATGTGCCGTACTTTGAGTTTTTGATCTTAGCCTTTCTGATGGTTGGAAGGTAGAATCTCAGAGAGAGAGAAAGAAGGGAGATCATCTTGGATGGTGGCAATCTCTAGGAGGTGTCAGAGACCTAGGATGGGGAGAGTCTCCAAAGGGCATAAGGGGGTGACTCCAGCTAAGAATCCTATCAGTGGGGTATATGGATCCTGAAGTGGCAACTTCCTGTAGCCAGCCAGTACTCCCAGTAGAAGGACAAGAATAGCAATCCACCCACAAAGTCTGACCCAAAATGTATCCTGCTTACATGATGTGCAGGGACAGAAATAAAGCAGAGAGGGAATGGCCAACCAATGACTGCCCCAAACTGAGACCCATCTTACGGGTAATGATACTTGGTTATGCTTACCTACAGGAACCTAGCATAACTATCCTCTGAGATATTCCATCCAACAGCCAATGGAAAGAGATGCAGAGACTCACACCCAAATATTAGATAGAGCTCGAGGAGTCTTACAGAAGAGTTGGGAGAGAGATTAAGGGACTTGAACAGAACAGAGACTCCACAAAAAGACCAACAGAGTCAACTAACCTGGACCCTTGGGAGTTCCCAGAGACAGAATCACCAACCAATGAGTGAGCACAGGCTGAACCTAGACCCACTGCACATATGTAGCAGATGAGCAGCATGGTCTTCATGTGTGTTCCCCAAACAACCAGAACAGGGGCTGTCCCTGAGCCTGTCGCCTGCCTGCCTGCCTGCCTGCCTGCCTGCCTGCCTGTGGATCCTGCACTCCTAAATGGGCAGCCTTGTCTGGCCCCAGTGGGAGAAGGTGTGTCTAGTTCCGCAGCGACTGATGTGTGGGTGTGGAAGGAGGGATGATGACACCCAAAGGGGTGTTTCCCCTTCTCAAAATAGAAGGGGAATGGGAAATGGGATAGGACTTGCATGAGGGGGTACTAGGAGGAGAGGAAGAGCTTATATTGAGTTGTAAAGGAAATAAATAAATAAATTTAATAAAAATGAAAAAAATCAATGCCTTTGAAGGGCATATGCTGCCTTTTCCACTCCTGTCTTACTCTGCTTCCTGGCCACCATGGTGTAGACTCCTCTGCTCCATCATACCCCATCGGCCATGAAGTAATGACACCTATTAAACTATGAAACTGAAGTTGCTCATGCCAGGAACTCTGCCACACCAACAAGAGAGTTAATATGTCCTTTTAGATCTGAGTTTCAAAGAACCAATACAAGGCCTCATTTCAGTGAGCTAAGGATTGCTTTAGATAATGTGTTAAACCATTCAGGGCAATTAGTAGTTTTCATTAAGTGATGGCTATTATACAGCTTAGTTACCTGGAATAAGGAAATACGGTTAGAGACAAGAACTTTTGTTTAGGGTGATGTGGGAGGCTAATAAGGAAAAGGAATTAGTGATGGCAGAAGTGGCTCATTAGAAACCAAATGTTATAATGTCAGGAACTCCTTTATTTTATCCAAATACCTTTTCTTCTTACCACAGAAGGACATAAACATTGCACACTCAAGATACCAGAGGCAGTTGGAGTGTAGCACAAGTCATCTTGAGAAGCAGCCATGCCAACTGCCCACTTTAGTTTCAGCATCTGCTAACACCCTTCCCAGATGTCATTCTGCAGGAAGTTCTGGGTCTCTGAACAACCAGTGACATCTGTCATGGCAATGTTGAAACAAAGTGTTACTCAGGCCCCTTTTCTGTCACAGGGGCCATGGGTCCATCTCCACGTGCTTCCTTCTTTGAGCTCTTTCTGTCCTCCACTTTCTTGTAGGATCTCATGTTAGTCTCTAGGCAACGTCTTTCATCTCTCTCCTTCCTCGCCTTGGGTCCCTGGAAGAGCATCAGAAAAGGATAAAATGCACCAGATGCTGACCAGGTCTCACATTTGTCCCAACAACTAGATAGGAAGGAAGCTCTGATCTTGCAGCATATGTCCACATCTTACTTCTAGCACATAAATGAACATCAACCCAATTTAACGTCTCGGTAAAGGTTTTAACCATAAAGAAGAGTTTTTGCTCTAGTGTAATGCAAGAGCTACATGAGCCATTCAGTGTTGAGGAAGAACATCCAACCAAATCATTGGTCTCTAGTAGATTAACTGGTATGAGGGTAGTGGGACCGTTTACAGGACTTCACTGATGATTGAACACACACTGTTGTTCTAAGATCAGAATATACAGCATTGAATCAATTCTACCTTCTAGACACTCCACCTATATGGAGAGAGACAAAACATCAGTACATAAGCCTAAAGGGAAATGAAAAAAATGGCTGGTGGTGCAATGACAAATCTAATAGGGTTGTGGGACAGGGGACTATTGGGGAGGGTTCTTTAATTTTGACATACAGGTAGTGCCTGCCTTTTAGAGAAACTTTTGGAGCAAAACAATGACATTGATAACTGCCATATCTATGTATATTTATGCATTTGTGTAACTAACAGAAGAATCCCTCTTCCCCTTATTTGAACTAGAAAATTAAAAATCATTGAGTGTCTGGGGAAGTCATGCCTCACGTGCTTTGAGTGGCAGTCACGTGACTCCCTCAGCCCTACTGGGGCAAAGTTATGGAGGTGTCTGGTTCAACTGGTTGTCCTCGTCATGGCTACTCTACAGCATAAACCTATGAATTTCTATCCATCATGCTTCCTTCATTAAGGTCAGAAAGAAAGACAAATAATGAAGCTGAGATAAAAATTAAGAGAAAATTAAAAATCAAACCAGCTCTGGGAACATTCTGACGAATGTTTTTCATTAGATCCAGTACTTAGATTCATGTAGTCAAAATGCATATTTAACAGTCATCAATGTCTCTAATACTTACTGCCAGATTGATATAAAAAGAAAAATTACAGTGATGATCTTCCCCAGATTAGCTTTCCTCCTACTGAGATTATCTGAAAAGCACTCATCAATAATGACCTCATAGAGGCTGACTTCTAGCCGGCCAATGGATGGAGGAGAGATTCATAAAGCTCCAACCCTAGGATAGGAGCTATTGTTGAGTGATGGTTGCTGGAGAAAGAAGAGTTAGTTTTCTTCAGGGATGTGGTCACTAAAGGACTGTTGCTAATGTTTCAGCAGTAAATGGTCCTACACACACATACACACCCCACACAGAGATACACACACATTTATACCCCACACAGAGATACATACACACACACCTGACGTGGAAACACACACACCCATACAGGGATGCACACACACACACACACACACACACACACACACACACATACACACACACCCCACATGGAGACACACACATACATATACCCCACACAGAGATACACACACTTATACCCCACACAGAGATAGACACACACCCCCACATGGAGACACACACATACCCCACACAGAGATACACACACATGTACATATGCATACCCTACATGGAGACAGACAGACAGACAGACAGACAGACACACACACACACACACACACCCCACAGGCAGCTCTAAGTAGACTCAGTGGGTTTAACCTAAAAGCACAGAAAACTGAGAGCAAAAAGTGGTTGGGGATAGAAAGGGAGTTGGAAGTGAGAAAATGGGGGGGGGTAGATTTGATCAAATCACATTCTATTCATGTATGAAATTATTAAACAGTAAAAATGCTTTCAAAATAAACGTGTGATGAGACCAATACCAACTGATGAAAATACAGCTTTATGGATAGGTCATAACCATTGAGCATTTCCTTTACTTAAATGGATTTGAGGATGTGTGCACGATATCTCAATCAAAATAGTCCAACTGAGTTTTAATACCAAAATAGAAGAATTTAACCAGGCATGTTAGCATATGCCTGAAATTCCTGCACTCTGGAGGCTGAGGGAGGAGAACTAAGTGTTTGAGTCCAGTCTGGGCTTTGCAACACGCTGCAGGATAGCTGGACCATCTCAGAAAGGTCCTATCTCAAAACAGAAAGGAAAAGATAGGACAAACAGAAGGAGGAGGAGAAGGAGGTGGGGGAGCAGAGGGAAGGGGAGAGGAGAGGGAAGGGGAGAGGAGAGGGAAGGGTAGGTGAGAGAAGAGAGGAAAGAAAGGAATCAATTATAATCTAACATTGTTGGTGAAGAATAGGCCACGAATGCAGGGTTTGGCTCTTTTCATGTTTGTATTTATAAAAATTTTGAATCTGCATGTTATCATAATTTGGTCTTTAAGCAGAAGATACCCATAGACCTTTCCTAATCCTGAGCTTCAATCTGTGAATGCAACCAATGAATTACCAAAAATATTCAGGGAAATTTTTCAGGACCCAAGCTTGTATATTGTGTTAAGCATTAAAAGTAATCTTGAGATAAATTACATGGAAATGTATGTATTCTAAAGTCTAATATATATGGTTTAAATATTATTGACAAATGCCACTATTTAATGTAGTCATCTTAAAACTTAAAGATTATGAAGCCGAAATATGTTTAATAGAATACGCATCCTACATTTTTCATTTTTCACTGACATTTTTCAGTTTACTCTATTTAGAGCTAATACGAAAATAGACATTTAATATTAAGTTATCATAACAATGCTGAGTGGTATGCTCCAGTCACTTATGCTGTGAATGAAGAAGTTAGACTTTCCCTCCTCAAACCTCAAGAAGACTTCAGGTTATGGCTTAAATAACAGTTCTGTCTGCCACATACCGCAGAAGGAGAGCGCTTGGTTTGAAGGCACAGGTGTTGTTCAAAGGATTCTGAAAATTCCCGCATTTTGGAATGAGCTCTTCTTTGTGATTCTGTTGGCTCCCTGAATGATCCATCCACAGAGCATTTTCTGTGATACCGCATGGGAAGATGGCTTCGGGATCCCGGGTCCTCGTGAGAATGTCTTCTAGGGTGGCAGTCAGAGGAAGTGATGCTGGGAAACGCGGGAAACTAGGAATACAGAATGTTTTTAAATTTACCCCATAAAGGACATGTATACTAACACAGAGACAGGACACACTTAAATTAACAACTAAAGGAATCATGTGTTTCAGGAAAATTTTATCTTCTTTGTCAGTTAGAGCTTCCTCTTGCCAAGAGGCAGCAGAATCAGCTGTTAGAATATGCAGAGAATCTCCAGATGGCATCACTGCATGCTGTTCTACCACCAGGACAGCGAAGGCCTCCAAGCCCTGAGTTAAACTGCCACAATAAGTTTCCAAATCCTTTAAAAATTTTAATGACACTACAAATGTTTCAGAAATAATGGAAAGATGAATGTTTATGGAATTTTATAGAAAAATAATGGAGGAATTATAAGGAACAATTAATTTCACATATATATGATATGTATATCATATATATGGAATCTGTGTATATATCACTAACATCAAAAGCAGCACAAACCCAGACAAAAACTTTAAAAACCTGCACATTCTCAATGCCTAACTAATACCGAGAACATACACAACCTGAGGGCTTCCAGGCATGGAGATTATACAATATTCCGACATCAATGCTGGAGTCACAAATGGAAAATAAACAAAGGTCAGAGGTCAGACTTCCTGGATGAACAACAATGCTCTCTCGGTCTTTCTCACACCCTAGCCCACTTCAGTGTACACTTTGTGCTGAGGACATTTGTCTCCATGTTGCCAAATTCTGCACACACTTTAGTCTATCTCAGTCACTGGGTCTTATCCAAGTTAGCTTCCCATGGGGCCTTCTGGCAACATTCCTTCTCCTCCCTTCCATCACCGTACATCTTTAGCATTCTTTGATCTTTCTGTCATGGCAATGTGGACACTTTTGCTCACTATTCCTTCAGCTCATGAATGTGGGAGGGCCCAAAGGTTCTAGGTTAGACCCTGCTGTCTTTTCTTTCCCTTTACATTCTATACTATCTCCCTACACACACCTAGACATCAGTTTCTAACTATAATCCTGATTTATATCATTAATCCTGACCTCTCCCCTGAGGTGCCTACTCAATTTCTGTAGTGTTTCATAGACTCTGGAGACCTAAAGGATCTCTTCTCATTAACCAACAAGTCATTGTCCTACCACTTTGTAACCTTATCCCACCTTTTAAAAAAAGTAACTTGGAAATGATCCATCTGTTCTTCTTTCCTTTGTTTCTGCTGTTTTTCATTCTCTCTGTGTCTTTAAAACCAATGTCAGTCCATCAGAAAACACATTCCATTCTGTAGAATGCAGACATGGAACACAATGGTGGATCCACTATCAATCTCTTCCCTATCATCAGTCTGAGTCATATTCATGCACCAAACTGCAGGAGCTAAGGGAACCAGAAAAGAATACATAAGTGTCTGGTGTCAGAAGGTAAGAGGGAAGTACACACTGAAGAAGACAAGAAGAGTTGTCTGTACCTGTGCTCTTTCAGTTCTAAGCAATGAGAAGCCTGTAAATAGAATGAGGAGCTAAATCAAGGCCTTAGACTCAAAACCCAGTATTAGGGCCACTACAGTGAAATCCAGAGCCACGAGCCCGTGAGGCCCTGTGCCCTGGACTGTGCCCACAGATTAAACCTCTGGAACCACATTAGACAGGCAGCCAAGACAACACCACCTCTCTCTTAACCTTGAGCAGCAGAGGAAGAAGATTGACCATTGTGGAGCAGGACATAAAAGTTACCTCAAGACTTTGTAGTTCAAGACCAGGGCTTGCTAGAGTGAAGCTCACACCAAGCCCAACCTTATAAAGTAAGCCTCTTTGTGTCCCCTAGCATCTGATGGAGATCTGTACGTAGACAGGACAGATCTATGTGTCTGTACACAGACTTCAGATCTTCGTGGCTGTAGGGCCCAGACTAAGCCACCCAGCTTAGCATTTGTCTGGGAAGCCAAAGGACCCTATCAATAAAACTACCCACAACTTTAGAAAGCACAACAGGGAACAAGAATGTATTTGCCAGGAGCATAAAAGGCATGGAGACAGGACTGCCCTAGAACTCAGTGTCAGACAAGTGACCTCCACAATCTGAAACTCTGCAACAGTCCCAATGCCAGAGAGAGAGGTCACCCAATCATTACTCTCTGTAGTGGTTACAACAGTCTGGACCCGTGTGTCTAACTCAGCAACTGGCAGTATATGTAGCAATGTGGCCCTTTGTCCTGCATGGGTTCCGCTCGGTCTCAATAGGCTTTGAGCTCGTCCTGAGGGTGTTAGCCAACATATTAGTTTCGGTGATCACACAGCTGCTTGTTCCAGTTCTTCCAAAAATCCAAACGGCATAACATGGAGAGAATACTTTCCACTTAGGGAATATAAAGGGAAGCAAGTGCTAAACTGTGGATGAGAGCCTGAAGCTCTTTCTCGCACAGTCAAGAACTGGGCAGATTCCCACAGTCTAACTACAGACAAGGATTAAGAACAAACTCTCTGGATCTACCTCAGGCAAGGGTGAGGTCATGGGAACAGAGCACCATTTTCCCCATTAAATTACTTGATTTTTCACTTTACATCCCAATTGCAGCACCCCTCCTTCTAAGTCCCTCCCCCCTCCCCCTACACACACACAGCTTCTTCCCCTATTTTCACTCCCCTTCTCCTCTGAGGAAGGGGAACCCTCCGAGTACCAGCCCACTCTGGTACCTCAAGTCACTGTAGGGCTAGGTACATCCTTTCTCACTGAGGCCAGACAAAACAACCCAGCTAGGGGAATAGGACCCACCCACAGGCAGGCAACAGAGTCAGGGTAAGCCCCTACTCCAGTTGTTGAGGGACCTGAGGGACCTGCATGAAGCCCAAGCTGCACATCTGCTACATATGTACCTAGCACCTTTTTAAAGACCTGCTTCATTCCTGTTAAGCAGCATTCCAATTTAGAGTTTGGAACAAAACTAGTGTTGAAATATAGTAAGACGGCAACAGAGGGGTTTTAAACAACTCACCAGTGCCATCTAGTGATAAAATTGCAGAAGTAACTCTAGGTTGTAGGTAAATAAGCAGCCACAAATAAATACTTAACCCTTCAATGGGTGGACAGCGTTGAACATCAACAGGCACTGCCCGAGATCCACGGTCTCACCTAGCATTCAAAACATGGTGCCAGAAATTGACGACATTAGACTTCATAGTAACTCTCAGTGGAAACCTCAAAGCAGCTGTTTTAGGAAACCCTTGAAACAACATCGAGAAAACACAGGGAAATGAATAATCTAACAAAGAAACTTCACAGAAATATGAGGGCAATTTTTAAAAATCAAACTAAAATCTTTAGGGTGGATAATACACTAAGCAAAACTTAAAACTTGATGACAGGAGCCAAGAGCAGATCAGAGCCAAGCAAAGAAAGAATAAATGAAGACAGGCAATTTGAAAATTCAGGGAAACTAAGGAGTAACGGGGAGAGTGGGAGAGCGAGAGAGCATAGGGTCTGCTGGGTGCTATGGACAGAGAAGCTATTCAGCTTGCTAGGGCTTGGTGAGAACCCAGTGAGTATCAGGGGGAAAGTTTATCAGCATTATAAAAGAAAATTCCCCAACCCTATCCCCCAAATCAGATACCTAGGTCAAAAGTTGGAGTCATACTCAAACAAATATGCTGTAACTTATAGTCAGTTACCCCAATCACACCACAGGAGTTAAAAGTGATTTTTTTTCCCAAAAGGTTAGAGATAAAAACAGAGGACTCCAAAGTCAGAACAAGTAAAGAAACAAATAACACGTAATGTGTGCACCTCACACTGTATTTCTCAACAGAAATGTTAAATGGCTGAAAAGAGTGGCATGGGATTTTCATGGTACTAAGGAAAAATCAAACCTGCCAACCAAAAACATTGGGCCTAGCACAGCACTTCTTTAGAAGTGATGAAGAGATAGAGACCTTCCTATATGTATGAAACCTGGGTAGATTCCTTAAACTGAGTAAAACAGATACTAATGAGCATGTTTAGTATGAAGACTAAGGGACAAAGAAACTAAGGTTGTAAGCACACCAATAAGCTAATGAGTACACGAACATGCTAATAAGTACACCAATAAGCTAATGAGTACACGAACATGCTAATAAGTACACCAATAAGCTAATGAGTACACGAACATGCTAATAAGTACACCAATAAGCTAATGAGTACACGAACATGCTAATAAGTACACCAATAAGCTAATGAGTACACGAACATGCTAATAAGTACACCAATATGCTAATGAGTACACGAACATGCTAATAAGTACACCAATACACTAATATGTATACCAATCTGCTAATGCAGAGACACCATGCAGATGTGAAAAGGGGGAATCCCAAATGAAACTCTGGGGAAACAGAGTGAATAAGCAGAGGTCTTGCATTAGAATATGTTCTTTTCTATATCTGTTTCTTTACAATAATGACAATTGCTGTCTTTCATAATAGTTTGCAGTAACTAATGTTTTTTTTGTTTGTTTTATGAGTTGAACTGCTGCTGAATTCTAGAACTGGAAATACAGTCAAAATGTTCACTTTATTGTGTCACTTTATTGCTCTTAAACAGGTCCATCATAATTCATCCCCGGTGTCCTTCAGTGGACAGCAGGACCTTCACTTGGACACAGAGGAACCGCCTGAATACCCAGATGTGCAGTCAGCAGATTCCCCTTCTCAAGTGTCTCTCAAGACCAACCATCTCTTTAGTCCGAGCCGTCAGTATCATCCTTCATTAGCGCCCAGTATTGATCACTAATGTACTCTCTGGGAAGTGTACACCTGTGTCTGCTCACACTTCCTTTGCTTTGCTTTTCCCAAAGCAAACAGGATAGTTAGAACAACAATGAGCTCGGGTCTGTCGTCTTCTCATTTTGCAGTATCTCAGCTGAGTGACCCGCGTGTTCCTTAAGGGGAGTTCCAGCTCTCCTCTCTTGCCCGGGATCCTGCTGTGGAGGGAGACCATCCTCCCTACACTGAACCAATCCAACCTCATCCCTCTTCACTTCCTTAAGGGCTGTGGAAATCACCAAGGAAGGCAGAGTGTGATGACTCACAGCTTTGAGCCCAGCACTTGGGAGACACAGGCATGTGGATCTTTGGGAATTCTAGGCCAGTCAGGGTTACCTGTGTGAGGCCCTAACTCAAAATAAAATAAAATAAAATAAAATAAGAGAATTACTGACATAAAGATGCCCTCTATCACACCAAACCCAGACAAAATCCAGCAAGGGATACAGGAGAGAGATGCATTCATACTCTGCCTGCCTGACCAACTGTCTCAGGACATTTCTCACAAAACAACCAAACACAAAAAAAACACCTGAAAGTCCCCTGTAGAAAGGATGCCTTTCACATCTTACACAAATCCATATTTGTGTAAAAGAATTTATATGTCTTCACAGTTGCAGCAACACCAACAAAATGCTTCCCAACAATGGCACGTCTATCAAGTAGATAGTGAGAGTTCATTTGGGTCTTCAAGAATAAAGACCTTTGTACATAACCAGGCCATGTGAATTCCTCCCTTTTTGATAATAAAGCTTTACTGGTCCTTTCCCTCATTACAGGTACCCGTGGCTTGCCACAGTGTGGATTCCAGACTGCAATTAGTTGACTCATTGCTGACTATAGAATTCCTTTGTTGTAGCGCTTTGCTTCCCACCCATTCTTTCAACTTTGACCTGGGTAATCATTTTCACTCTCAGAAGAAACAGCAATCTCCCATAAATTCTCAGGCACTACAATTGGGTCAGGCCTTGAGTAGATAGATGCTGTCCTAGGATTCCCCCATTGTTCCTTTGTGATACTACACAAGTCTGAGCAGTGATCTGGCTAAGTGTGCTCAGTGTGCCTCTTCCCCATTAGAGCGTTTGCTCTATCATATCAAGGGCTATGTTGTAGTACCTAGTCTCTTGACTTGTTCATTACATGAGTTAGATATATACTGAATGGATGGATGAATAAAAAATTGAGCCAGAAGGCCAAGGAGTTTGCCGTGAGATTGTGCTTTCTAAGAAAGTCAGAAGTCACGTCTATAAAGTTTCATTGATATAGATACCTAAACATGGGCTGAGCAAGGACAATAATAGTCTTGCCAATGTGGACACAAAGAAAGCTTAGGAGGCCTCCATTCTACAAAAAGAACTTCAGGCAACTGAAGAATGCTGAGAGCAGGAGAAATGATCTTTTCTAAAGATGAGCACACCAATAAGTTATCCAATATCAAATGGTCATCCCTAAAAATACAAGTAACATTATAACGACTGAGAAAGTTGGCAAGTTTTTTATATATATTAATGAGGAAGAGGCCAAGAATTTGATAGAGAATAAGAAATAGTATGTGGAAGGATTTGAAAGAAGGAAAGGGAAGCAATAACTGATATACTATAATCTCAAAAAATAAAAAAATAATAATTTTAAAATAAAAGAAAATGAAACTCCTAATGGCAAACATGATGATGTTATTCATAAAGCTTGAATAAAATGATCAAAATATATACAAAATGACAATTATATTTTTTAGGTTAGTCTTAAGAAACATTTAAACAATACAACCCTGATAAGAATAAAGGAACCAGCACCTTGTCCATAGGCCTATCGATGTGTAGAGCATTTCTTGAAAGCTTTGGAACATACAAGTCTACAAACATGAAATACAATGTCTTTAGATCTAGTCATTGAGCATTGTTGCAGTTTGAGTTGTATTGCTCCAAAGTTCATCTATTGAAACTCCTAATAACTTAGAAAGTGACTTATTTAGCAGTAGGGCCTTTACAGAAGCAATTTACTTAATGAGGCCTTTAGAAGATCCTGAAAAGACTCTAGCCAGCCTGAAAACAGCAAACACGGCTCTGGCAGACCTTCCCCCTTCTTCCTCTGCCTTGTTAAAAAACCATTAGATTACATTCCTGCTGGTCTGTCTGGGCTGGGACCCTGAACAGAACTTGGGCACAAACTCCACAGCCAATCCTACAACAGCCAAAGGAAGCTCTACTCCCAGGTGCTCTAACTTGCCCAGGATCACAGGATCAGAGGTAAGGAGGACACAACATCTGTCCCAACACCGAGAGCGACTGGGACCAGAGGGACCCAGGCACACAGGAACTCCACCAGACCAGTGGCACAGGTTCCTTCCAGTCTGTCAGGGCCAGTGCTCTGAGCAGACCTTGGGCATAAACTCTGCAGTCAGAATCACAACACCCAGGGAAGCTGCACTGCCAGGGGCTCTAACTCACCAAGGATCACAAGATCCCAGGATTCCAGGAGCTTGGTCACACTAGGATCTCAGGGTCCCAGAGGCAGCTTGACTCCAAGGAGCTCGGACACACCCAGGTTCTCAGTATCTCAGGATCACAGAATCACAGATTCACAGTGACAGCTTGACCCTGAGGAGTTCTGACATAACCAGGATCACAGGAAGGACAGGCTGCAGTTGGATATTGCGAGGGCAGGTAGCACTAGAGATAACCAGATGGCAGGAGACAAGCACAAGAACATAAGCAACAGAATCCAAAGTTACTTGGCATCATCAGAACCCAATTCTTCCACCATAGCAAGTCCTGGATACACTATTACACCAGAAAAGTAAGATTGAGATCTAAAATCACTTCTCATGATGATGACAGAGGACTTTAAGAAGGACATAAATAGCCGGGCGGTGGTGGCACACGCCTTTAATCCCAGCACTTGGGAGGCAGAGGCAGGAGAATTTCTGAGTTCGAGGCCAGCCTGGTCTACAAAGTGAGTTCCAGGACAGCCAGGGCTACACAGAGAAACCCTGTCTCGAAAAACCAAAAAAAAAATAAATAAATAAAATAAAATAAAAAAAGAAGGACATAAATAACTCCCTTAAAGAAATACAGGTAAAACAGTAGAACTAAATACAGGAGAACCCAGGTAAACAGCTAGAAGCCCTTAAAGAGGAAATACAAAAATCCCTTAAAGAATTATAGTAAAACACAATCAAACAGGTGAAGGAGTGAACAAAACCATCCAGGATCTAAAAGTGGAACTGGAAGAAATAAAGAAATCACAAAGGAGAAAACCCTGGAGCTAGAAAACCTAGGAAAGAGACCAGGAATCATACATGCAAACATCATCAACAGAATACAAGAGATAGAAGAGAGAATCTCAGGTGAAGAAGATACTATAGAAAACATTGACACATCAGTCAAAATAAATGCAAAATGCAAAAAGCTCCTAACCCAAAACATCCTGGAAATCCAGGACACAATGAGACGACCAAACCTAGGAAAATAGGTATAGAAGAGAGTGACAATACCCAACTTAAAGGGCCCTAAACATCTTCAACAAAATTATAGAAGAATGACAAAAACTTCAAGCCTCTGAAGAAAGAAATCAAGGAAGATCTCAGAAGATGGAAAGATCTCCCATGTTCATGGTTTGGCAGGATCAATATAGTAAAAATGGCCATCTTGCCGAAAGCAATCTACAGATTCAATGCAATTCCCATCAAAATCCCAAATCAATTCTTCATAGATCTAGAAAGAGCTATTCTCAAATTCATCTGGAATAACAAGAAACCCAGGATAGCAAAAACTATTCTCCACAACAAAAGATCTCCTGGGGGAATCACCATCCCTGACTTCAAGCTCTACTACAGAGCAATAATGATAAAAAACTGTTTGGTATTGGTATGGTGACAGGCAGGAAGATCAATGAAATAGAATTGAAGACACAGATATGAACCCACACACGTATGGTCACTTGATATTTGACAAAGGAGCTAAAAGCATCCTGCGGAAAAAAGACAGCATTTTTAACAAATGGTACTGGATCAACTGACTATCAGCATGCAGAAAAATGCAAATTGACCCATTCTTATGTCCCTGTACAAAGCTCCAGTCCAAGTGGATCAAGGACCTCCACATAAAACCAGGTACACTGAAGCTTATAGAGGAGAAAGTGGGGAAGAATCTTGAACACATGGGCACAGGGGAAAAGTTCCTGAACAGAACACCAGTGGCTTACGCCCTAAGAACAAGAATCGACAAATAAGACCTCATGAAGCTGCAAAGCTTCTGTAAGGCAAAGGACACAGTCAGTAGGACAAAAAGGCAACCAACAAATTGGGAAAAGATCTTTACCAATCCTACATCTGATAGAGGGCTAATACCCAAGGTATACAAAGAACTCAAGAAGTTAGGCTCAAGAGAGTCAAATAACCCTATTAAAAAATGGGGTACAGAGCTAAACAGAGAATTCTCAAGTGAGGAAACTCGAATGGCTCTAAAGCACCTAAAGAAATGTTCAGCATCCTTAGTTATCAGGGAAATGCAAATCAAAACAACACTAAGATTCCACCTCACACCGGTCAGAATGGCTAAGATGAAAAACTCAGGGGACAGCAGATGCTGGAGAGGATGTGGGGAAAGAGGAACACTTCTCCATTGTTGGTGGGATTGCAAGCTGGTAAAACCACTCTGGAAATCAGTTTGGCGATTCCTCAGAAAATTAGACATAGACCTGAGAACCCAGCTATACCACTCCTGGGCATATACCCAGAAGATGCTCCTACACGTAATAAGGACACATGCTCCACTATGTTCATAGCTGCCTTATTCATAATAGCCAGAAGCTGGAAAGAACCCAGATGTCCTTCAACTGAGGAATGGATACAGAAACTGTGGTATATATACACAATGCAGTACTATTCAGCTATTAAAAACAATGAATTCATGAAATTCTTAGGCAAATGGATGGAACTAGAAAGTGTCATCCTGAGCGAGGTAACCCAATCACAAAAGAACGCACATGGTATGCACTCACTGATAAGTGGATGTGAGCCCAAAAGCTCAAAATAAACAAGTTACAAATCACAGACCACAGGAAACTCAAGAAGGTAGAGGACTGAAGTGGGGGTGCTTGGGTTCCTCTGAGAAAGGGAACAATACACTTACAGGAGCAATAATGGAGGCAAAGTGTGGAGCAGGGACTGAAGTAAAGGCCACCCAGAGACTGCCCTACCTGGGGATTCACCCTATAAACAGTCACCAAACCCCAACACTACTATGGATGACAAGAAGCGCATATCAAAAGGAGCATGCCATGGTTGTCTTCGGAGGGACCCTGCCAGAGCCTTATACATATAGAGGCAGATGCTAGTGGCCAACCATTGGTCTGGGGGTGGGGTTCCCAATAGAGAAGTTGGAGGGCAGTCCGGAGGAGCTGAATAGGTTTATAGCCCCACGGGAAGAACAACGATGTTGACCACCCAGATGCCCCAGGACTCCCAGGGACTAAACTAGCAACCAAGGGGTACACATGGTTCCAGCCAAAAATGTGGCAGAGGAATGACTTGTCGGGAGTCAGTGGGAGGCGTGGTCCTTGGTCAGGTGAAGGCTAAATAGATGCCCCAACAAGGGGAAATTGGGGGTGGGAGGGTGGGAGTGGGTCAGGTGGAGGGGCATACACTTGGAGGCAGGGAGTGGGAGGAGGGGTTAGGGGGTTTTGGGGAGGGGGAAACTGGGAAAGGTTTTACCACTTGAAATGTAAATGAAGATTATATTCAACCAAAAAATTATAAAAAGAAATTATAGAAGAAAACTTCTCTACCCTAAAGAAAGAGATGTCCATGAACATACAAGAAGCCTACAGAACTCTAAATAGATTGAACCAGAAAAGAAATTCCTCCAGTCACATAATAAGCAAAACACCCAATGTACTAAACAAAGGAAGAATATTACAAGCAGTAAAGGAAAAAAGTCAAGTAACATATAAAGGCAGGCCTATCAGAATTACACTAGACTTCTCACCAGAGACTATGAAAGCTAGATCCTGGGCAGATGTCATACAGACCCTCAGAGAACACAAATGCCAGCCCAGGTTACTATGTCCAGCAAAACTCAATTACCATAGACAGAGGAAATAAGATATTCCATGACAAAACCAAATTTACACAATATCTTTCCACAGATCCAGCCCTACAAAGGATAGTAAATAGAAAACACCAACACAAGGAGGGAAACTACACCCTAAAAAAAGCAATAAAGTAATCTTTCAACAAACCGACACAAACTAATTCCACCTCTAACAACAAAATTAACAGGAAGTAACAATCACTTTTCTTTAATATCTCTTAATATGAAAATTAATATTACCAACATATCCTAATTGGTTGAAATTCAAAAATATGAAGAATTAGAAATTTGTTGGCTGTCACCCAGTGGTCTCTCTAATTTGGTAATTGGAGAAATATGCACAATATTGTACAATCCATATACACTTTCTGCTTGTTTATAAGTGACAGTATCTTGCTGTGTACCACATAATGGTCTTGAAATCATGCTTCTCCTATCTCAGCCACTCAATTAGTAGGGTTGTTTATTTGATGTTTTTACTCTATTCTATAGTTTTCTGATCAGCTTACATATTTCAAAATTACTTATACAGCCAAAGAAAGGTAGACAATTAATTTGGGAGGTGGCTTGTAAGAGAACAACAAAGAGTGAGACTGAATGTTTTGCTTGATATTTATAATTATTGTATCAATCTTAAAGATGACCTTATAAGTTACTCTTTTTCTGAGATTAATGCTTTTCAAAATTATCACAGCCAATGAACCAGAATCTTTTTTTTATTTTTTTATTTTCTATATTTTTTATTTACATTCCCAATGATTTCCCCTTTCCCAGTCACCCCCCCTCCCACTTCTCTGTTCTGGTATTCCCCTACACTGCTACATCCAGTCTTTCCAGGACCAGGGGCCTCTCCTTCCTTCTTCTTACCCTCAACTAATGTCTGTGCCACCCTCCAAGCAGAACCATTGTTCATTGAAACAGTTGATGAATGACTTCATGGGCAGACCATCTTAATACATACACCATTTCTTAAATGAATGTAACCTGCTCCCTGTGGGCTGAGAATGATGACAATCACTCATGTCAAATAACTTTGACCATAGCAGGAAATCTGTATCCAAATAATTGTGCCTACAATTCATTCCTTGACGCAGCAGAACTGTCAACTCTTAGTTTAGCTACTATGGAGGTAAAATCCTTTGGGGATGTGAGGGACATTGAAGTACAGTTTTATTACAATGAACTCCAATGTCTAAAAATTGTTCTTATTTTGGGTTTGTACCACTGTAAGAGCCAAGATTTTAAGCTCTACGGAAAAGAAAAGAAAAGAAAACAAACAAACAAACAAAAAGACTTTATCTTTTTATGTTCATTTAAAAACATGTCCATCATTTTTATGATTGGTATAAAAATATATATTGTGTTGAATATAATAAAAAATTAAAGTTAAAATTAAAAAAAAAAGATTGCATTCCTAAAGCTAGCCCCCAAGTCCCATTGCCTTATTTGGCCACTTCTTCCTTCTGTGACTTACTATCAAGGCCAGCTATCAAAGTATTGAAGTTCAACAAACAAATCCCTTTTTTGGCCACCTTAATTAACATACCCAATCAAAATTAGCCAACCAACTCAAGTTAACATGGGGTTTCCCCTTTTTCCTTTATAAACTGCCATTTGCCTATAGGCCATGTCTCTCTATCTTGAAACAGTCCTTTGCCCACCTCCCCTCCCAAAAAATAGCCCTTCCCCCTTTCCCTTGTTACCTCCCCCTTTGCCCTCATCCATTGAGAGTGACACTCTTAGGAGATGTGGCCTCGTTGAAGTAGGTGTGACCTTATTAGAGGAAGTGTGTCACTGTGGGGGCCGGCTCTGAGGTCTCTCATGCTCAAGCTACACCCTTGGCATACAGTCTCTTTTTGCTGCCTAAGGATCAAGATATAGAATTGTAAAGACTAAGTCAGGTTTTATTCCCAGCCACTTAATTCCCAAAAATATTGGCTCTGAGACTATTTATTAAGAAATATCTAGGCCATAAGATTCAACTAGTTGTCTGACTTGCTCTTAACTTGTTATCCCTTTTATTCTAACCTGAGTTCAGCTATGTGGCTGGTTTCCTCTCCTTGTCTTCTTCTGCCTGTCTTCTCATTGTTTAGGGGCAAATCTCTCCTTTTATTTTAACTTGAGTTCAGGTACCTGCTAGTTTATATCTGTCTCCCAAGCATTCCAGAGAGATTCTCCCATGCCTCTGACTATTTCCCAGAATTCTCTCTATCCCTGCTGGATGTCCTACCTCCTATTGTCTGCCTCAGCTCATTGACAGGTGATGTTTATAAGAGATTCTTTCTACATAGAACTCTCAGCTCTTTCTCCAACACCACACCTGCCTTCATTCTGCATGTATCCCATAATGATGATAATAGACTAAACCTCTGAAACTGTACTCCCTCAGCCCCAATTAAATGTTTTCTTTTATAAGAGTTGCTGTGGTCATGGTGTCTCTTCACAGCAATGGAAACCAAATAAGACATTCAATTAGGGGGGAAACGGTTTTAAAGGTGACTAAATCCCTGAGGTAGCTCTGTTAGTCTGTTTGCTGTGGGTCTGACAGAGTACCCGGTGATGTGGAAAAGGTGAAGATCCAATAGGCTCAGTATTCTATTCTTTCATGAAGGTTTGCTTAAGAGATAGGCATTGTACAAACAGGGCATATCATTCTATTCTAGCTGAATGCTATAAAATTTGACCTTTCAATACAATGTCATCTTTGAAGTTCATGCTTGCAATCTCACTATCAAATTACTGAAACAAAAAATTGAAAAAAAAATGCCTCAATGTTTTAGGTAAGTTTAGAGTTTTGACTTGGGTATAATGTTATGATTGTTCTCAGCTTCATCCTCTGGACAGAAAATGCAGGAGAAAGAACAAGATATAAATATGACTCCATGAAGCAATAGTAAGGTCAACTATTTACATTTGCACAGTGCTGGGGACCTGGGTGGAGGAATAATGGAGACTTCTGTGAATGTGTGATGACTTGATTTGCCTGAAGAGGCTCCTGGGGGAACACAGACTGCTTTGTACCTAAGGATAAGCTCCACACTTGGGTAGGAACACTGCTACAGAAGGAGCTTGCTGATGGGCTTGAGAATAAAGAGGTCTAAGGAGGGAATAAAAAACGGCGTGAAGATATATAATGGGATTCAAGCAGGGCTGTGGTGCAGTGCAACCTAAAGCATCTAAGGTTTGCTCTGTGCTGTGGGCCATTTCCTTCCTTCTCCTTTCAGTGTTCAGCAAGGTTTTATGATCTCCAATAATGGTTAAGTATTTATTTGTTACCTGGTGCTGTATTTATGTTCATCAGTCACTGTAACATGTATGCGCCTTTGTGAGGGACAAAAAAATACCACCAGTCCCATTTATGGGATTCAGAACAAAAATATATTAAGGACCTTGATCAGAGCCTTGTTGCCAGGGGAAGCAGAAGGCACCACCAAGAGGACCTTCCAAACCCATCATCTTCCCTGCATAGCATCTTCCCCATCATAGCATCCCATCTGTAATGGGATATGATACCCTCTTCTGGTGTGTCTGATGACAATGACATTTTACTTACATAAATAAATCTAGACACAGCAGGGAAAATGGACATATGAAAACAATGGTAATGACAATACGCAGAAACCTATGAAAGCTAAAGCTAAACCAAGCCCCAGCAGAAAGAGGGGAGGAAATTGGACATAATATTTCACCCCTACTTAATTAGCTTTTGGAAATTCTTAGCTGCTAGAGGAGTAAAGGTTATTTTCTCTAAATGTGTATCCTCTGACAGACTGACTGAACTTCAGTGGAAGGCCACACAGTCTAGAACATCAGAGCAGCATAAACTGCAGCTTGGTCTTGATGGAGGGATGGGAGAGTGAAGAGACATAAAGTTGGATAGGAAGGGAAGTGTGGCCAGATCTGGAAGGAGGAATAGGAAGAAAGGCAAATAAGAAAACTTCTAGCCCATTTTGATAATAAAACACAGGTTTGACTCTCAAACATACAGCATTATTTATTTAAATAAGGAAGAATCAGAGTGCTTATTTTCTATGACCATGGCCATCTCAACTGTGTCCTCTAGGACCATGGCTGTGTCAACTGTGTCCTCTAGGACTATGACCTTGTCAATTGTGTCCTCTAGAACCATGACTGTGCCAACTGTATCTTCTAGGACCATGGCTGCGTCATCTGTGTCCTCCAGGACCATGGTTGTGTCAACTTTGTCCTCTAGAACCATGGTTGTGTCAACTGTGTCCTCTGATTTGTGTTCTGTCCCTGCATTCTCTTCTCTATCAATTACATTTTAAATTTTATTCCACATTTTGTCTCTTAAAGTAAATACAAGCATGTTGATCTGTTAATTATAAAATGGATTATTTACTTGGAGACTCTAGACATGTTCAATTAAGAAAATAGGCAAATTAGAGATGAGCAGAAAATATACTGCATATCTACCATTGAGAAATGCTGTTCACAATAGATCTGCAGTTCCCCAATAGGTCAAGGGAAGAAAATTATTGCAAGCTCAATACGAATTCTCTAAAAGAGTAGAATATTTGTGTTTAAAAGTATAAATAAACTGTAGTTTATTCAGGAAACTATATTTTGTAAAGCAGGTTGCTTCCTTTATTGTCACATTCCTTATGACACTAGGAAGCCATTGCAATGACCAGTAAGTCAAATTCTCTCTTGTCTTTGCTTGGTTCTCATACCTGGAAGCTTCAAGCTAATTTTACTCTGATTCACAGAATCTGAAAATCTCATTAGATCTGGAACACTTCATTGTGTTGAAATTAAATGAGAGCACACTGTGCAGGCTTATTTTTTAAAGAGGGGAAAAATGGAAAGATGGATCTGGGTCTCACTGAGAGCATCCCCTCCAACTTCATTCTTTACCTAAGACAACAGAAGTGAGGAAGCACCTATTCATGTGCTCTGAAACTAGCTTATTTTGAAACATTTGTGTCTCAGACACAAGGTGTTGATCAATAACAATAAAAGTCATTTCCTCACACACCTTACAATCCCTGTGCATCTGAGACCCTGGAACTGGCCTTAAATAGGTTTACTCACAAGCTTACTTGGTTCTGGGGTTTGCAAAAAAGGGGTTTGGGTAAGCATTCTCTACTAGCTTGGAATTTTAGGTGACTAGTCAAAGAGAAATGTCATCATTATTGCTCTGTATGTGGGAAGGAGATAACACATGTGGAGCCTTTCAGCACTGCAGTTGAGGACAGGACTGTGCTGATCATCTACAGAAGAGTCCTTACCTGGCCCAGGCTGCCCACCCCCTCCTGGGTACTTCCCTCCGACTTTGTGCTCCCTGCCTCTCTGCAATTGGAAATGATTGAGGGCTCTTCCCTCTCTAATCATTAAAAACAATGACAACCAAAAGAAAAGGTGTATCATATCAACAGCAGTGATTTGCTATGTGGAATCACAAGTTCCTTAAAGACTGTCATATACATAAGCTAATTTCATTATTTTAAAGAGATAACTGGACATTATACATTGACCCACAAGACCTCCACAGAACAACTAAAAATTCCTCTCCTTTGACATAAATGCCATTACTCAGTGGGATGATTTCTGACTCATCAGGGACTGTGAACTACATAGTTCAAGATACCTTAGGTTACTGAAAATGAAGAAACCGTTACTTAAAACATTAACAGTCAGATGTCTTAAACAACTCAAATAGGTAAGTTGTTTTATAAGAATGGATAAATGTTTGGAAATATTTTTTAAGCCAAAGGACCCCTCAAATATTCTCTAAGAGACCCCCCTGTCCCTTGACTCCAGCTTCCCTTGACTTTTTGGTAACTCACTGGGCAGGGCAGCGAAGCCTTCCTGTAGGTTGCTTCTTGTAATCGGTGGTGGTCCCGGAGTCCTCGCTCATCCTTGTCTCTCCAGCTGTGACCCCAAAAGCTGCTCATCCACTTGGCAAAAGACACATCATCATTATCATCATCATCATCTCTGTGCTCCATGGAAATGTGACTCTAAATATTAAAGGTCTGCCCCTAAAACTCTAGAAATATAACCCAAGATTTGATGAAGCCCACCAAGAACACTAAATGAAACTGGTCTTTGAAACAGTCTCTGATAATGGCATCCTGAAAAAAGAAAAATTTACCAAACAACCACTTCATCATCAGGCAGCCTGGAGCACTGTCTATTTATAAACTGTGCAGCCCACACTCCCCTCCCCCTTGTCTCTTTAAATTGAGAAGCTTTTTAATCCTCCTGTTTCCAGGGCTGTGCCTTCGCAGCCTGAGGGTAAGCAGCACAGTCCACTGCCTGGTTTTCCCTGAGCCTTTCTGCCAGAGGCATTTGGTGCCATCTCCAGCTGTCAACAGTGATGAACCACGACCCTCACAATATGCTTGTCAGCTCCAGGCTGGCTCTGAAATAGGGCCACATTCAAGAGACAGACAACTGCAGCTCTCAAGGTGGTGAGCTATTGGCATGCCAGATCTAAAGCTAGATGCTTTTCTAATAAATAAAAATAATCTAGAAAAAAATCTATCTCCAGGTCAAGTTGGATACCTTTTTTAAATTTAAGTATTATCTGTACGTACATGTGAATGACATACATATAAATATGCAAATCTTAGGTGTACAACGTCTGTACACCTCATTTATGTCTGTATACTCCTATGATACCAGCCATTACAATTGGCTAATTACTGAACATTTTTCAGAAGCCAAGAAAGCTCCTTTTAACTGCTTCCAACCCATATTTCTTTGAAAAGGTTACTACATCTAGCTTCTGTTCATAGAGCTTCTACAAATTTATAATCTCAGAGACTTCCTATTCTTTCTAAAGTAAAACAAAGGTTACAGTTACAGAACTCTTATTTTGTAATATATATGAATACAAATATTTTACAAATGTGATTTTCATTATTAACAATGCTATAATTAAGAGCCTTACATCATACTTTGTAGATGAGAAAATTGAGATTCAAACTGAGCATCATTTGTCCAAATTCGAACTACTGCTAAGCACTATGGCCACGTTTAAACCATGAGTCTTTATATCATCCTGTTGATATTCTAAGGGATTTGAGGAAATGTAGCTTCAAAGAAAGGGATCCTAATTAGTTATCAAAGATGAAAATCTTTGCTGAAGCTGGAAAAAAGGGTAGGTTTGAAAGTTATGTCACTATTCCTAGAGCTTTGTATGTAAAATGTGACTCTGGGGTCAATCTTTCTTTGATTCTTTTTAAGGTAAATTTTATATAACTCTTACCTGAAAATGAAATGTTGCCCACCGCCCTAGAAGATGAGGGAGACTCATAAGTCTTAGGAAGTAAACAAAACTTAAAAGCCTCAGGAAGGCCATGAAGCTTACAAGCCTCAGAAAGTACATGGAACTTACAAGACTCAGAAAGCACATATAACTTACAAGGCCCAGGAAGCCCCTCAAAGTTACAAGATTTTCAAAGTCCCTGCAGACAGGGTGATAAATCTGTAAATTACAGTTACTAGGCAGAGCAGTCTCTGACTGGAAAGCTGCCTGTAAACTATGCAAGGAACTCGTGAATGAAGTCATGGATGAGTTGTCCTCCATGCTGGGCTTTTCACTGGTCTATTGACAGCTGTCTTTGAATCTCCCATGCTTCTATTAATAACCCCTCACTTAAGCTCCTATAAGTAACTTTGATAAACTCACTGTTTCCTTAAGCCATACTTGGCATCATCATTTCATTGGACTTACATCAGTGCCCTATCTGTGTTGACTAGATGTTGTTGTAAATAATAAGAATTGCTACTGGGCCCCAGATGCCTTTGCAGAATGAGCACGTATATATATATAATGAAGGAACAGGGTTTACATTTCTTCAGGTAAAGTTAAGACAGAAAACCTAGTACCCAAATGGGGCCTAATTGAACCAAAGATGAGCTGAGAAGAATGGTTACATTGCCCCCTATAATGTATTCTGAGACATTCATGTGAGGATATAAAATCTGTGATTACCTTTCCTTTTTTTATTAGATATATTCTTTATTTACATTTCAAATGATTTTCCCTTTCTTGGTTCTCCCCCCCTCCTGAAAATCCCATAAGCCATCTCCCCTCCCCCTGTTCCCCAAAAATGTGGTATATTTACACATTGGGATACTACTCAGCTATTAAAAACAATGAATTCATGAAATTCTTAGGCAAATGGGTAGAACTGGAAAATATCCTAAGTGAGGTAACCCAATCACAAAAGAACACACGTGATTACCTTTCCTTATGTGGTATAGGAAGCTGTACTGACTAGTTTTATGTCAACTTGACACAAGCTGAAGTCATCAGGGAGCAAGGATGCTCAATTGAGAAAATGCTTGTGTAAGATCAGTCTATAGGCAAGATTGCAGTGCATTTTCTTTTTCTTTTCTTTTCTTTCTGTCTTTTTTAAAAAAGAAACTCTTTATTTATTTAATGTAGGAGTGTTATGTCTGCAGGCATACACACATGCCAGAAGAGGGCATCAGATCCTCTTATTCATGGTTGTGAGCCACCATGTGCTTGTTGAGAATTGAACTTAACAGGAGAACATGGGTCCTTTAAAGAGGAAACACATAATTTCCTGAAAGAAATACAGGGGAGCATGGGTGAGCAGGTAGAGACCATTAAAGAGGAAACACAAAAATCCCCGAAAGAATTACAGGAGAACACAAACAAACAAGTGAAGGAACGGAACAAAACCATCCAGGATCTAAAAGTAGAAGTAGAAACAATAAAAAAATCACAAAGTGAGACATCTCTGGAGATAGAAACTCTTTGAAATAATTCAGGAGTCATAGATGCAAGCATCAACAACAGAATACAAGAGATAAAAGAACTTAGGACTTCTAGAAGAGCAGACAGTGCTCTTAATCACTGAGCCATCTTACCACCCCTGTAGGGCATTTTTGAGGGATTAGTGATTAGTGATTGATGAGGGAGGGCTCAGGGACATTACCACCTATAATGAGCCTGATGCCCATTTTACTGGGGCAGTTGTATTCAGAGGACAGATATGAGAGGTTTCATGGCTTTGCTGAGCCCCACACTGGGATGCTATCTTTAAGAAATGGGAGAGGTTTTGCATCACTGATGGATTGACATTGCTACAAAATTGGGTTTGCAAGTCAATAAAGCAATCAAACAGAAGTGAAAAAGGCAACACAAGCATGTTTGTCAGGGTCACTCAAAGGTAAATGTGACAATATTTGTGTTGAGTTGTATATCCTGGAGGGGAAAACAGAGCGCCAAGGTTCTGAAAGGTGTAAAGCCTGTCCAACAGTTCGGAAAAGACACAAATAATCAAACAATATGCAGATGACCTCAGAACATATAATGTATGTTTTTTCCCTTCAAGAAAGTATGATTGGGGTAAAGATTATTTGTTCTAGATGAGAGTACGTTGCCTAGCAAAGAATGTGGTACTGGCCCAGAGACCGTTAAGTGTTACAGAATTCAAGACCCTCAGGGAAAAACTACCTGACAGAACTTTTCTCAATTTAAAAGACTAAAAACAATGTTACTTTATTTATAGCAACATTGTGACAAACAGCCTCCTTTTTCAATCTGAGAGCTACTGCAAAAGTGTGGAAGGCAGGGATTTTAGAGGCACAAATAAGGATTGTCTCAACTCTGAAGGTTTTTCTACTGAGAGGGGCATCATCATATTTTTGTTTTGGTTTTGGTTTTGTTTTCTGAGCCAGCAGCAGATAAGTAAGATTACAGAGACAGAATGAGCATTTGGCTAATATGTTAGGATAATGCTTGCATAATAAGGGAAAGATGGAACAATTTTGGGAAATGAGCCACCGTGGCTCTAAGATAAATCTCCTCTTTAGGTTGCTGTCAAGACTCAAGTGTTGAAGGGGCTCACCTTAGGGTCATGGTCTAGACATCCTGTGGTTAGCAATCTTACGATAAGAGTAAAGCCCTGCTGAACCTGGAGGTTTTCTTTTCTTTTCTTTTTTTTGTTTTCTAAGTTTTTTTATTTACATTCCAAATGATTTCCCCTTTCCTGTTTCCTCCCTCCCCGAAAGTCCCATAAGCCCTCTTCCCTCCCTCTGTTCCCCATTCAACCCCCTCTCGCCTCTCTTTTTTAAAGACACAGTTACTTAATAACTCAAGATGAAACGCTCATTTAGATGGAGCTTCTTTCTAAGCATTACATTGAGATTGTGGGTGAGCCAGTTCTAGTAGCAGGCATGGCAGGCAAGAATGCAGCCCTGTTCTACTTTGATTCTGAAATAAACTGTGCAAAATGAACTACGAACAGTCAAAACTATTGGGGGATGAATCTGATGCATTTGTTCTGTGGAAGCAGTAGCAGCCCAGGGAAACAAGGCAGACTAACTCCTGGAGAATGACCACGGATTGTAAAGGAGTAGGTGTTTGGGGGCGGGGCTTATCCCACTCCCCTCCTGGCTGGGCTCATCCCACTCCCCTCCTGGCTACCCTATTAAGTAACTCCAATAACAGCATGCTTAACCCCCCTTCAACACCCGTTTGGCATCTTCATCCTCATCCCCCTCTTGTTCTCTCAGGATGACCTGTTCCCCACTGCCAACCATTCCCAATCAAAATAAATTTAACCTCTCTCCTCACGCTCCTTTGGTCCAAATGACTGCCAAACATCCACCACCAACTGATGCCCCCTAAATTCATTAACTGTGCAGCAGTTGTTCTCAGACACCAAACACTCTAAGCAAATCCAACTGTCCCAGTTTACAAGACATAACGAAACCGAAGCCATCTCCTCTCCAACAAACACTCACATGAACTCTGTCTCTGTCTCTGTCTCTCTGTCTCTGTCTCTGTCTCTCTCTCTCTCTCTCTCTCTCTCTCTCTCTCTCTCTCTCTCTCTCTCTCGACGAAAGCCTCACATCGATCAAGGTCATTCAACTAACTTTCTCTCCTAAACTTCACTGATCCCTCCTTCATCGCCCGCCACTGTTTTCTTCACACCCTTCTTCAAATCCCTCTATTAGTCATGGCCCCTCTTGACACCAATCCCCCCCAAATGCCAATGCCCAGCTCCCACTACTGACTGCTTGTTCCCTTGACCATCCAAGCCCCCTTTTGGGTACCAAAGGCAAGTTCTCACAACCTTTCCACACCAACCTCAAAACCTCATCATCCTTTTGTTGCTTGACTAGAGTCTCCCCAATCATCCATGTTCTTAAAATATTTCAATTTCACAACCCACCTGAACAAACCTGGGAAAGTCTATTCTGATGTAACAGAAGCCTCTCAAGTTGTATTCTCCCCAAAATAAGAACACCCTGCTTTCAGATAACAGTTGTTCCCCCAATTAACCTTATGCAGCCAATCTAAAATTTCCTGGATCCTTTCCAGAACTCTCAGACTCTAGATATATGTTCTTGCCAACCAACAGCCCAAGTTTTCCTGCATATTGCCTATTAGTAAAGATTGGATCTCTCTCCCTTTCCTTGGTCTTGGGACTCCTCTTCCCAACTTCCAGGACCATGATCCTGAAAGTTTCAAATGTGCATCCAAGTTTCTGCACTCTTAGCTTTAGCTTGGACTCTAGGCCATCTCTCCCAGCAGATTTCAAATCAACTACAGACGGCTTCAGTGACTCCAGCACTAGCCCAGCTGGTCATTCAGCATCTACATTCTGGTCCAGCGTCAAGACTACATTGCTCTCCCTGGCCTTGACCAGCAACCCAGCTTCCCTGGGAATCCTAACAATGACACCCAGTGTCAGCATTCTGACTCTAACAAAACTCCTCCCCCATCCCTATCCTTAGCTACAAAACACACAGCTTGAAGTGTGAAATTTGCATTCCCTGGAACTCTGGTCATTCATTGTGTGTCTAGGTCCTATATCCTGATCAGTTCTAAAGATGCCACATTTCAGGTAAGATAAGGCTTTGCCAGCTGTTAACATCTTCTAAACTCTCGTTCTTTATTTATTCCTACAAACGTGATTCTTACATTTGATGCTTCCATAAACTACCATCCCCCACCCCATCTATCAATGCAAATACTACTTTCGTTGACACTTTCACAGACATACTTAGAAACAAACGTTAATCCAGATGTCCACTGACCTACCAAAGTGACACTCAAAATTAACTATTTCAGGTGCTAAGTGTTCCTGAGATCTCTATTTTGTGTTCTAACAAAATCTGTGAGATAAGAGAGAAAACGTAGTGAGGAATAGGGCTTCTCCATCTATTCCTGAGAGATTAGATTGTGAAATTCTTCTTTGAGATGCCTTACGGCTGTTCATGTTCAATTCTCTTATTATTTGAAGTTTGTAAAAGCAGGAGGGTAGCCAAAATATTTTCTCACCTCTCTACTTCATTAAGTAGTCTGATTATTAAATTTTGTTGTCCCAGATACAGATACAGTCTGGTCTCCCAGAGGCTGCTTTCTAAAGAAGTTACCAAGGTAAGGGTTATATTACCACATTCTGAATAGTTTTGAAAATTCCTGATCATAAGGTCTTTTTCACTTAAACTATATAAAATGTGTGTTTTTCTGTGGAAATTTTTGTTCTTGCTTCCTACCTTTCCTAACCCCTTCTGACCCACCCAAAAATCCAAATATAAACAAACACAATTGGGAAGTAAAGCATTGATTTGTAACTCATTGATTTTATAATGTGAAAAATGAAACCAAAGCACTTGGGGACAGAGGAAAGAGGGCACACACACTTTGTGCTTTTAATGGTATACTTAAACTTATGCCTCTTGTAGGTTAAAAAAATGTAATATGAAAAAAGTAACGATAAAGTCAAATTGTTTCAAAAATTAATACTTACAGCTAGCTGAATTTATTTAAAAAGTTTTAAATTCGGGAACTATATACTTGAAATTCATCCAGTACTGAAGATCAATTGTGTCTTGCAACATGGTGCAAGACTGATAATATCTGTCTGGGCTATGACTCAGGTTCAGACAATACAATAAGACAGTAATGGAATAGAACTGAAGTCTATCATAAGACATAGCTGCTAGCAAGGTTAGGTATTTGCTGGCACATTTAATAGTATATAGTGACTGCAGTGATTTAATTTTGTCTAAAGTATAAGTGGCCTAAACTGTATAATCAATGTTTTTATATATCATATGTTTGTCAGCTTTCCATTACTGTGACAAAGCAAAACATATATAGCAAGAACATGTGGTGGGGAAAAAAAAAACTACTCATGACAATCAGAAAATGAGAAAAGCGAGGCAGGCGGATTTCTGAGTTCGAGGCCAGCCTGGTCTACAGAGCGAGTTCCAGGACAGCCAGGGCTATACAGAGAAACCCTGTCTCAAAAAACCAAAAAAAAAAAAAAAAAAAAAAAAAAAAATGAGAAAAGCAATACCAGGATCCTAGTCCCTTCTCAAATGACACGCCCATCAATATGGTTTCCCTCAGTTACTTCAAAACTAAAATTTCTAGGTCCTTATGATTCTCCCAAAGGATACTTAGCAAGCTTTCAACACAGTCTTTGGAGGAATAATAAAGGCCTAGAAATAGCATGTCCAAAATTGATTTTCTTTGGGAACCTAGAATTGTGTCACTAGCCTGATAAAGGATGCCTCCCTCTGTGACAAGTACCCCACACAGCCTTTTGACACTGACTCCCCTGGGGACTCTCCCTAGGGAATGCTTTCCTTACAGGTTTTATAACTTCCTGTGATTAGTGAATGGAAGAGGACTGTTGGAAGAGTGAGCTAGGTTTCTGCTAGATCAGCAGTGTTCAACCCTGGGGTCATGACCCCTTTGGGAGCTGATCCTCTCACAGGAGTTGCATATCAGGTATCCAGTATATCAGACATTTACATTATGAAGCAAAATTATAGCTATGAAGCACCAAGGCAAATAATTTTATGATAAGACTCATTATAACATAAGGAACCCAGCAGTAGGGTCTCAGCATTAGGGAGGTTGAGTCCTGCCTTTGTGCAGGTTCTATTTGAAAATTTGCTTCATATGTTTTTCACTATAGGAAATGCTCAGCCACAAACAGAAGTACACAGAACCATATGACTTTCTTTAGAGAGTCACTAAACCAAAGAGTATTTTTTGAGACTGTACTTAACTGCGGGTATAAGAATAAATGTTTATAGATTGTGGGAATTATACTGGTTTAGTAAATTAGTGGTTGTAGACTCTCCTCCAATAATCATGATTCCATCTGCTCTGAGTAGTTAGCTAGACATCCCTGCTGTTGAATGAGTCTTAAACCCAATTAGAGACCTGTTGGTTACTTGCAAAGCATGCATGCCCCTACTGTACCCATTTAGTGGTCTAAGGTTTTTATAACACACTTGGAACATCCTGCAAGAGCAGCGCCTGGCACTGGAAAAATCTCTTATTTAGCCTGCCTAGAAACTCAGTATATGAGAAGATGCTCTCCCATTGGACCTAGTCCTCTGCTTTTCCTATCAGGGAGGAATGGTTTACGTCTGTCTCCAGCAGAATGTCTCCCAGAAAGGTATTTCTGAATTACTCAGCTATTTCTGTGTCTCATGAGAATGTGCTAGAACTCAATGATGAAAACAAAGACTTGAGGTTTCCAGATTCAGGTATTTTCATTGCACATTCTAGTTTCTAGATTTATTTATTTTCATTGCACATTGTGCGTGTTTCTAGATTCATTCATTAATGAATTACAAGATGCAGCAAGCTCACGAGTCGGGAGACTATCTATGTGGCAAATCAAAACAAATATTTCTAAATACCATGTTTGTGAAATAAACCTGCCATCCAAAATACTTTCAAAGATAAAAAGAAAATAGTTACATGTAAGTACTCTAACAAACTTGGAACCATAAACAATATAATTCCATTGCATGTACTGAATGCCGATCAAAAGCAAAACGAGAACAAGGTTAATTACAATAAACGGTTTATGTAGAGAGAATGGCTCCCATCAAGTTCACATCTCTCCTGATTCCTGTTCTTGCTCAGCATTTTTCAGGAATGTAACTTGTGAAGCAGATCTTCCTTTGTCTCCATTTAGCCAACCTGGATGGGGAAGATAAGGTAATAATCTTGGTTACATGAACTCTAAAACAGAAACTGAGAGCAATATACTGCTAATGCTATCTTATTTCTGTACTTAGAGGAGGCTACCAAAAAGAAAGGACATAAAGCATATAGATTAAAGCAGAGTATAAAGAAATGGATATGGCTTTTAGACAAATTGCATAATTGTTTAACTATGCATCAGAACATTTTGATTATTTCTAAAAACAATAAGAGAATCTATGGGCTGTGGTAAGGCAGGATGAAACAGAGACCAGAGGAGCTTTGCCATCAAAACACACCTACCTGTGGGGTGCAAAATATTTCATTTCCTATAAAGGAAGAACATGAATCCATTACTTTCCCTAGGGTGGCACTCCAAGTAGAGCCCTATGGCAATTTTGGTTGATTTTGAATCCCTCCTAGCCTCTTCAGAAATGTATTTTTGGGCAGGGCAGGGAGCATTCAGTATTGGGTGATTGCCCTGTTGATTGAGGTAGGAAGTTTGTGGGACTATTTTCTTCTTTGTGGCCATTTTCATTTCAAGAGAAACTAAGAAAGGAGTGATGATAATTTTTGACACTGGAAGCTACTTAGTGACTCACACTCAGCAGGGTTTCTGAGTCTCTGATGAGAAAGGTTAGTAAGGCTATGCAAATCTTGTCACATGTGTGATTTTCACAAGGACACTGTGCATTTGACCAGGTGAATAAGATGTGATTTTCAGAAACACAGAAGACTGTGGAAAGAGGACTGACAGAGCAAGTCCTCCAGACCATTCTTATAAGAGAACGTTCACCAGGCCAAAACTTGGTCTTTACTTTCTGCCTTCCTCTAATGGAGTGCTGATTTCCCCTGTCAATGGTCCATGCTTTTTCTTAAGCTTTCAGTCACGCTAAAGCTTCACCCGAGTGGAGCCATCGTCTGGCTCACTAACCCCAGCCACTCTGTAACATTTTGGATTCTTTGACAGGAGGTTACATTACTCATCTGTGAACAGAAGCTAATTCTTCAACCTCTGCCAACTAACACTACTAACTGTTCCAATAACTAATGATTTATTAGTTTCTGAAGTATCTGTTGACTCAGAGCCAACAACAACTACTTGAAATAATTTACCTAGATTACTAAATATTAATATCATCCCCACTGTCCCCAAACTTTAAACCACTTCTTCTTGAAAGGCTGATACTCTGTCTCAAGTGACAGCCTGAGAACTTTCTTTTGTCATTTTTTTCGAAACCACACACTCCCTCCTTACGCAACATTTCTCACATGTGGAATGTAAAGGATTGGCTTGTTGGTTGGCTAGTTTCATTACAAAAATTTCTTGTTGAATTAAAATACATGTAGTTGCTTATAGCAAATTAATTATTTAAATGTTCTCTTTGTCTGTCTGTCTCTCTCTCTTTCTCTCTCTGTGTGTGTGTGTGTGTGTGTGTGTGTGTGCATGTGCCGCATGTATGAGGGTACCCTGAAGGATAGGAGAAGGCATCAGATATCCTCTAACAGGAGTAGCAAGTGGTTGAGAGTCAGAAGACTTTGATGCTGGGAACCAAATTGGAGTCCTCTAGAAGGGCAGTAAGTGCTCTTAACCACTGAGCCATTTCTCTAGTCCATCAGTTAATTATTAACATAGCCTTTAGTGACTTCATCTTCACTCTTTCTGGTTTATGCATGCCCTTATCACAAGTCACCAAACTAAGTCATATTCAGAAACCTTTACCTGGTTCTATTTGCCAGTAGTGCTAAGACTTAGAGATGCAGAAATGGCCTCCAGGGGGACAAGGGAAAGTTAACAAAGGGAGTGGACAGCAAGAAATAGACTCGAGGACCTCTGTTCCGGTAGACTACACTGAAGAGACAGGTACCCAGGCTCTCCCCAATATAACATCACTTGGGACACTGCCTGTTGGGGCTTCGGCCTGCGCCCAAGAACGGGACAGCGCGGTGGTCGTCTGGGTGCCAGATCTGCAGGCCATCGCCTCTGCAGGGTGTCCAGTGCCATGGAGAGAGTGCAGAGTGCACTCCGCCATCTTTGCTCCAGTGGCCGGGAAGTTGGGACTGCCAGGCTCTGAGACAGACAGGAATAATATCGCTTGGGTCTCGGGGGGCTTGTGTGTACGTGGCTCCCAAGAGCTGGGCAGATCTGCAGTAACCAGCATGCTAACTCTGCTGTGGGACTTCTGCCTAGCAGAGGGACGCCCCTCCCCTCCCCCACTCTAGGAGAGATCACACACCCCTGCACAGGGCAGGAGCCTACCAGCCTTCCTTTGACAACCTCTGCTCCAGGAATCCACTAGGCTGAGCCTTTGGATGTGCAAGGACTCCCCAATATAACATCACTTGGGGCAAGGCACATCAGGGCTCCAAAGTGACTCAGGAGCAGGGCAGGCCCCAGAAATCGGTGCCAGGGGAATCCTGGTAATCCAGGGGGGGCAGAAATAGATTTGCAGGCTCACAGGAGGTCCAACCAACAGCCAGTGACAGCAGGACCAACTAACATCAGAGGTAACCAGATGGCAAAAGGCAAACGTAGGAACGTTACTAACAGAAATCAAAGTAATATGGCACCATCCGAACCCAACTCTCCAACAGCAGCAAGTCCTGGATACACCACAACACCTGAAAGACAAGATCTGGATTTAAAATCACTTTTCATGATGCTATTAGAGGATCACAAGAAGGACACAAATAAATCTAATAAAGAATTACAGGAGACCATGAATCAACGGTTAGAAGCCCTTACAAAGGAAACACAAAAATCGCTTAGAGAAATGCAGGAGAACATGGATCAAAAGATGGAGGCGCACAAGGAGACAACACAAAAATCGCTTAACGAGATGAATCAATGGGTAGATGCACTCACAAAGGAATCACAAAAATTGCATAAAGAAATGCAGAAGAATATGGGTCAAAAGATGGATGCCCATAAGGAGGCAACACAAAAATCTCTTAAAGAAATGAATCAATGGATAGATGCCCTTACAAAGGAAACACGAGAACTGCTTAAAGAAATGCAGGAGACGATGAATCAACAGATGGATTCCCATGAGGAGGAAACACAAAAATCGCTCAGAGAAATGCAGGAGAACGTGGGTCAACAGGCAGAAATCCTGAAAGAGGTAATGCAAAAATGCCTTAAAGAAATACAGGAAAATACAAACAAACAAGTGAAGGATCTCAGCAAATCCTTCCAGGAACTAAAAAAGGAAGTAGAAACAACTAAGAAATCACAAAGGGAGACAATTTTGGAGATAGAAAACCTTGGGAAGAAATCAGGAGTCATAGATGCAAACATCAGCAATAGAATACAAGAGATGGAAGAAAGAATCTCAGGCGCTGAAGATTCCATAGAAAGCATCAACTCAACAGTCAAAGAAAATGCAAAATGCAAAAAAACGTGTAACCCAAAGCAACAAGGAAATCCAGGACACAATGAGAAGACCAAACCTAAGGATTATAGGTATAGATGAGAGTAAAGATTTGCAACTTAAAGGGCCAGTAAACATCTTCAACAAAATTATGGAGGAAACCTTCCCTAACCTAAAGAGAGAGATGCCCATGAACGTACAAGAAGACTACAGAACTCCAAACAGACTGGACCAGAACAGAAATACCTCCCGTCACATAATAATCAAAACACCAAATGTTCTAAACAAAGAAAGAATATTAAAAGCAGTAAGAGAAAAGGGCCAAGTAACATACAAAGGAAGACCTATCCGAATCACATCAGACTTCTTACCAGAGACTATGAAAGCCAGAAGATCCTGGGCAGATCTCATGCAGACACTAAGAGAGCACAAATGCCAGCCTAGACTACTATACCCAGCAAAACTCTCAATTACTATAGATGGAGAGACCAAGATATTCCATGATAAAACCAAATTTTCGCAATATCTTTCCATAAATCCAGCCCTGCAATGGATAATAGGTGGAAACCTCCAATACAGGGAGAGAAACAACACCCTGGAAAAAATGAGATAATAACCTTCTTGAATCAAACCCAAAAGTAGATAACCACTCAAACATAAAGATAGCGTCAAGAATGGCAGATGGCAATAATCACTATGCCTTAATCTCTCCTAATACCAATGGTCTCAATTCCCCAATTAAAAGACATAGACTAGCAGACTGGATACGTAAACAGGACCCAGCATTTTGCTGCATGCAGGAAACGCACCTCAGTGTCAAAGACAAACACTACCTCAGAGTAAAAGGCTCGAAAACAATTTTACAAGCAAATGGCCACAAGAAACGAGGTGGAGTAGCCATCCTAATATCAGATAAAATTGATTTTCAACCTAAAGTCATCAAAAAAGACACAGAAGGACACTACATACTGATCAAGGGAAAAATCCACCATCAAGAACTCTCAATTCTGAATATCTATGCTCCAAATGCAAGGGCACCCTCATTCATAAAAGAAACTTTACTAAAGCTCAAAGCACACATCGCAGCACACACAATAATAGTGGGTGACTTCAACACCCCACTCTCTGAAACGGATCGTTCAGGAAAGCAGAAACTAAACTGGGACACAGTGAATCTAATTGAAGTCTTGGACCAAATGGAACTAACAGATATATATAGAACATTTCATCCTAGAGCTAAAGAATACACCTTCTTCTCAGCACCTCATGGTACCTTCTCCAAAATTGACCATATAATTGGTCACAAATCAGACCTCAACAGATATAAGAAGATAGAAATAATCCCATGCCTCCTACCAGATCACTATGGAATAAGGGTGGTCTTCAATGGCAACAAAAACAAAAGAAAACCCACGTACACATGGAGGCTGAACAATGCTCTACTCAATGATAACTTGGTCAAGGTGGAAATAAAGAAAGAAATCAAAGACTTTTTGAAAGTTAATGAAAATGAAGGCACAACATACCCTAATTTATGGGACACAATGAAAGCAGTGCTAAGAGGAAAATTCATAGCCTTGAGTGCCACCAAAAAGAAACAGGAGACAGCATACACTAACAGCTTAATGGCACACCTGAAAGCCCTGGAACAAAAAGAAGCAAATACACCAAAGAGGAGTAGAAGGCAGGAAATAATCAAACTCAGGGCTGAAATCAATCAAGTAGAAACAAATAAAACCATACAAAGAATCAACAAAACGAGGAGTTGGTTCTTTGAGAAAATCAACAAGATAGATAAGCCCTTAGCCAGACTAACCAGAGGGCACAGAGATAGTATCCAAATTAATAAAATCAGAAATGAAAAGGGAGAGATAACAACAGAAACTGAGGAAATTCAAAAAATCATCAGATCCTACTACAAAAACCTGTATTCAACACAACTAGGAAATCTTGAGGAAATGGACAATTTCCTTGACAGATATCAAATACCAAAATTAAATCAGGATCAAATAGACCATCTAAACCATCCTATAACCCCTGAAGAAATAGAAGTTGTCATTGGAAGTCTTCCAACCAAAAAAAGCACAGGTCCAGATGGTTTTAGTGCAGAATTCTATCAGACCTTCAAAGAAGACCTAACACCAATACTCTTCAAACTGTTCCACAAAATAGAAACAGAAGGAACAGTACCCAACTCATTCTATGAAGCCACAATTACACTAATGCCAAAAGCACACAAAGATCCGACAAAGAAAGAGAATCTCAGGCCAATCTCTCTTATGAATATCGATGCAAAAATACTCAATAAAATTCTTGCCAACCGAATCCAAGAACACATCAAAACAGTCATTCACTACGATCAAGTAGGCTTCATACCAGGGATGCAGGGATGGTTCAATATAAGGAAGTCCATCAATGTAATCCACTATATAAACAATCTCAAAGAAAAAAACCACATGGTCATCTCATTAGATGCTGAGAAAGCATTTGACAAAATTCAGCATCCTTTCATGCTAAAGGTCTTGGAAAGATCAGGAATTCAAGGCCCATATCTAAACATAGTAAAAGCAATTTACAGCAAATCGGTAGCCAGCATCAATCTAAATGGAGAGAAACTTGAAGCAATCCCACTAAAATCAGGGACTAGACAAGGCTGCCCTCTCTCTCCATATCTTTTCAATATAGTACTTGAAGTTCTAGCTAGAGCAATTAGAAAACAAAAAGAGGTCAAAGGGATACAAATTGGAAAGGAAGAAATCAAACTATCACTATTTGCAGACGATATGATAGTATACTTAAGCGACCCAAAGAACTCCACCAGAGAACTCCTACAGCTGATAAACGAATTCAGCAAAGTGGCTGGATATAAAATCAACTCAAGCAAGTCAGTAGCCTTCCTATACTCAAAGGATAAGCAGGCTGAGAAAGAAGTAAGAGAAATGATACCCTTCACGATAGCCACAAACCATATAAAGTATCTTGGCATGACTCTAACCAAACAAGTGAAAGATCTGTATGACAAGAACTTCAAGTCTCTGAAGAACGAAATTGAAGAAGACCTCAGAAGTTGGAAAAATCTGCCATGCTCATGGATTGGCAGGATTAATATAGTAAAAGTGAGCATATTACCAAAAGTAATATACAGATTCAATGCAATCCCCATCAAAATCCCAACTGAATTCTTCATAGAGTTAGAAAGAACAATTCAAAAATTCATCTGGAATAACAGAAAACCCAGAATAGTTAATACTATTCTCAAGAGTAAAAGAACCTCTGGCAGAATCAGTATCCCGGACCTCAAGCTGTACTACAGAGCAATAGTGTTAAAAACCGCATGGTATTGGTACAGTTACAGGCATGTAGATCAATGGAACAGAATTGAAGACCCAGAAATGAATCCACACTCCTATAGTCACTTGATCTTTGACAAAGGAGCTAAAACCATCCAGTGGAAAAAAGATAGACTTTTCAACAAATGGTGCTGGCTCAACTGGAGGTCAACATGCTGAAGAATGCAAATTGACCCATTCTTATCTCCTTGCACTAAGCTCAATTTCAAGTGGATCAAGGACCTCCACATAAAACCAGACACACTGAAACTAATAGAAAGGAAACTAGGGAAGAACCTTGAACATATGGGCACAGGGGAGAATTTCCTGAACAGAACTCCAATAGCTTATGCTCTAAGATCAAGAATTGACAAATGAGACCTCATAAAATTACAAAGTTTTTGTAAGGCAAAAGACACTGTCAAAAAGACAAAGTGGCAACCAACTAACTGGGAAATGATCTTTACCAACCCTACATCCGACAGAGAGCTAATATCCAAGATATACAAAGAACTCAAGAAGTTAAACTCCAGAGAGGCAAGTAACCCTATTAAAAAATGGGGTACAGAGCTACACAAAGAGTTCTCACCTGAAGTATATCTAATGGCTGAGAAGCACCTAAAGAGATGTTCATCATCCTTAGTCATTAGGGAAATGCACATCAAAACAACCCTGAGATTCCCTCTCACACCAGTCAGGATGGCTAAGATCAAAAACACAGGAGACAGCAGTTGTTGGCAAGGATGTGGAGAAAGAGGAACACTCCTCCACTGCTGGTGGAATTGCAAGCTGGTACAACCACTCTGGAAAGCACTCTGGCGGTTCCTCAGAAAACTGGGCATGACACTCCCGGGGGATCCGGCTATACCACTCCTGGGCATATACCCAGAGACTTTACCTGCATGCAATAAGGACACATGCTCCACTATGTTCATAGCAGCCTTATTTATAATAGCCAGAAGCTGGAAAGAACCCAGATGTCCCTCAACGGAGGAATGGATTCAGAAGATGTGGTATATCTACACAATGGAATACTACTCTGCAATTAAAAACAATGAATTCACAAAATTCCTAGGCAAATGGTCAGATCTTGAAAATATCATCCTTAGTGAGGTAACCCAATCACAAAAGAACACACATGGTATGCAGTCACTGATAAGGGGATATTGACCCAGAATCTCGGAATACCCTAGACACAATCCGCATATCAATAGATTTCTAAGAAGATGGAAGGAGAGACCCCTGGTCCTGGAAAGACTGGATGTAGGGGAACGCCAGGACAGAGTAACGAGAGGGGGCTGAATGGAGAAAAGAGGGAGGGAAGGGGGCTTATGAGACTTTCGGGGAGGGAGGAATCGGGAAAGGGGAAGTGATTTGGAATGTAAATTAAAAAAATAAAATAAAATAAATAATAAAAAAAAGAATTGACAAATGGGACCTCATTAAATTACAAAGTTTTTACAAGGCAAAAGACACTGTCAAAAAGACAAAGTGGCAACCAACTAACTGGGAAATGATCTTTACCAACCTTACATCCAACAGAGGGCTAATATCCAATATATACAAAGAACTCAAGAAGTTAAACTCCAGAGAGGCAAGTAACCCTATTGAAAAATGGGGTACAGAGCTAAACAAAGAGTTCTCACCTGAAGAATATCTAATGGCTGAGAAGCACCTAAAGAGATGTTCATCATCCTTAGTCATTAGGGAAATGCAAATCAAAACAACCCTGAGATTCCATCTCACACCAGTCAGGATGGCTAAGATCAAAAACACAGGAGACAGCAGTTGTTGGCGAGGATGTGGAGAAAGAGGAACACTCCTCCACTGCTGGTGGAATTGCAAGCTGGTACAACCACTCTGGAAAGCAGTCTGGCGGTTCCTCAGAAAACTGGGCATGACACTCCCGGGGGATCCGGCTATACCACTCCTGGGCATATACCCAGAGGCTTTACCTGCATGCAATAAGGACACATGCTCCACTATGTTCATAGCAGCCTTATTTATAATAGTCAGAAGCTGGAAAGAACCCAGATGTCCCTCAACGGAAGAATGGATTCAGAAGATGTGGTATATCTACACAATGGAATACTACTCTGCAATTAAAAACAATGAATTCACGAAATTCCTAGGCAAATGGTCAGAACTTGAAAATATCATCCTTAGTGAGGTAACCCAATCACAAAAGAACACACATGGTATGCAGTCACTGATAAGGGGATATTAACCCAGAATCTAGGAATACCCTAGACACAATTCGCATATCAATAGATCTCTAAGAAGATGGATGGAGAGACCCTGGTCCTGGAAAGACTGGATGTAGTGGAACGCCAGAACAGAGAAATGAGAGGGGGTTGAATGGAGAAAAGAGGGAGGGAAGGGGGCTTATGGGACTTTCGGGGAGGGAGGAAACGGGAAAGGGGAAATGATTTGGAATGTAAATAAAAAAAAAAACTTAGAAAATAAAAAAATAAAAAAGAAAAAAAAAGAAATAGACTCAAGGCTTAAATAAATAAAATAGAAAAAACAACTAAGCAACAGAAGGAATCGATGATACAAAGAGCTGATCCTTTTAACAAAATCAATAAGATTGACAATTCTTTACCCAAATTAACTAAAACGGCAGAAAGAAAAATCCAAACAAAATGCAAGATGAAAACAGACACCAACGAAATCATAAGGACAAATTCTAAAAACCTGTACTCTGACAGATTGGAAAAATGTAAATGAAATAGGTAATTTTTTTTGATGCTTACCATGTTCCAAAGTTAAATAAAGATCAGAGAAGCAATTTAAACAGACACACAGCCCATAGTGAGATAGAAGCAATCATTTAAATTCTCTCCCCACCAAAAAGAAAAAAAAAATTAGCACAGGGTCAGATAGTTTTAGTACAGAATTTTACCAGACTTTTAAAGAATTAATGCCACTATTTCTCAAATTATTTGACAAAATAGAAACAGAAGGAACACTGCCCAATTTATTTTATGAGCTATCTGATACCCAAACTACATAAAGACCCAGCAAAGAAAGAGAACCCCAGACCAATTTTCCTTATGAACACAGATACAAATTTCTCAATAAAATACTTGCAAACAAAATCTTAGAACACATGAAAAAGATCATTCACCATGAGCTAGTAGGCTTCATCCCAGGGATACAGGGGTAGTACAAAATACAAAAATCAATAAATGTAATCCACCATATTTAAAAACTGAAAGACAAAAATCATATGATCATCTCATTAGATGCAGAAAAGGTCTTTGACAAAATCCAATGTCTCTTCATAACCAAAGTCCTGGAAAGATTAGATATACAAGGGAGCATACTTCAAAATAATAAATTAGTTTACTACAAGCTTGTTGTCAACACCAACTTATGTGGAGATACACTCAGAGCAATTCTACTAAAATCAGGAGCAAGACAAGGTTTTCCACTCTCTCCAGACCTGTTTAATTTAATACTTGAAGTCTTAGCTAGGAGCAAAAAGACAACTAAAGGAGATCGAATGGATGCAAACTAGAAAAGAAGAAGTCAAAGTATCTTTATTTGCAGATGATATGATAGTATACATCAGTGACCCTAAAAATTCCACTGGGAAATTTCTACAGCTGACAAGCATTTTTAACAAAGTATCTGAATATAAAATTAGCTCACAAAAGCATTAGCCTTCCTATATAGCAATGACAAAAAGAAACAAAGAAATTAGGGAAACAACTCCTTTCACAATAGCCTCAACTAATATAAAATATATTGTGGCAACTTTACCAAGCAAGTAAAAGACTTGTATTATAAAAAAACTTTAAGACATCGAAGAAAGAGATTAAATTATCAGAAAATAGAAAGATCTCCCATGATCATGAATCAGCAAGATTAATACAGTAAAAATGACCATCCTACAAAAACAACCTTCAGATCCAATGCAATCCAAATCAAAATCTCAACACAATTCTTCCCAGATCTTGAAAGGGCAATTTTCAGTTTCATATGAAATCATAAAACACCCAAGACAGCTAAAACAATACAGAACAATAAAAGAACTTCTGGAGGTATTACTATTCACAACCTCAAATTGCACTACAGAACTATGGCAATAAAAACAACATAAAACAGACACATTAATCAAGGGAATCCAGTTGAAGACCCAGATATAAACCCACACATATATGGACACCTGATTTTTGTTAAGAAGACAGAAAGGCACACTGGATAAAAGTCAACAAATGGTGTTGGTTAAATTAGATGTCTGCATGTAGAAGAATGCAAATAGATCCATACTTATTACCATATATAAAACTCAAGTCCAAGTGAATCAAAGACCTCAGATATACTGAACCTGACAGAAGAGGAAGTGGGGAATAGCCTTGAACTCATTGGCACAAGAAAAGACTTACTGAACAGAACACCATTAGCACTAAGTGAAACCTCAAGAAACTGATAAGCTTCTTCACTGCAAGGGACATCATCATTTGGGAAAAGCAGCAGCCTACAGAATGGGAAAAGATTTTTACCAACTTCATATCCAATAGAGGGCTAATATCCAAAAGATATACATATCTCCACAAACTAGATACAAAAAAAAACCCCAAGTAAACCAAATTTTAAAATAAGGTACATATCTAAACAGAGAATTCTCAAGAGAAGAAACTCAAAATACTGAGAAACACTTAAATGCTAACTTCATAGGTCCTTGGGGAAATGCAAATCAAAATTCCATTGAAATTTCATATTACACCAGTCAGCATGGCCAAGATTTAAAAACAAAACAAAACAAAACAAAAAAAAAAAAAAACTCATACTTCGAAGATGTGGAATAAGGGAAACACTCATGCACTGCTAAAGGGAATGCAAATTAGCCATTGTGGAATTGATTGTAGTGGTTCCTCAGGAAGATAACAATCAATCTACCTCAAAATCCAGCTATATCAATTGTGGTACTTTGAATAGGTTTTGCCCTCACAGACTCATATGTTTGAATACTGGTTCCATAGGGAGTGGCGCTTTTAGGAGATAAGGCCTTGTTGGAGTAGATGTGGCCTTATTGAAAGAAGTGTATCACTTTGGGCATGGACTTTGAAGTCTCCTAGGCTTAGTTACACCCAGTGTGGAATTCCACTTTCCTTCTGACTACCTTCTGCTCAGAGTAGACCTTGTGACTCCTACAGCACCATGTTTACCAGCAAGCTGCCATGCTTCCCACCATGATGATAATGGACTAAACCTCTGAAACATACTCAGCCCCAATTAAGTTTTATAAGCCTTTATAAGAGTTGCCTTGGTCATGATGTCTCTTCACAGCAATAAAACCTAAACTAAGACAGAAACTGGTGCCAGGGATTGGAGTATTGCTGTGATAGGCCTGACAATGATTTTATTTGAAGGAATGTGGATTTTGGGACATTGGATTAAGAAAGCAGTGGAATGCTTATGTGAGGCTTAATGGTCCATCCTAGTAGAAGCATGGAAGACGGTGATGTTGAGGGTGATTTGAACTATGGGGGTCTGACTCAAGAGGTTTCAGAGGAGAATTTTAGTATGTTGCCTAGAGTTCTTTCTTGTGATATTTTGGTGAAAAATGTGGCCATTTTCGCCCTTTTCTGAAAAGGCTTCCAGAGGCTAAAGTGAAGAGGTTCAAATTGATAAAGGAAATCTCAAAACAGTTTAGCACAGACTCTGTCCTATGGTTAATTCTTATAAAGAGTGTTTTGATCAAACATAGCAAGCTTAGAAAGGAAAAATGCAAAATGTATGGTTCAAGGACTAAATGGGCACCAGGAAGAAGCATAGAGATAAATCCTGTGTTCAATGAGATAACCAGATTGAAGCTATTAAATATTAAATGGAATTTAGTGAGTGTGACCTCCAGGCAAGATCCTACCCAGCTAAACTTCCATCTTGTGAAAATGAATTAAAGAAAAATTTAGATCCAGGCATGCCTTTAATCCCAGCACTCAAAAGACAGAGGCATGCAGATCTCTGAGTTCAAGGTCTTCAGAGTAAGTTCTAAGACAGCCAAGCATAGGGAGTGAAATCATTGAAAACAGAAAGCTGGTGAAGATGTAATAGAACAAGAGATGCCAGAGAGGTAGGATACCTACTGAAGAAAGCTTCTAAGAGAAAGTGGAACTAACCCAGAAGTATGAATTGTGTTGCACTCAACAAAGCTAAAAGGAGTTGGAAATCTGAAGGGCATTTTGACATCAGATATGGAGATGCAGAATTTGATATTTGCCCAGCTGGTTTTCGGTTTTGCTTTGGTCCACTATTCCCTTACTAAGGGAACATATGCTCCCTTCCATATGTTTTGGAATGGTAATATTTATCCTGTGATGTTGCAAGTATGTGATCTTCTTTTTTTATTTTTATTTTATAGTGGATTACAGTTAAGAGATTTCATGAACATCAGAAGAGACTTTGGACTTTTAAGCATTGTTGAGACTGTGATAGACTACGAAGACTTTTGAAGTTGGACAAAAATACATTTTGCATTATATTATGTCTACAAGCCTATTGGGACCAGAGGGTGGAATAATGCTGGTTTGAATAGGTTTTGCCCTCATAGATTCATGTGTTTGAATGCTTGGCCCATAGGGAGTGGCACTAAGGTGTGGTCTTGTTAGAAAGTTAGAGGAAGTGTGTCACTGTGGGTTTTGAGGCCTCCTATGCTCAAGCTCTCCACAGTCTGGAATTCCAGTCTCCTCATGGCTGCCTTTGGATAAAGATGTAGAACTCTCTGCTCCTCCGGCACCATGTCTGCCTGGACTCTACCATGTTTCCCACCATTATGATAGTGGACTAAAACCTCTGAAACTGTCAGCCCCAATTAAACGTTTGCCTTATGAGTTGCCTTGGTCATGGTGTCTCTTCACAGCAGTAAAATCCAAACTAAGGCACCACTCTTGGACATACACCCAAGGGACATTTCATCCTACCACAAAGACACTTGCTCATCCATGTTCATTCATAGTCAGAAATTAGAAACAGCCTTTAAGTCCCTCAACAGATGAATGAATAAAGAAAATTTAGTACATTTATGCAAAGAAATACTACTCAACCACTAAAAATTAAAATGTGACAAGTACAGTCTTTAGTTTATGAAAGGAATTCCAATCAAGATTATAGGCATTCTTTCAAACAGTTATTCCAACTTATATAAAAAGAAATGCTGCTACTTATATAAAAAAGAATGTGTAAAACTGATGATTTCACAATCCTGAGTAAAAATTTCCTGCAAAGAATGTCCAAGTTTCTTGTTTAATATTAAAATTAATAACAAAGAGGGATTTGAAATTTAATATAGTCTATATGACATCTATATAGTCTATAGGACTTTTAACTGAATGCCATACATACAATCATGTTAAGACTGGGGAAGGGGATTCTACTTTTAAATAGAGTGGCTTAATTGGTTGTGCCCTTCCCCCAGCCTTGAGCAGGCTAAATAGACCTTAACTGTTTGCCACAGTTGGACCTTAAGGACCCAGGTGGAGTTAATTTCCTACAGGAGTAGATTGCCCGCTGAGCTTGCTTTGCAACTCAATCCAGCTGAAACAAAGGATGGATGGTCTGTGGGCACTCCCTATATAAATGCAGTGCTGACTATTAAACTTTGAGCCTTGAACAGAAACTTTTGTCTTGGCTTCATCTTTCTCTCAAATCCTGTCCTTTTTCATTTCCAGCCTCCCTTTCGGGTAACCCAGCTCATCCATGACTGGTGGACAGCTCCAATTGGCTACAAAGGCTCAAACAACAGAGTTGAGGACGTAGAGAAAGCTTTATGGTTACATCTAAGTTACATTTGTGTGTGAGCATAAAAAATGATCTCATCCTTTGATATCAGAAAATTTATGTTTTATTTATCATTTTTATTTATAAATGGTGGTGTAGTAATAAGATAGCTCAGTAGATAAAGTCTCCAGCCTGATGACCCAAGATAAGTCCCTGAAATACAGGTCATATGCATTTGTAATCCCAACATTTCTATGGCAACATGGAAGAAGACAGTAGAATTGTCTGGAAGCTAGTGGGGCAGCTAGATTGGAGTCTGCTACCTAACAGCAGAAACTTCCTCATCAAGATGGAAACTGGATCCATTTCCAAAACACATCACCTGACCTCCACATACAGAGCTGAACACAGACAGAAACACACAACACACACACAATAATCACTTTAATTTAAAAATTAACCTAAGCTAGGTATGAGTGATTTCTGATTTTGACAAGAATTATAAAAATAACAACAAAGAAAAAGAGAGAAAGAAAGAAAATTTCAGCTAGTGCTAAAATAACCTAGGGTGCCAATGACCAGCTTTGTTACTACAGGGTAAACTGAGGCAGGGAGCTGGTGGAAATCAATGTTGAAAGCAGTTGACAGGGGTGAGTCTAGATACTGATGGAGACTGCTCCCTATGGCAGCCAGCGATTAGAGAAATTACTCAGCAGACTTTTCTCTGAGGGAACAAAACTTAATTTACTAGGGCTGGCACACCGTTTGACCAGTGGAAAAACTACGAACTTGTTTAATTCTTTGGGGTCAGAGAAAAAGAAAAGGAAAGAGAGAAAATTCATACACACACACACACACACACAAACAAATATACTCACACACATACATACACACTGAGTGGATGAAGCAAAATGCAGACTCTAATAACTTCATACATACAAACACACACACATATATGTACATATATACATATATATGTGTATGTGTGTATATATATATATATATATATATATATATATATATATTCATTTACCCATGGAATAAATGGAAGAAAGCTCCAGCAAACTTTGAAAGGCTGCAAGAATTTCACACATACACATATGTGCATACACACATATACACACATACACACATAACTCATGAGTGGATGGAAAAAAGTTCCAACAAGCAGGCTCAAAGCATTTTAGACATATATACATATATACAGACAGTTGATAGATGGAGCAAGCTCCAACACACACCCACACAAGTATTCCAAATATACATTTATATATATATATATATATATATGTATATGTATATATAAATTGGTGGAAAGAACAATGTTCCAACAACTTTACTCTTTCTTCCAGGGCTTAGATAGCCCAGAAAAATCTTTCAAGCAGTAAAAATTACAATGTGATTACATTCTATTTTTCTTCTACTGAATGACTATGAAAAAACAGTATGTTCCCCAATAACGTTGCAAAAAATAACATTCTAAAGTACAGACAAAGAAAACAAATTGTTCCCAAGAACCCATGTGCATTCGTAACTAAGCAACTTGTTATAGATTAACAAAGTGTGAGCAATCGAGGTAGTTTTCTCAGCCAGTTTCTCTTACTGGCAGGCAGCAATGTTTGGTTACAAAGAAAGGATTGTTTACTTACTTATCTTTAAAAGTAATCTTAGAAGAATCTTAAAGGAATCACGAATCTAAACTTTTATGTCAAAATCAGTCATATCTACTTTCAATCCTCAGAATGTGTACTCATTAGCAATTCTTATTAAATCATATCAGGAAACTGAGGGGAAAAATGGATATAAGAAATCAATCATCACCAGTCCAGACTCAGTGAGAGTCATGTCAGCCAGTGCTGCCATTGTTCTTGTTCCCTGACCATAAAAATATCCCTAGCTTAAAGAATAAGAGTGTGCCTTTCTTTTTTTATATATATTTCATTTTTTAATTTTATTTTCTAAGTTTTTTTTTATTTACATTCAAAATCATTTCCCCGTTCCCGTTTCCTCTCTCCCCGAAAGTCCCATAAGCCCCCTTCCCTCCCTCTTTTCCCCATTCAACCCCCTCTCGCTTCTCTGTCCTGGCATTCCCCTACATCCAGTCTTTCCAGGACCAGGGGTCTCTCCTTGCATCTTCTTAGAAATCTATTAATATGCGAATTGTGTCTAGGGAATTCCGAGATTCTGAGGTAATATCCTCTTATCAGTGACTGCATACCATATGTGTTCATTTGTGATTGGGTTACCTCACTAAGGATGATATTTTCAAGTTCTGACCATTTGCCTAGGAATTTCGTGAATTCATTGTTTTTCATTGCAGAGTAGTATTCCATTGTGTAAATATACCATATCTTCTGAATCCTTTCCTCTGTTGAGGGACATCTGGGTTCTTTCCAGCTTCTGGCTATTATAAATAAGGCTGCTATGAACATAGTGGAGCATGTGTCCTTATTGCATTCAGGGGAAGCCTCTGGGTATATGCCCAGGAGTGGTATAGCCGGATCCCCCGGGAGTGTCATGCCCAGTTTTCTGAGGAACCGACAGACTGCTTTCCAGAGTGGTTGTACCAGCTTGCAATTCCACCAGCAGTGGAGGAGTGTTCCTCTTTCTCCACATCCTCGCCAACAACTGCTGTCTCCTGTGTTTTTGATCTTAGCCATCCTGACTGGTGTGAGATGGAATCTCAGGGTTGTTTTGATTTGCATTTCCCTAATGACTAAGGATGATGAACATCTCTTTAGGTGCTTCTCAGCCATTAGATATTCTTCAGGTGAGAACTCTTTGTTTAGCTCTGTACCCCATTTTTTAATAGGGATACTTACCTCTCTGGAGTTTAACTTCTTGAGTTCTTTGTATATATTGGATATTAGTCCTCTGTCAGATGTAGGGTTGGTAAAGATCATTTCACAGTTAGTTGGTTGCCACTTTGTCTTTTTGACAGTGTCTTTTGCCTTGCAAAAACTTTGTAATTTAATGAGGTCCCATTTGTCAATTCTTGATCTTAGAGCATAAGCTATTGGAGTTCTATTCAGGAAATTCTCCCCTGTGCCCATATGTTCAAGGTTCTCCCCTAGTTTCCTTTCTATTAGTTTCAGTGTGTCTGGTTTTATGTGGAGGTCCTTGATCCACTTGGAATTGAGCTTAGTGCAAGGAGATAAGAATGGGTCAATTTGCATTCTTCTGCATGTTGACCTCCAGCTGAGCCAGCACCATTTGTTGAAAAGGCTATCTTTTATCCCCTGGATGGTTTTAGCTCCTTTGTCAAAGATCAAGTGACCATAGGAGTGTGGATTCATTTCTGGGTCTTCAATTCTGTTCCATTGATCTACATGCCTGTAACTGTACCAATACCATGCGGTTTTTAACACTATTGATCTGTAGTACAGCTTGAGGTCCGGGATACTGATTCCCCCAGAGGTTCTTTTACTCTTGAGAATAGTTTTAGCTATCCTGGGTTTTCTGTTATTCCAGATGAATTTTTGAATTGCTCTTTCTAACTCTATGAAGAATTGAGTTGGGATTTTGATGGGGATTGCATTGAATCTGTGTATTACTTTTGGTAATATGCTCACTTTTACTATATTAATCCTGCCAATCCATGAGCATGGCAGATTTTTCCATCTTCTGAGGTCTTCTTCAATTTCTTTCTTCAGAGACTTGAAGTTCTTGTCATACAGATCTTTCACTTGTTTGGTTAGAGTCACGCCAAGATACTTTATATGGTTTGTGGCTATCGTGAAGGGTATCATTTCTCTTACTTCTTTCTCAGCCTGCTTATCTTTTGAGTATAGGAAGGCTTCTGACTTGCTTGAGTTGATTTTATAACTGGCCACTTTGCTGAAGTCGTTTATCAGCTGTAGGAGTTCTCTGGTGGAGTTCTTTGGGTCGCTTAAGTATACTATCATATCGTCTGCAAATAGTGATAGTTTGACTTCTTCCTTTCCAATTTGTATCCCTTTGACCTCTTTTTGTTGTCTAATTGCTCTAGCTAGAACTTCAAGTACTATATTGAAAAGATATGGAGAGACAGGGCAGCCTTGTCTAGTTCCTGATTTTAGTGGGATTGCTTCAAGTTTCTCTCCATTTAGATTGATGCTGGCTACCGGTTTGCTGTAAATTGCTTTTACTATGTTTAGATATGGGCCTTGAATTCCTGATCTTTCCAAGACCTTTAGCATGAAAGGATGCTGAATTTTGTCAAATGCTTTCTCAGCATCTAATGAGATGACCATGTGGTTTTTTTCTTTGAGATTGTTTATATAGTGGGTTACATTGATGGATTTCCTTATATTGAACCATCCCTGCATCCCTGGTATGAAGCCTACTTGATCGTAGTGAATGAGCGTTTTGATATGTTCTTGGATTCGGTTGGCAAGAATTTTATTGAGTATTTTTGCATCGATATTCATAAGAGAGATTGGCCTGAGATTCTCTTTCTTTGTCGGATCTTTGTGTGCTTTTGGCATTAGTGTAATTGTGGCTTCATAGAACGAGTTGGGTACTATTCCTTCTGTTTCTATTTTGGGGAACAGTTTGAAGAGTATTGGTGTTAGGTCTTCTTTGAAGGTCTGATAGAATTCTGCACTAAAACCATCTGGACCTGTGCTTTTTTTGGTTGGAAGACTTCCAATGACAACATGTATTTCTTCAGGGGTTATAGGATGGTTTAGATGGTCTATTTGATCCTGACTTAATTTTGGTATTTGATATCTGTCAAGGAAATTGTCCATTTCCTCAAGATTTTCTAGTTGTGTTGAATACAGGTTTTTGTAGTAGGATCTGATGATTTTTTTGTATTTCCTCAGTTTCTGTTGTTATCTCTCCCTTTTCATTTCTGATTTTATTAATTTGGATACTATCTCTGTGCCCTCTGGTTAGTCTGGCTAAGGGCTTATCTATCTTGTTGATTTTCTCAAAGAACCAACTCCTCATTTTGTTGATTCTTTGTATGGTTTTATTTGTTTCTACTTGATGGATTTCAGCCCTGAGTTTGATTATTTCCTGCCTTCTACTCCTCTTTGGTGTATTTGCTTCTTTTTGTTCCAGGGCTTTCAGGTGTGCCATTAAGCTGTTAGTGTATGCTGTCTCCCGTTTCTTTTTGGCGGTACTCAGGGCTATGAATTTTCCTCTCAGCACTGCTTTCATTGTGTCCCATAAATTAGGGTATGTTGTGCCTTCATTTTCATTAACTTTCAAAAAGTCTTTGATTTCTTTCTTTATTTCCACCTTGACCAAGTTATCATTGAGTAGAGCATTGTTCAGCCTCCATGTGTACGTGGGTTTTCTTTTGTTTTTGTTGCCATTGAAGACCACCCTTATTCCATAGTGATCTGGTAGGAGGCATGGGATTAATTCAATCTTCTTATATCTGTTGAAGTCTGATTTGTGACCAATTATATGGTCAGTTTTGGAGAAGGTACCATGAGGAGCTGAGAAGAAGGTGTATTCTTTAGCTCTAGGATGAAATGTTCTATATATATCTGTTAGTTCCATTTGGTCCAAGGCTTCAATTAGATTCACTGTGTCCCTGTTTAGTTTCTGCTTTCCTGAACGATCCATTTCAGAGAGCGGGGTGTTGAAGTCACCCACTATTATTGTGTGTGGTGCGATGTGTGCTTTGAGCTTTAGTAAAGTTTCTTTTACGAATGAGGGTGCCCTTGCATTTGGAGCATAGATATTCAGAATTGAGAGTTCTTGATGGTGGATTTTTCCCTTGATCAGTATGTAGTGTCCTTCTGTGTCTTTTTTGATGACTTTAGGTTGAAAATCAATTTTATCTGATATTAGGATGGCTACTCCACCTCGTTTCTTGGGGCCATTTGCTTGTAAAATTGTTTTCGAGCCTTTTACTCTGAGGTAGTGTTTGTCTTTGACATTGAGGTGCGTTTCCTGCATGCAGCAAAATGCTGGGTCCTGTTTACGTATCCAGTCTGCTAGTCTATGTCTTTTAATTGGGGAATTGAGATCATTGATATTAAGAGAGTTTAAGGCATAGTGATTATTGCCATCTGCCATTCTTGACGCTATCTTTATGTTTGAGTGGTTATCTACTTTTGGGTTTGATTCAAGAAGGTTATTATCTCATTTTTTCCAGGGTGTTGTTTCTCTCCCTGTATTGGAGGTTTCCACCTATTATCCATTGCAGGGCTGGATTTGTGGAAAGATATTGTGAAAATTTGGTTTTATCATGGAATATCTTGGTCTCTCCATCTATGGTGATTGAGAGTTTTGCTGGGTATAGTAGTCTAGGCTGGCATTTGTGCTCTCTTAGTGTCTGCATGAGATCTGCCCAGGATCTTCTGGCTTTCATAGTCTCTGGTGAGAAGTCTGATGTGATTCGGATAGGTCTTCCTTTGTATGTTACTTGGCCCTTTTCTCTTACTGCTTTTAATATTCTTTCTTTGTTTAGAACATTTGGTGTTTTGATTATTATGTGACGGGAGGTATTTCTGTTCTGGTCCAGTCTGTTTGGAGTTCTGTAGGCTTCTTGTACTTTCATCGGCATCTCTCTCTTTAGGTTAGGGAAGGTTTCCTCCATAATTTTGTTGAAGATGTTTACTGGCCCTTTAAGTTGCAAATCTTCACTCTCATCTATACCTATAATCCTTAGGTTTGGTCTTCTCATTGTGTCCTGGATTTCCTTGTTGCTTTGGGTTACACGTTTTTTGCATTTTGCATTTTCTTTGACTGTTGAGTTGATGCTTTCTATGGTATCTTCAGCACCTGAGATTCTTTCTTCCATCTCTTGTATTCTATTGTTGATGTTTGCATCTGTGATTCATGATTTCTTCCCAAGGTTTTCTATCTCCAAAATTGTCTCCCTTTGTGATTTCTTTGTTGTTTCTACTTCCTTTTTTAGTTCCTGGAAGGATTTGCTGAGATCCTTCACTTGTTTGTTTGTATTTTCCTGTATTTCTTTAAGGTATTTTTATATTACCTCTTTCAGGATTTCTGCCTGTTGACCCAAGTTCTCCTGTATGTCTCTAAGCGATTTTTGTGTTTCCTCCTCATGGGATTCCATTTGTTGATCCATCGTCTCCTGCATTTCTTTAAGCAGTGCTCGTGTTTCCTTTGTAAGGGCATCTATCCGTTGATTCATTTCTTTAAGCAATTTTTGTGTTGCCTCCCTATGGGCATCCGTCTGTTGACCCATATTCTTCTGCATTTCTTTATGCAATTTTTGTGATTCCTTTGAAAGTGCATCTACCCGTTGATTCATTTCTTTAAGCGATTTTTGTGTTGTCTCCTTGTGGGCCTCCATCTGTTGACCCATGTTCTCCTGCATTTCTCTAAGCGATTTTTGTGTTTCCTTTGTAAGGGCTTCTAACTGTTGATTCATGGTCTCCTGTAATTCTTTATTGGATTTATTTGTGTCCTTCTTGTGATCCTCTAATAGCATCATGAGAAGTGATTTTAAATCCAGATCTTGTCTTTCGGGTGTGGTGGTGTATCCAGGACTTCCTGCTGTTGGAGAGTTGGATTCGGATGGTGCCATATTACTTTGATTTCTGTTAGTAACGTTCCTACGTTTGCCTTTTGCCATCTGGTTACCTCTAGTGTTAGTTGGTCCTGCTGTCACTGGCTGTTGGTTGGACCTCCTGTGAGCCTGCAAAGCTATTTCTGCCCCCCCTGGATTACTAGGATTCCCCTGGCACCGATTTCTGGGGCCTGCCCTGCTCCTGAGTGATTTTGGAGCCCTGATGTGCCTTGCCCCAAGTGACGTTATATTGGGGAGTCCCTGCACATCCAAAGGCTCAGCGTAGTGGATTCCCAGAGCAGAAGTCACCAAAGGGAGGCTGGTAGGCTCCTGCCCTGTGCAGGGGTGTGTGATCTCTCCCAGGGGGGGGGAGGTGGCTTCCCTCTGCAAGGCAGATGTTCCACAGCAGAGCTGGCACACTGGTTACTGCAGATCTGCCCAACTCTTGGGAGCAGGGTACACACAAGCCGCCTGAGACCCAAGGGATATCATGCCTGTCTGTCTCTGAGTCTGGCGGTCCCAATCACCTGGCCACTGGAGCAAAGATGGCGGAGTACACTCCAAGAGTGTGCCTTTCTGAACTTCAAATTGTTCCCTAAGATTTTGTACATTACAACCAGTAGCAAAAACATCTTAACCTAGCTTCACTAACAATTTTATTTTTCCAAATGCTTTCTAAGCTGGTGGTCATTGCTGATGATCTACATCTCTAAGTTCTTTCCTAGGGTGGTGATGGAATCATTAATCTGCTCCAGCAGCAATGTCTGAAACCGATCAAGAATGATTATTGTGAGTGCCAGAGATACTGCTCAGTGAGGATCTGGAATCCCCTTAGAGTTTTCATACAACTATTGGATTAAGAGAGATGTCAGGCTGATAGGCCAAATCTTATAAGTTCAGACTCCATTTTAGAGAACCTAAGTTTGAACTCTGGTAAACTAACAGGCTGATACCTAACATTAGTTTCCAAGTTGCCCCCCCCCCAACAAAACCTGAGCCTGGCTCCAGTCTCTAGACTAATCCCCAACAAGACCAGCATCTCTAGGTTATTACCCCAACAGACCTGCAACCCATGTTACAAGCCCACTCCTTGCCTAACGATCATCAATGCAGAGGGGAACAGAAATTAAGTTTATGATATCACTCCCAGCAGCAGCTGCTTACTATAAAGCCTTGCCCTGATAGATATTCAGGGCCCTCCCAAAACTGTCCTGCATGATGGTGGTGCATTGGAGGGGCCCTGAGCTAGCTTGAATAAAATAAAGACTCTGCTGTGAGTTGCATCAGATTGGCTCCTGTCTGTTTTTTTGTTTGTTTGTTTTGGTTTGGTTTGGTTGTTTTGAGGCAGGTGGTTGGGGGGGGGATCACTAACACTTCCCTGGCACTACAAGGGCAGCAAGCAAAGAAGAAATTTATTACAGCATGAAATCCTCAGGACACAGGTCCTCAGGGTTGTGTCTCAACTGGCTGTGCTAACAGATGGGCCGTGTTCTATGAATTCTAAAGCTGTTATTCCTCCTGCATGGCCTTTGTCACTAGGACAGTGTGTTCAGTTGCTCAGGCTCATCTTGAGGGATCATGCAACTGTTTTAGGAGTGCTGAGTCTAGCTGAATGATGTAGAGAATGGAGGCTGTGACTGGGAGGGCATTTGTGAGAGGAAAAGGTTAGGCCTGCCACCCAGTGCTAACCCAGTGCTATAGTCCACTTACTCACTATTTGCCAGAAGACATGATTAAGTTAATAAACATTTGATGATATTTTTTAAACACCAACAACCAATAAACAAATGGTAACTTAAAAGGAAATAGAACCTTGCTTTAGTTAGGGTTTTACTGCTGTCAACAGACACCATGACCAAGGCAAGTCTTATAAAAGACAACATTTAATTGGGTCTGGCTTACAGGTTCAGAGGTTCAGTCCTCAAGATGCATGGCAGCATCTAGGCAGGCATGGTACAAGCAGAACTGAGAAGTCTACATCTTCATCTGAAGGCTGCTAGGATGAGGGGCTTTAAGATTCCAATGACTTTGACACACCTATTCCAACACGGACACACCTCCAAATAGTGATACTCCATGGGCCAAGCATTTTCAAACCATCACAAACCTCTAGGATGGTAAGGGATGTTGTGCCTTCTACAACAAAAAAATACTCCAGGTTTAATGTTTTCTGTTGATCTAACAAAGTGCAACTCATTTACTGTCTTGCAGCTCAGTTACAAGGACTCCGAAGGCAGGGCTGGGCTCCCCCTGAAGTCTCTAGGAGAGAATCCCTTTCCTTACTGTTTCCTCTATACCTAGAGGTCTCCTGCATGTCTTGGTTTCTGTGTTTCCTCCAACTTCAAGCCAGGAGCACAGCATCTTCAACTGTTTCTCACTGACCCTGGCCTCCACTCTCCTGTGATTTTTGACTCTCTTGTCTCTGCCTGCCACATGAGGGCCTTGTGATTACACTGAGCCAACTGGATATTATTAATATCCTCATCCCAAATCCTTAATACCATCCATAAAACCCATTTTAACCACACAAAGCTACATATTCCTGATTTCCAAAGGTTAGGGAAACTTATTCTTGAGTATCATTCTTGACCTTACCAAAATCCCCTTAAGAACACCAACTGTGGTGCTTTTTAATAAGTTTTGGTCCCTGTAGATTCATGTATTTGAATGCTTGGCCCATATGAATTGCCACTATTAAGAGGCATGGCCTTATTGGAGTGGGCGGCCTTGTTGGAGGAAGTGTGTAACTGTGGGGGTGGACTTTGAGAGTCTCCTATGCTCCAGCTCTACCCAGTATGGAAATCCAGTTTCCTCCTGACTGCCTTCAAATCAAGATGTAGAACTGTTAACTCCTCCTGCACGATGTCTGCCTGGATGCTGCCATGCGTCCTGCCACAGTAATAGTGGACTAAACCTCTGAAACTATAAGCCAGCACCAATTAAATCTTTCCTTTTATAAGAGTTCCTGTGGTCATGGTGTTTCTTCTCAGCAATAAAACCCTAAGACACAACTTAAAGGAAGAGTCTCTTACATTAATAAGGGCATTTTTATTATTATTACTAAGATAGGTTGGGAGAGAATAAGAATAAAGCAAATTCTGCAGATTTGTATGTTTCAAATTAATGTGTGGGCAGAAGAACTGTGTGGGTTGGATTTCAACACCAACTCCCATTAGGATCTTCTGGGAGTTAATTAAAACGCAACTAAACAAAAAGATGGAGGGAGGAAAGGTAATTTCCGGTATCAACTTAATTTCTTTATGTCCTGTGACTAAAGTGCGTGGGACTCTGGGATATTTCTGACAAATAACTCTACTGGAGGTATATCACATGTGGCCCTGGACTTTTTATCTGAGAAGCTATGGCTTCTGGGAGAAGCATTATTCCCTGTGTAGGGTTCTTGCAATTAAACTTGTTTCTATGAATATACAAACAATGCGTATGAAGCTTATAAACTAGGTTTCCATAGAGCTTTTCAAGCACCTTTAGTATTAGTTATCATCTCTCTCTTCCTAACCTTACTCTTTGTTTTCTTCACTTAAACCTCATTGTCCATTATTTCTTTTTTCTCTTTAACATTAGACAGATGAGGGGAAATGTCATCATCCACATTACTTAGCCATAATGCTGTAAGCTACAATAACAACCAATCTGGGAAAGCATGCCCATGAGTGGAATACTGGCATAAATCATATGGAAGTAAGCAACCACTATCTTAATGGGTTCACAGCTCACTCCATGGGAGGAAACAGCGTCAAACTATAAATCTGACTAAGAACCCATGATTTGGGGGCTCAGAGGCACCATGGGTGAGCATGCTACTATTATTTTGCTGAGTGGACACAATATAAGAATTCCCTCTCAATTCCTAAATCTATGCTTATAAATCAATGCAGCTCCCGGACTTGATCAGAGAAGTTTCTTTAATACAGAAATTTACAACTAATCAAAGTACAGATAATAAAGTGTCTTTGAGGTGCTCAGCCACAAATAGTATCATTTATATCATGCTAACCCTGGCCTCTATTCTCTGTGATTCTGAATATCAAGGAAGAGGGAACAGATATGGACTTGTCTTCTGGACATGATATGACTAATTTTCCTCCCATCCCCAAAACTTATAGTAGTAGCCATTACCTTACAGGATCAAGCTATTCAACATTCCAGCAAGAAGTAGGGAGGCACTGTTTCTATCAGAGGAGACATTGACAGTTGATTCAATTCTGGGGAGATTTATTTTTTCTAAGGGTGTGTCCCTTGGTGTGCCAACCATGCTCCAGTGGATGACCCCACACCCATGAGTATAAAGGATGTTCAACTTGGTTGCAGTGGAAATTTTATGGAGAGAAACAGAAACAGAGATACAGAGAGAACATAAAGTTTGAAGGTGATAGAGGGTTGAGAGCTCAATCTGGAAGAAATTAAGGGGAGGATTATGGGAATAAAAATGACCAATATACATTGTAGGCATATATTAAATTCTCAAAGAGTTAATAATATTGTGGTTCCAAATGGACTCTCTATTATACCACAAGGACACTTACCCAATTATGTTCATAGTAGCTTTATTCCTAATAGCCCCAACTGGGAACAACTTAGATGCCTTTAACTGACTAATGGACAAAGAAAACATGGTACATTTACACAATGGATTATTACAAAGGTATTTAAAAAATGACATCATGAAATCTACAGGCAAATGTGTAGAACTAAAAAAAAAAATAATTATCCTGATACAGCCACGATCCCGAAAAACAAACATGATATGTACTCACTTTTAAGAGGATATTAGCTATAAGATAAAAGGATAACACTTTACAATCCACAGACCCTGGGAGGCCAAGTAACATGGAGGGCTCAGTTGGGAGGACATATGGGTCTCCCTGGGAAGGAGAAATAGAATAGATTATGCTGTTGGTCTGGGAGCAATTATAGATGAGTACAGAGCGATTAGGTGGGTGGAGGTTAAAGAATTCTGGGAGAGACAATTGAAATTGGGGGTATTTGGGGGCAATGTAGAAACCTAGTACAGTGGGGACTTCCTGGAATCTACAAGAGTGACCTAGTGAACACTCCTAGTAATAGGGGATAGGGAACCTGAGCTGGACATCTTCTGTAGCCAGGCAAGACTTCCATGGGAAGGATTCGGACACCAACCCAGCCACAAAACTTTCAGCCTACAATTTGTCCTGCCTGCAAGACATGCTGGGGTAAAGGTGGCTCAGAGCGTGCCAATGACTGGTTCAACTTGAGACCCACGCCACAAAGAGGAAGCCAAGCCTGATACTACCTAGAGGGCCAGGAACCAGAATTTCTGGTTAGCCCAGCGATTTATCCTCATAGAGAAGGGCCTAGCACAGTCATCATTAGAAAACTTCATCCAGCAATTGATAGGAGCATATGCAGAGACCCATAGTCAAACATTAGGCAGAGCTCAGGGAATCTCACGGAAGAGGGAAGAGAAGGATTTGAGGAACTAAAGGGACCAAGTATACTGCATGAACATGGTCCACCAAATCAATTAACTAGGACTCATAGGGGTGCACAGAAACTGAACCAAAACTCAGGTAACCTGAATGGGTCTGACATAGGTCCTCTACACATATGTTACAGTTGTACAGCTCTGTCTTCTTCTTCTTCTTCTTCTTCTTCTTCTTCTTCTTCTTCTTCTTCTTCTTCTTCTTCTTCTTCTTCTTCTTCCTCCTCCTCCTCCTCCTCCTCTCTCTTCTTCCTCTTCTTCCTCCTTTTCCTCTTCCTCCTCCTCCTTCTCTTCCTCTTCTTCTTCCTCCTCCTCCTCCTCTTCCTCTTCTTCTTCTTCCATTTTTACATTTTTTGTTATCTTAATTATTTACATTTCAAATGTTGTCCCCTTTCCTGATCTCTCCTCCACAAATCCCCCATCCCATCTCTCCTCCCCTTTCCTCTAAGAGGGTAACCCCCCACCTATCCACTCTCACCTCTCCCCTCTAGCATTCCCCTTCACTGGGGCAACAAGTCTCCACAGGACCAAGGGCCTCCACTCCTACTGATGCCAGATAAGGCCATTCTTTTCTACATATGCAGCTGGATCCATGGACCCATCCGTGAACTCTTTGGTTGGTGGTTTAGTCCCTGGGAGCTCTGAGGGGTCAGTTTAGTTGAAATTGTTGTCCTTCCTATGGGGTTGCAGTCTCTTTCAGCTCCTTCAGTCCTTTCCTAACTCTTCTTCCACTGAGGGGCCCCAGGCTCAGTCCAATGGTTGACTGTGAATATCTGCATCTGTCTTAGTCACATGCTGGCAGAGCCTCTCAAAGGACAGCCATACTAGGCTCCTGTCTGCAAACACCTCTTGGCATCAGTAATACTGTCAGGGTTTGGTGTCTGAAGACAGAATGTATCCCTAGGTGGGGCAGACTCTGAATACCCTTTCCTTCAATCTCTGCTCCATCTTTTTGTCCTTATCTTTCCTTTAGACAGTAACAATTTTGGGTTAAAATTTTTGAGAAGGGTGAGTGGCCCCATCCCTCAACTGGGGGCCATGACTATCTACCAGAGTTGGTCTCTTCAGGTTCTATCTTCCCTCTGTTCAGTATTTCCACTAATGTCGTCCCCACTGGGTCCTGGAACCTCTCACACCCCTGGTGTCTGGGACTTTCTAGTGGTTACCCCTGTTCCCCACCCCACCCACACTGCTACAGATTTCTATTCATTCTCTTGGCCTTCTAGACTTCTCTCCTGTCTCTTCCCATACTTGAACCTGCTCCCCCTTTCTCTCTCCTCCCCTCTCCCACACAGAACCCTCCCTCACTTACTTCCCATGATTATTTTGTTCCCCCTTCTAAGTGGGATTGAAGCATCCACACTTTGGCCTTCCTTCTTTTTAAGCTTCATATGGTCTGTGAGTTGTATAGTGGGTATTCTGAGCTTTTTGGCTAATATCCACTTATTAGTGAGTGCATATGTCCTTTTGGGTCTGGATTACCTCACTCGGAATGTTATTTTCTAGTTTCATCCATTTGCCTGCAAAATTCATGTAGTCATCATTTTAAATAGCTGAGTAGCATTCCACTGTGTAAATTAACCACATCTTCTGTATCCATTCTTCCACTGAGGGACATCTGGGTTGTTTTCAGCTTCTACCTATTATACATATGGCTGCCATAAACATAGTGGAGCACATGTCCTTGTTCTATGTTGGAGCATCTTCTGGGTATATGCCCAGGAGTGGTATAGCTAGATCTTCAGGTAGAACAATTTCCAACTTTTTGAGGAACCACCACATTGATTTCCAAAGTGGTTGTACCAACTTGCAATCCCACCAGCAATCAAGGAGTGTTCCTCTTTCTCCATATCCATGCCAGCATCTCCTGTCGCCTGAGTTTTTGATCTTAGCCATTCTGATTGGTGTAAGGTGGAATCTCAGGGTTGTTTTGATTTGCATTTCCCCGATGACTAAGAATGTTGAACATATTTAGTGCTTCTCAGTCATTTGAGATTCCTCAGTTGAGAATTCTCTGTTTTAGCTGTGTCTTCTTGAGGGACAACTAACAATGGGAGAAAAATCTGTCTCTGACAGTTTTGCCTGCCTTTGGGATCTTTTTCCTCCTACTGGGTTGCCTTATCCAGCCTTGATATGAGAGTTTGTGCCTAGTCTTATTGTAACTTGTTATGCCATGTTCAGTTGATATCCATGGCAGACCGCTCTTTTCTGAAGGGAAACAGGAGGAATGGATCTGGGGGAGTGGGGAAGTGGGCAGGAGAGACTGGGAGGAGAGGAGAGAGTGAAATTGTAGTCAGGTTGGGATATATAATACAGGAGAGAAGAGATATATATTGCACTTTCAGAGTAACCTTCCAGTACTTGAGCCACAATCAGTGATTTTGTCTCACCAATCAGGGTGGAACCAGGAGTCATCGTGTTCAAATACCTCCTAAAAGACCTTTAAGAGCCAAGGATCTGGAATCCATTATTTTCATTCAAGGGCAGCTTCACTATTGTGCATTTGGTCCAGAACACATATTTAAGCTACCTCACTTTGTTCTAAAATATATGAACAATGATATTAATAAAACTCTCTTGTTCAGCTGAAGATAAGAAGGCATACACACATATCTATGTCATATAGAAGTCACTGCCTAAAGTCAAAAGTTGTTTTCTGTCTAAAAAGCACATAGCATTCTAGAGTAATGTCTTATACTACCTGAAGCAGGAACTGGAGGATTTCTGTATGGTGTGGTTACAAAGCAAAGTATTGGAGATACTGAACGGACTCTCCTCTGCCCTGTGTCGTTAAGATGCTCTTTAGAAGTTCTCACTTTGCCGAGCAGTGGTGGTACATGCCTTTAATCCCAGCACTTCGGAGGCAGAGGTAGGCATACTTCTAAGTTTGAGGCCAGCCTGGTCTACAGAGTGAGTTCCAAGACAACCAGGGCCTCACAGAGAAACTCTGTCTCGGAAAAAAAAGAAAAAAAAAGAGCTCAGTGCAGTGTTTCAAGGGAATGGTAGCATTAGGACCACAGCTGCAACTCTCCTCATGGCAGAATGCATAAATCAGAAGACTAAAACTGAGAAAGGCTGGAGCTCCCAGTGGGAAAGATTTGATAAGTTGTGTGCTCAACAGTGGTCAAGACCTTGCTCTCGCTAGAGTAGCGCTTCTCATGCTTCTCTGCCTAGTCACATAAAGAAAACCTGTGAAAAGCCATATTCGACCTTCTGAAGAGTCATAAAACATGAATAATATCTAATCCCCAGCTTAGACTTGTTAAATCGTAATGTCTATGGGTGAAGTGTGAGAATGACCTACCTCTCTTTTGTCCTTTGGTTATTTGGATATTTGAACCTGTTTCTAGTTAGGGTCTGGCTCAGCCCTTAGCACACACCTTTAATGCCTCTGGGTGGAATATACACACAACCTAAGTAGTCACCCTTAATCCCAAATAATGAAGATAAAGGTGGCTTGTAGAAGGAAGCACTCATGTTTAAAAGTGATATCAAATTGAGTGGCAGAAAAAGTAGTGAATCAGAGAAAGATTTGACAGAAAATAGGTAGGATATGCTCAACTCTCACAAGAAGAAAGAGGAAAGAGAAGCTACTTAAGGGAGAGACAGAGCGTACAGTTCAGGAATTTAGTAGAGTTTGTGGAGGCAGTACAGTAGAGTTGAGAGGGAGAGTAGAGCAGCACAGAGAGGGAGGAGGCTGAGTTTGCCTGAAGAGTTTTACAGAGACAGATTGAAGGGAACGAGTTAGACACAGGGGAAGACAGAATGAGCCAGAGAATGAGAAGGAACCAGATTAGAACATATTGTCAAAGTTAATTTGAGGCCAAGAAGAACAATTCAGGAGAAGTTGAGAGAAGCCAGATTGAATCAGCTAGTGTGGAGAAGAGTTTTGAACTAGGGCAGCAGAGTTGAACCAGCCAGCTAGAGTTCAGAAAGAACTGCAAAGGGTGAGCTTTTTCAGAAGTAAGTTTCAGCAGTAAGTTTTAGCAGCAAGTTTTCAGCAGCTGAAAACATTCTAGGCCTAGATAAGATTATACAGAAGTTAGAAGTTTCCAGGACTAGGCCTAGTTCAGCAAACAGAGAACACGGTAGGCCTCCAAGACAACAATTACTACAGGAGAATAACAGTTTCTTTTACAGTCTTTCTTTACTTCATTTTCCCTTTCTTTGTAATCTCTCAGATGCCAATTCTTTTATGCCTTCTTTGTAAGGTTTATTGGTCATACCAACTTTACTGCTAAATGAAGGAAATAAGAATAGACGTGGGTAGATAGAAACCAGATTTTCCACATTTACCAAGATGCCTTACAGGTACTAATTAATTTAATGACCCTAAGCACCACCCCTCATTCAAAGATAATAAGAAAACGCTGAATGCCACGGAGATTATAATATACCTTGTAATTGTGTAATCATAAAGCCAAGTGTCAAAATATAAATCTGCCAAAATGATTAAGGCAAACAATTTGCATTTAGTGGGCATCACCTATCCATCAGTTATACAATGCTTTCAATTCCATGAAATTGACCCCCATTTTTATATTTGACATGACTATGTCAGGCTAAGTAGCTTGCTCAAGTCACATACCTCATAAGAGGCAAGGCTGGGATCTTAACCGTCCATCTCCATTTCTCAACCCTCATTGTATTTCTCTCTTCACGTTTCCTATTCTCCATGCCTCAAAATATGATAATAACAGCCACAATGAGAGCAATGAATATTTATCAGATACCATATCTGTATCAAACACTTCACTGAGATCTGTACATTCATTATCCAAGGGAAACGTTTATACCCTAAAGACAGAAGTTACTTTTTTTAAAGAGATTTTTGTCCATCAGTTACATGCTGTGCACCTGAGGGAGTTAGAAATGAAAACTTTAAGAGTCCCAGGTGACTCAAACACATAATAAAGTAGCAGAAATAGTTCTGGATTTTTTTTGGCGGGGGGGGGATTTTTCTCATGCTTTCTTTTCTTTTTTTTTAAGTATTTTTTTTATTTTCTATATTTTTTATTTACATTCCAAATGATTTCCCCTTTCCCATTTCCTCCCTCCCTGGAAGTGCCATAAGCCCTCTTCCCTCCCACTGTTCCCCATTCAACCCCCTCTCGCTTCTCTGTCCTGGTATGGACATTTTTCCAAAGACTTTTGTTTATTATTAACTTTCAGGGGGATAGAGGTTATCACTAATATGTATGTAGAATCTCTGTTTACTGGGCCACACAAAGCATCAGAAAAAAATACATAGTGGACCTTGCCTTCTGTTCTGTGGCTTGCAGAAATGTAAGAGCGAGTAGGACACCAGCTTTCCACACTACCTCTCAAGTTTCCAGTGTCCAAGATGGACATTAATTATTAGTGGACCACTAATTCCAAATATCCTGACAAAAAGTCACAAGACAAACTGTGATGAGTGACTAATAGATGAAAGACTTTTGGAAGTTAATAGTAACTTAGCAGACCCACCTCCCCAAAAGCTACAAATGTTATCAGATGTCATCTTAGGCCTACAGAAAAGCTCCTCCCATCTTGCTGAACCTCTTCTCTAGTGTACCCACCAATGTATTTTAAACACACCTTAATTTATGACCTTCTTTGGTCTGTAAAACTATAAAATTCTCACGATGCTGCTTTCAAGTTGGAACATAGAAGTTTGAATAGCCTCCGTCTGTGACCTGGCCCATGGTGACTCATATATGCCCCAGAATAAACTCTGTCTTTTATTCCTTTGAAGTGAGAACTATTTATTTCAATGATATTAGTTAGAGGCAAGAACTGAATGGCTAGTTAGTTTGGAGCCAGAAAGGACCAGATAGTTGCATTTCCTGCGGGGCTCTGGCACTCACTGAAAGGCCAGGGCTGGCTTACTTTTTAAGTGACAGTATGAACAGAGCTTGAAGATGAATTACTAGTATCTTGGAGATTTGCGACTGTTGACCTTGAACTCTGCTTCTTTCTGTTAATGTTCTGACTCCATGCCTGCACTGACAGACTCAGCAGGAAAAGCCTTTACCCCACTGCCTTTAGGAGTAGGGCTCTGGGGATATATAAGGTCTCTATCACATTAAAAGGACTCAATGCTTCCAATTTTCTTACTTCATCCTCTGGTATGTCACCAAACTCCTTATCTTTTGACTTTAGGCTGGCCTTCTGTAAAACAGTGTTTGTTCTTTAACACAGAAGGAATTATGCCTCAGAAGATTCCCTCTTACCTGATCGTCATATGAGTGGTATTCACTCTCTCTTTCAGAAGAGGACTTGCTGACTGCTTGTCATTTCATCCGTAAAGGGTATAACTGACATTGCCCATGAATTTGTCTCAGCAGAAGCTGGCATATGGTTATTCACATGTCTCTGGTACAGGGCAAGAGATTGATACCCATGGAACTCTCCTTCTTTCTTTGTGTCTAGCATCCACTATTATTGAAATGCCTGTAAAGAGAAAGAACAACCCTCACTGTCTGTATTCTTTGCTTTTGTAGCATAATAAAAACACAGGAATAAACAAGAGGTGAAAGGAAAAGGAAAAGAAAAGGGAAAGGCAAAAGGGAAAAGGAAAAGCAAAGGGGAAAGGGAAAATAAAAAGACATCTGCATTTGAAACTCCCACTGCCCAAGAAAATTTTCTCCAGGCTATAGCCAAGGCAAAGTGAATGCCTACTTTTTTTTTTTTTTTTTTCTTTTTTTTTTTTTTAATTTAATTTTATTTTATTTTTTTAATTTACATTCCAAATCACTTCCCCTTTCCCGTTTCCTCCCTCCCCGAAGGTCCCATAAGCCCCCTTCCCTCCCTCTTTTCTCCGTTCAACCCCCTCTCATTACTCTGTCCTGGCGTTCCCCTACATCCAGTCTTTCCAGGACCAGGGGTCTCTCCTTCCATCTTTTTAGAAATCTATTGATATGCTGATTGTGTCTAGGGTATTCTGAGATTCTGGGTCAATATCCCCTTATCAGTGACTTCATACCATGTGTGATCTTTTGTGATTGGGTTACCTCACTAAGGATGATATTTTCAAGTTCTGACCATTTGCCTAGGAATTTCGTGAATTCATTGTTTTTAATTGCAGAGTAGTATTCCATTGTGTAAATATACCACATCTTCTGAATCCATTCCTCCGTTGAGGGACATCTGGGTTCTTTCCAGCTTCTGGCTATTATAAATAAGGCTGCTATGAATATAGTGGAGCATGTGTCCTTATTGCATGCAGGTAAAGTCTCTGGGTATATGCCCAGGAGTGGTATAGCCGGATCCTCCGGAAGTGTCATGCCCAGTTTTCTGAGGAGCCGCCAGACTGCTTTCCAGAGTGGTTGTACCAGCCTGCAATTCCACCAGCAGTGGAGGAGTGTTCCTCTTTCTCCACATCCTCGCCAACAACTGCTGTCTCCTGTGTTTTTGATCTTAGCCATCCTGACTGGTGTGAGATGGAATCTCAGGGTTGTTTTGATTTGCATTTCCCTAATGACTAAGGATGATGAACATCTCTTTAGGTGCTTCTCAGCCATTAGATATTCTTCAGGTGAGAACTCTTTGTGGAGCTCTGTACCCCATTTTTTAATAGGGTTACTTGCCTCTCTGGAGTTTAACTTCTTGAGTTCTTTGTATATCTTGGATATTAGCCCTCTGTCGGATTTGGTTCTAACTTCTCTGTTTTCTTCATTGCCTGATGTTCAAGTGTGTAGAATGCATTTTTAATGTATTTCCTCTTTTATTTTTAGTTGTATTATGCAAATATAAATCTGGTCATTTTCACCTTTATCAGTCAGAGAACTTTAAAGTTTAGCCTCCTTTTACGCAATAAATAAAGCATATATAGATGTCATAGCACTTTACCCCATATTGTAAAGCGTCGTCCTGGAACCATTTACCCCAGTCTTTGAGGATGATTCCCGAAAATGCAACTTGCTATATCCCCAAATCTGTATAATTTTCCATGAATAGTCTATTTTAACATGTTTTCTATGTATTTCTTGAATTTTATCAGAAATATTTTCCTTGTAGATCTTCAATTTTATCAGAAAATGTTTATAATTCCACTTTCAGTTAACTTAGAAATATTTTTATGCCTACCATTTTATCTGTAATTTTCCATGATAATCTTCAATTTTAATGTTATTTTATATTTTTCTACAATTTTATTAGAAATATTTTCCATGTAAATCTTCAATTCTATTATAAAATGTTTCTAATTCCTTTTTCAACTAATTTAGCAATGCGTTTATGTCTACCATTTTATTCTTTAATTTTCCATGAAAATTGTCACTCTTAATGTGTTTTTTCTATATGCTTCTTCAATTTTGTCAGAAACATTTTCCATGTAAATCTTTAATTTTATCATAAAATGTTTTTACTTCCTTTTTCAATAAAAAAATAAATAAATAAAATAAATTTCCTGAAAATAATGTGAGATGTGTTGTTATTGCTATAACAATTAGTTAACAAAGACAATGAAAGTCTCGGAATCACTGTGGTAGAGCATCACACTACAAGCCAAGGAAGGCATTAGACATCAGTTTTCTAGAAACAAGAGTTCCTTGTGCTTCAAGGAATCCTAGGACGCCTCTCCCCCAGGGGCCTCATTATCCTCAGGTATATCATGAGACTTTCCCTGTCAGTCTTGGCTCTGATGTGGTGACTAGGGCCTGAATTCCCACTACTCTGGTAGATGTGGCACGAATAAGAAAAGCTGCCAATGACTCTGGCCCAGATTCCCCTTATTTTGAGCAAGAACTAAAGCAATGAGCCATGTGCATCCAGACCTTTCATGATTGGTATAACGTCCTTAAGACAGTGCTGCACCCTACCACGTTTCTTAATTGGAGGTCTGCATGTCATGACTTGGCTGAGAAGCAGGCTAGGATTAACCTGAAATATATAACATTAATGTTACTTTTGACACGCTTACTGTTCACAGGGTCACATTAACCCTTTCACTTAGGCCACTATCTGAGTGCATACTTTCTTTAACCAGGTTGCTGATCTTGCCTTTAAAGCCCTTAAGGCCTGCAGTCCTCAGGACCCTTCTGCTTACTTTCACAATCTTGTCCAGCAGTCTTCAGAGTCCTTCACAGACTTCCTGCCCTGTGTGACTGAGGCAATGGGAAGTCAGGTATATGCTGGCACAACCAGAGACATGCCATAACGCCCCCACTCGCAATACTGTGGTAGCCATAGGATTGATGATAAATGGGTTGTTGGCACTAGTGATTTGGACCCTGGCACGGGCCACATTGGAGACTGACTGCCTCCACTGATGCCTTAAAGGATGAACAGAGGATGTGCCCTCCTCTTGAAAGGGCCCCTGAGTTCACCTGTTAGGGCTGTGGCAAGCCTGGTCACCTCAGACAGAACTGCCCCTCAGCTCGGCCCAAGACCAGATGCCCTCATTGGAACAAAGGTTTCCACTGGGCTAAAGATTTTTGTTCTCCAATGCAGGAAGATAATTTAAACTCCAAAATGGGTACCCCTCAGCCAGTAAAAGGGACCCTTGCTCGGGCAGTAGTCTTTTGGATCTAGTTTGTGTTTCCTCATTCCCTTGATGATTGTACATTTAGACTGTATACCTATTAAAGGGTTGGTTGACACAAGGGCAGATGTCACTATAATAACAAAAAGTGAATCATAGAGGTTCCCCCACTGGGATTCTGGTCTGGTCCCTCCATTATGGGAGTTGGAGGCCAACAGGACATCAAAATGACTACCTGACCTGTCTGTTGGCAGGACTTGGGCATCAATCAGGGACCTCTTACACCTGTTGTGGCTGATGTTCCCCATAACCTTTGGGGAAGAGATATTCTGGAAGACACGGGTGCCGTCCTTATTACAGATGTTTGAGCCTTTTTTGATGATGCTATGCAACATGACCAACTGGATTCTACAGGTCACAAAGTCAGGGATCACCCTCAATTCTAATGACCACTGCCCACCTTGCATCAATTGACATCAAGGTACCTGGCCCTATACCATTGGCCTGGCTGTCTGAAGCTGATATCTGGGTGGACCAGTGGCTCATTTTTGGAACCTAAACTTTCTGTTCTCAAGGAGTTAGTCTTGGAATGATTAACTTTGGGTCATTTGGAACACTCAAACGGCAGACATAATACTCCCATCTATGTAATTAAAAAGAAGTCAGGGAAATATAGGCTTCTATAGGATCTAAGAGCCATTAATAAACATATGGGGAAAAAAACGCTTAAGCAGGACTGCCTCAACCTAGTGCTATCCCATCAAGTATCATGTGATGATCCTAGATATCAAGGATTGCTTTTTCCAGATCCCTCTGGTTCCCCAGGATAGATGTCATTTTGCCTCCACAGTATGAGAGCCTAATATGAATAAACCAGCTGAAACATATCAGTGGACAGTCCTGCCTCACGGAATGAAAAATAACCCAACCATTTGTCAGCTATATGAGGCTGAAGCCATCCAGCGAGTCCCCAGGGATGACGTTAGAGTCCATTACATTTTTATTATCCTTGTACACCCTAGCCTGCCAGATCTTGAAAGGGTGTCCTCTTAATTTTTTCTTAACTTGGAAAAATTCAGCTTTAAGGTTGTTCCCAAATAGATTCAGAGAGTTCCCCCCATATGCCTCCAGAGCTTTTCTATTTCTGACAAGATTAAGCCGCTGGCCTTTTCCATCATGGCGAAAGAATCCTACTCCATTTTGGAAGTACAATAATTGTGTGAAACTGTTAACTGGCTCAAACCTTTCCTGACTATTCTGAACCAGAAGGCGAGGCACCTCTTTTCTCTTTTGGAGGGGCCTAGCATTCCCTCCACCAGGGTTAAACTAACATCTGAAGCTAGCAACCTACTACAGAAAGTTATGGCACTCCTTTCTGTATCATCTCTGGAAAGGCATGATCCAGGGAAACTCCTCCTAGCCATAATTCTGTAGTCCCTTGATGGGGTCCTAGGAGTGTTATAGCAGAATGGGCTTCTCATGTGGTTGCGCCAGGCCCACTCTGATCTACTTAAGGTTACCTCAGAGTTTGAGATTGCCTTCTGCCTTGCGCTTAAGGGGAGATGCTTGGCAAGAACTTATAACAGGGAACCCGACAAAATAATTCTACCACTCTCCTTATTATATTCTCAATCATCTTGGGCAGATTTTTATTAGCTTTCAAGAAATGGTGGCCGGGTTCACAGGCTCTCTAGGTAATCACTTGCCACCAGGGAAGTGTCTTCCTGCTTTATCCCAGCTGCCAATTACAGTTAAACCCCATCGAATACCTAGTCCTCACTCTATTCTCATTGCCTTTTTTGTTGATAATAAAGCCAGATATGGGGTTCATATCCAAAGACCTGGGGAAGAGGACACAACTCGTATTTTCCCTAATCCTGGCTCAGTGCAACTAGGTGAATTATTTGGACTCCAAAGAATTTTTGAGTGTTGCCAACAGGAGCCAGTTAATATTTTCTCAGATAGCCAATATGTAGTACAAGCTGTCTGTATCATCCTTCTCCTATATTAAAGAGCAAAACAGCTCTATACATGTCTGCATGTGTTCTATCCAGGCGGCTCTAGAGAACAGAGTACATCGTTGGCTCATCTCACATATAAGATCGCATTTCTAGATTGCATGGGATATTAGTAGAAGAAAATGAGAGAACTGATGACCTGATTATGACGAGGAATTGTTAGAACAATCCAGAATATTACACCAGCAATTTCACCTTTCCCCTCTGAATTTACATAAGCTTTTGCCCAAATTGCCTAGGTTGCAATGTAAACATCTTACAAGGTCCTGTGCTACATGCACACCTCTTGTACCATTGGGGCCCCTTGGCAAAACAGCAGTTAACCTAGAGGTCTACTCTCCAGTGCATTCTGGCAAATGGATGTCACCCATTACCCAGCCTTTGGTAACCTTAGGTATGTTCATGTTCTGATAGATACTTGTTCGGTCTTCATATCCTCGCGGAGGATCAGGAAGTCCTTTGGGATACCCTATAATCCTCAAGGACAAAAATCTTAGAAAGAGAATATCTCTCCTTGAAGGCAGCACTTGCTCAAGTCACCTCTGCAGAATCCAAAAGAGATCCACACCTGGCATTGGTGGAGGTCCTGTTCCATGTAAACTCCCTCTCCTTCAATAAGAAAGGACTGAGCCCCACTTACAAACATTGGGCATTTTTGCTGAAGGACAATTCTTTCCCATAGGTTAGATGGAGGGACCCAATAACCTCTCAATGGCATGTGCCTGCTCTGCTTCTGACAAGGGGGCAAGGTTATGTTTGTGTTTTCTCCCAAGACACAACTGCTCCAATATAGGTGTCCTCCAGAGATGTTTGCCTGGCCTCAGACTACATAGTGATGAAGGAGTCAGAAGACCAGGACCAAGAGATGTAACATACATACTGTTTTTATTAATTCTTCTTCAACCTGGGAAGGTCATTGGGCTTTGGCCTTTGATGCCTCTGGCCCCCATTCTTTTGCCTGTGGGCAGTTAACTCCCTGGCCTACTCTGTTCTTTTATCATCCCGTATGAGTTTGGGTTTGCCCTTCGTGTACTTAGTCACTACTACAGGATAATTATAAGGCACCTGTCCCACGGAGGAAATTCTCTGCTTTACCACCAATGTATCCTCTGTCTGCCCTTGTATCCAACTACATAATATGACCACTGGGGACTTTCAAGGTAATCTAATCTATGGCACCATGTGAGGAATAGAAGAACTTCACATTCCACTTACTGATTACAAATCCCCAAAGGACCCCCCAACCATTTCTGGTCCACCCATGGCTTGCTGTCCAAGGGTCCCTCAAATATCCACTTTCATGAGAATTCCTAACCCTTGTGAGCCCTGCCAGTATGCACTAAGTATAAAATTTGCTGGGGACTAAACTCACACTTGGCATCTAAACTCACACTTGGCATGTGGAGGTTTACCTCACACAATACTTCCAATATTACTCCCTATATTAACAGATATCCCATTAGATTTGGATATGAATACACAATGAGCAACTGGGATTGTGTGGCCCCTCTAACTGTCTTAATTTACTTTCCTAAAAGTAGCCATCTCTTTAATGGGATGTACTGCCATATAAACCCATCAGTGAATATGTAGACTTGGGTGACCCCCATGAATGTGACCATTGGCAGCCAGATTGGCTGGAAAGCCACCCCAGTCTGTGTCCAACCTCCCTTTCTTTCTGGTCACTAGTACCTCCATTGTCAGAGACAGCCTTAACTGCTTCAATGAAAAATGTCTCCTGACTGACTGCTGGATGGGGTATTGAACAAACGCTATCCTGATGAGGGAACCAGCTGCCACTGGATGCCTATGGTAAATGTCACACATTTTCATACCAATACTCTGATGGCCCAGACTTACTTACAACCCCTACATGGGGGAAATGGAGATTTTGGTATTACAGCTGCCATCATTGCAGGCATTGCTGGGGCAACAACAGCTGCTGTTGCCTTGACCCAGAGAGTCACTATGATGGAGACTGTCATTGTTGTAGTTTCTAAGTCAACTGAAGTGCTACAGGTATAGGCAATACTAAATTAACATCTTTATCAAGCCATCCACATTTTACAATAACAGATTGACTTACTGGCAGAAGAGTTGGCCCTTGTTAGAGACATGTCTCCATTGGCATGAAACACCAGATTTCACTCAATCTGCCTAACCCCTTACCAGGTACATAATGCCACTGAAGCCCAACAACATATCTTGAAGGTACCTAGCCAGACAAATTTCTTAACTATTCTGTGCTGTTAAGGGAGAACATAGCCAACCTCAATGCAATCAGGGTATCTGTGCTCTCACTAAATGCTGGATTCTTGGAGAAAATGTGGGACAATATTAAGAGGTAGTTTGACCCTTCATTAATAGCCACTTATGCTATCTTGGGAGGAATTGTCATACTAATAATTATTTTGTTTAAGTGTCTCACACAGCATGTTTCCAGGAAGTACTCCATAAATAAGGCAACCCTCCAGGTACTGATGACTCTCAAAAATCCTGATTACAGCACTCCTAAGTAAGTGATCAAAGCTTGGATGGCAGAGATCTGTGAGACCACTAGGTAGGCTGTTCCTCATCTTCCCCTTGGGTGACATGCCTCCAGAGTGATATTTTTTCATGGTTGGTAGTCAATGATGGGTACGATCCTAGAAGACAGGACAGCCTAAGACAGGCACAGTCTAGTGTACTGGGAATACTCTGAGGTAGGGTCCTCAATGTGGAGGCAATGACACCCTATCTCCCACTAGGCTGTCAAAATCTAAAAATGAATGGGTGAAAATGTAGGAAGAATGATGCAGCTGCCTCTGCATAAATGCTGGGGGTCATGTAGCCTCAAAGGCATCTCCTACTGGAGGACATAATTGAGGACTGCCTGAGAGAACAAGGATTACTGATACAGACAATGCCAGCCATTCAGGAACTGCTATTTAGAAAAGAGGCTTTCTTGGAATGAATGGAGTGTGGGTGGAAGGTATTAAAGGAGTTTGCAACAGCGTTCAGATGAGCTTGCTGCCTATCTCACCTGCTCCCAGACTCTGTGCTGTTGATTCCGTGCCACCTCACCTCCAACCCTCAAGGGCAATTAGGGGTGGGCAGTGGGTAGTCTAGAGCACAGGCAGCATTTATGGCCAATATAGACCACATTAACCCTGTCATTGACAGCATGGACCAGCACATGATGCCCAAAGACACGGAGCTGGCTTGGAGTGTATTGCCCCTGTGATGGATGGATGCTATGGTGCTTTCCTGGAGTACATGGATGCCACCATCCTAAAGCACATAGGTCTTGAGGACTTACAAGTCAATCATCTTGAGCACATGAGCCTGGAGCAATGGTTGCCAATAGCCTGGAGTACATGTGCCCTGCCATGGGCCCAACATTGGGTACTGGCATTAAGCAAATAAGCCTTGTCTTGGGTGACAAGTTAGAGACAACTTTGACTGAACCATTGAGATGGAGCAGAGCAACTTTAGAAAAAGTTTCCTGGGTCCCTTCGCGAGAGCTGGTTGTCATGTACCTGGAAGGCCTACCAGATATTTGTGAGAAATTTCCATTTGATTTTATATGGAAGATACTAAAGGACAAATTCGATGAACGTGTCCATGTGCTATACACCTACATCAAGTTGAAGAATGTAAAGTCGAAGCGGTTGCAGAGTGGTTGAGTTTGAGTCTCCAGAGGTGGCTGAAAAAGTCTGCCAGATGATGAATGACACAAAGCTGAGATATCCAGAGACTGATGTTTGAATAGATAGACATGCTTAAGCAATGTCTTTCATAGACATCAATACCAGACTTCTGAAGTTTTTTCTTGTTAACAGTTTTAATTTGTTGGGTGGATGTATAAAGACATTTTAAAAACTTGGAGGCTTTTGGTTATAGTCAAATTACTTCTTTAATTATTGGGGTTCCATTTGGCTTTATAGAGTTACAATGTACACAATGTCTGTGTGTGTGTGTGTGTGTGTGTGTGTGGTTTCTTATTAACATCTAATATGACTTTGATAATAAATACCAGTTCCTGAGGAAAAAAAAAGAATAAAAATCTCAAATGTGTATCCAATGAAGAGGTGACCATGGTGGGAGGAGGTAGAAGACTGAGAACTGTCTAAGCAAATACAAAGTAGAGGCAAACAAAATGGCATCGCATTGGTCACTTCAAATGTGATACATATTCAAGTGTATCATTAAGAGTTTTTAATATGAACTCTCTTCAGTTTTGTTTTGTTTTTATTTTATGTAGGGACTTTGTGGAATGAATTTGCCTTAGTTGTGTCCCAAAGTTTAAGTGGTTACCTTTCACAAGTTTGTATGCTATCTGCCATTTCTATTGTTGTTGATGTCTAGCTTTAATCTATGGTGGTCAGATAGGTTATTTGGGATTATTATTTAATTTTCCTATCTCTGTTAAGAGTTGCTAGTATGTCAATTTTGGTGCAAGTTCCTTGGGTTGTTAAAAAGAAGGTGTATATTGAGTGGAATGTTCTATAGATGTCTGCGAAGTTCATTTGATTTATGATGTTATTTAATTACAGAATTTCTCTTGATGGCATGCCGGTATATTGGTAGGTGTCAGGTACTAAAGTTTCCCACCATCACTGTGTTAGGTTAAATATGTAATTTCAATTGTAGTTGTGGGGGTTTGTTTTTGTTTTAACTTGAACATATAATATTTGGTCCATAAATGTTTAGAATCCAATTGTGACTTTTTCCTTTAATGAGTATGTAATGTCCTTTCCTGTCTCTTCTGGTTAGTTTTAGTTTGAAATCTCTTTTGCTATACCTGCTTGCTTCTTGTTCCATTTGCTTGGAATTACTTTTTTCAATCCTTTTAGCCTAATATAATGTATGTACTTCATGGTGAGATATATTCCTTGGGTGTAGCAAAAAGATGGATCTTGGATTCTAACCCAGTTTGCCTAATCTGTTAGTCTGTCAGAGCCTGTGTAAGAAAGCTGTGAACTAACTGAACTATGGATGGGGCAAAGTGAAGAATGCTCTTCCCACCAAGTGTCCTTCTGGAAAGAACTGCATAAACTATGAGAAGTGGATGCATTTGAAAATACAGACTTGAAGGGAACACTCTAAAATAGTCACACTATCTCTGTGGGAAAGGCAAAGGCTGGGAGAAATATTCTTTGCTCTTTTCACATGACCAAAGATGAAAGACTTAACACTAGGTAAATTCTATCACTGTACTTGTATTTGTTTAAAGGAGCTTTAAACATTGCTTCATGTTTTCCTTGCTTCAATAATATAAATGAGAAGTACTTTGTACTAATCTTGATCTCAAATGCTTGGAGTCTCCTGCTACCCTACACAGGTCTTTGAAATGTTCTTCGATCTTCAGAGACTTAGCCTTACTGGCCATGGGATGGGTTGACATTTGTTTCTATCTTTTTTATTGGGAAATTTTGACTACTGATATTGGGAGTTACTATTGAACATTGTTCATTAAATTCCTGCTATTTTGTTGTTCTGTTTTCCCTCTCTTTTGCTTAATTGGTCTCAGATATTTATTGCTGTACGATTTTGGATATAGATAAACTCAAACTGAACTTTTTTCTAGTGTCTTCTGTTTAACTGCAATGCTGGAACTTGTTTTAAATTGTTTTTATTATAAAGTATTTTTCTTTCTCCATTATTTGTGATTGATAGTTCTTCTGGTTATAGTAGTCTGAGCTGGCATCTATGGTCTCTCAGAGCTTGTAGAACATCCATCCAAGCCCAAATAAATGGTAATATGCTGAATAGGACAGCAAGGAAGTACTGGAGGGACTCTGTCCATACCACAGGTCTGAGACCAAAGGGGATGGAGGTATGCTGAGAGGAAGGACTTAGGTGTGTGGTGTGGAAAACAGTAGGCTGAAGAGTACTCTGGAGGATAAAGAATGGAGAGTAAGACAGGCACATTTAGCATACTTGGGTTACAGTCAAATATGGGGACTATGTGCTTCCTACTAAAAAGTAGTTCTGTGGGTCAGCAGAGAATCACAAAGAAATGGAGATGGAGTAGAGGGAATGTCTGAAGGGAAGGCTAGGGAAAACTAGGGAGACCCATGTTTTTCTGGATATTCAACTTAATAGTAGGCACAGGACCCTGAGTCATGAAATATGGGGATGTGAGCTGAGCACTGGCATGTGTTCATCTCTCTCCACTGCAGAGCTCTTACAAGGATGAGCTGTACCTTTTTTCTCATGTTGCTCATGTCAGGTGTCTTATCTTTATTCTCTTTTCTCCTATATATGTGAAAAAAATCAAATTGTAATTTTGGAAATAAAAGGCTCAAGCAAATAAAAAAGCACTCAGTGTAAAGTCTATGAATGGAATTGATCAGATGGAAGACAGAATATAAGGGCTTGGGGACACAGCAGAAGAGTGAAGACACCCAGACAGCATTAGAAACTGAGCATACAAGATTTATTTAATATCATTTAAAGTTCAAATTTAGGTATTATGGGAATAGAAGAAGTACAAGATAAAAGTATATGAAGTATATCCTAGAAAATCATTGCAGAAACTCTTCCAAATCTAGAAGGAGATGGCCAACCAAACACATGTGGCCTTTAGAAAACCTCCCCATGTTATATTATAGTAAAAATACTAAGTATATAGGACAAAGAAGTAATATTGAAAGCCATATGAGAGAACTACCAAATCACACATTTTTTAAAAAACCAGATATACAGTAGATATCTCCATAGGACTCTATGATCCAGCAATAAGAATGCTTAGGGCAATTGCAGATTCCTCAGAGTGTGTATACATAACATCACAAACTTATGTTCATATTCTTTCTGGGATAAGTTATACTACAGTACAGAATGGCTTTTGCACCATTTTTAAGTCATTTTCCCCATTGATGTAGATACCAGAATTACTATAAATAACTGCGGCTTTAGGGACTAAATATTTTGTTAAAGAAGATACAGTAAGTTTCTGAGTAAGGCTTTACTCCAACATATTTATTGTTAAACCATGCCATTAGTTTTATTGGAATAAGAAAAATGTTTTTTTTTAAAAAATTGATGGTTCATATTTTGTGTAATAAGAAGAGAGTCTTTTATTTTATTCTATATGAGTACACGGTAGCTGTCCTCAGACACAGCAGAAGAGGGCATCGGATTCCATTCCAGATGGCTGTGAGCCACCATGTGGTTGCTGGGATTTGAACTCAGGACCTCTAGAAGAGCAAACAGCGCTCTTAACCTCTGAGCCATGAGAAGCTGAAGAAACAGGAGGAGAGATTTGGGATTGTGACAAGTTCAGCTGGAACTGGAACCACAGAGGATACAGAGGCAAAGAAAAGAAAAAGAGCAGAGCGTTTTGGGATTGCATAATGAAAAGTTCATGCTTTCTGCCCCATAGTGGTTTCCATTTCTCAAAAATTTTTCTTGGTTTTATATATACACACACAGACAGACACCCCTACCTACCTATCTGCCTACATACACAGTCATGTGCCTCACAGTGAGGAAGCCTGTACGTTTGGTACATCCTTGAATTCAGTAGCAGTTTTATTTAACTGCTCTTCTGCATTTAAGATTGTTGTGGTTTTTGTTTTTAATTATTTTTGCTTATTAATAAAAAAGGAAGAAAAGAAAAAAAAAGAAGAGAGTCTTTTTACACAATGGTCCATATTGTAAATCTTTATACTTTGACTTTAAGTTTTTTATTTGCATTATAATAAAAAGATGATTTTGAGAAGAAAATAGGTAAAAAGCAAGGATAGCTGGGTTTACACATGACAAACTGAACTTCTGTGGTGATTTGAATGAGAAATGTTCCTTACAGGGTCGTGAATTTGAAGAGTGGGTCTCCAGTTGTTGGCACTGTTTGGGAAGATTATAGAAGGAAGGTTCAGGAGATAGGGCCTTATTGGAAGAAGTCACTGAAGGTGGCCTTGACCCTTGGCTCTTCTTTTGCTTCTTCTTTCCATTTTTCCTTTTCATGCCTCTTTTAAAAAATTTCAGATGGTCTGTAGAAGCCCCCCCAAAGCAGGGAAATGCCTTGTGCAGCAAGACCAATTGTGCTGCCATTTGGGCTCAGATCCTGTGCATTGAGTCTGTTCACTCCAATGTCCATTCCATCTACAAGCTACTGCAGCAGGGGGAGGAGCTCGTCCTGCAGAACCAGATGTCACTGACTAGGACAAGTCCTTGGTCTGCTGACCAGCTTCCAGCTTGGAGCTATAGCAGCTACAGCCTGAACTGCGTGTTCTGCTGATAGATGGGCTTACGGAGGCAGTAGTGCTGCCTGTAGGCTCCAGGCCAGCTTTCCTGAGGGATGCCAACATTGAGGGCTGGAAGGTGTGAGGCAGCCTGGAATTTGCACAGAAGCTGCCCCCAGACATCCTGCCTAGCTGCAATATCATCCTGACTCTGGGCAACAGGAGGATATCCACAATAAGTCCAGTATTTATGGTGTGTCACAAACAGGAAGTCTGAAACCAGACAAAAGTCTCATTGCAATGAGTATTTGCATGTTTGGGCAGTGTGTGTGTGTGTGTGTGTGTGTGTGTGTGTGTGTGTGTGTGTGTGTGTGTGTGTGATTGCAGTTTCCAATGCTGTTACAACAAAGAAATGTGTGATGGAGAGGTGGAAAAGATGGAGGGATGGAAAGGTGCTTGTGAAGTGGGGAAAGGTGAACTAGAGACTCAATGGTGATGACCAAGTGTGAGAGAAGGCTTGTGTTACTACTGAGGACCATGTGCATGATTGCACTTTGTGATGCTGCCTGAATCCATGTTGATGTTCATAGGCTATACTGCTGCAAGGGGAAGAAGGCATGTTGATGTCCTTAGCTTGTGCTGCCACCAAGGGCTATATACTAAGGACTATAATGGTAAATGTGGCCTGTGCCGTGGGAGAGGGCCAGATTAGTTAACCAAGCTTTGAGGCCATTGGTGACCATGCTGAGGTTCATGGCATGTAATGTCATCAGAAACTATAGTCCATGACCCATGCTTCTTTTAACTGTAAGGGGCAAGGAAGTTACTTTTGCAATGGCTTCCATGACTGCAGACTCACAGTTGAGAAAACAGGGACTTAGAAGGCTTTGGTGAAGATTCCTACCTGTACTCTGCACCATTCCCCTCCCAAAACAAAAGTAAAAACCTAGACAGGAAACCATCTAACAGAACTCTTAGAATTTGTGATAAGGGGCTGGAGAGATGGCTCAGCAAATAAGAGTGCAGTTTGCTCTTCAAGAGGACCCAAGTTCAATTCCCTGCACCCACATAGCAGCTCACAACTGTCTGTAACTCCAGTTCCAGGGGATACAGTACCTTCGTAAGGACACACATGCAGGCAAAATACCAATGAATATAAAATAAAATGAATAAATTATAAAAACAAACAAAAAATGTGATAAGGATGCTAAGTATAGATCTCTACAATTGAGGGCTTCTGGTGGAGGTGCTGCTGGGGAAAGACTCAAGTTTCTTTAATGGGCTAGCTACTGGGAGTTTGACCACGCTCCAGTGAAAATACGGGCAACATAACTGCACTTACGTGGTTGTTGTTATCATCATTATCGTCTTCTTCCTCTGAGGGGGAAGTTCACAAGGGTGGGGGCAGACCTAGTAGGGCTGTTAAGTAATTGTGTGATGTGAAATTCCCGAAGAATCAATAAAAGTATTATGGAAGAATATCTCAGTATTGTTTATTTTATAACACAAGTCCTTTTCTGATTCTTATTTCTAGTTCTGTGAAGAATTACATTAGAAATTTGATAGTCGGGCTGGAGAAATGGCTCAGCGGTTAAGAGCACTGACTGCTCTTCTGAAGGTCCTGAGTTCAAATCCCAGCAACCACATGGTGGCTCACAACCATCCGTAAAGAGACCTGACACCCTCCTCTGGTGCTGTCTGAAAACAGCTACAGTGTACTTACATATAATAATAATAAATAAATAAATCTTTAAAAAAAAAAAGAAAGAAATTTGATAGTCATTCTATAAAAATCCAAAGGTTATTTTTGTAATACAGTTGTTTTCTCAATGTTAATTCTCCCAGTTGAGAGCCATGAATGTCTTTCCATCACCTATTAACTTTTTTCAGTGTCTCGGTGTCATGGCAGTCTTTGGTGTGTTTGGTTGAGTTTTAGGTTCTCTCTTTCTCTTTTTCTCCTCCCTCTCCTTCTCTCTCTCTCTCTCTCTCTCTCTCTCTCTCTCTCTCTCTCTCTCTCTCTCTCTCACACACACCCACACACATGATAGGCTATATTTTCTACTTCCTTTCTCAGCAGGCTTGTTATTTTTATATATGAAAATATATATGTTGATTTTTTTTTTGTTGTTTCCTGAAACTATACTGAATGTGTTTGTTAGATTTGAGAATTTTCTGGGGTATGACTTTGGGCCTTTTAAGTATCAAATTAGGTCATCTGTAAAAGGATAATTTCTCTTCCTTTCCTGTTTGCACACTTTTTTATGTCTTTTTGTCATCTTTTAATTTTTATTTTTTATTATATTCAACATAATATATATTTTTATACCAATCATAAAAATAATGGACATGCCGGGCGGTGGTGGCGCATGCCTTTAATCCCAGCACTTGGGAGGCAGAGGCAGGAGGATTTCTGAGTTCGAGGCCAGCCTGGTCTACAAAGTGAGTTCCAGGACAGCCAGGGCTATGCAGAGAAACCCTGCCTCGAAAAACAAAAACAAAAACAAAAAAAAAACAAACAAACAAAAAAAAAAGAATATTTTATTAGTTCTCTGAGAATTTTACTCAACATATTTTGATCACAGCCTTCCCTTTCTCCTTCCTCTTCCCAGACAACCCCTTCCCTACTCTCCCAACTTTGTATCCTTTAACAAAATCATCCAGAGAAATTTGTGCTGCCCCGATATTCTTAAAACAATAATCTTCCAGTGGAGCTTGATTCAATTACCAGGGCCTACACTCTTAGAGAAAACCATCTTCCTCTTTTAGCCGCTAACAATTGTCAGTCTCCTCAGCTAGGGTGGGACTTTATGATCAATTTCCATACTCACACTGGGATTTTGTCTGGCTTGTGCTGGCACAGGTCTTGGGGGTGCTATCACAACCACTGTGAGTTCATACATACACTATCCTGCTATATCCATAAGACACTGTTCCCTGAGTCATCCACTACCTCTGGCCTTGGTTACACAGGGATCTTTTATCTTTTGGAGGAGTAGATGTTTCATTTCGGACTGAATGTTCTGTAGTCTCTTATTCTCTGCACTTTAGCCAATGTGTACCACTATGCTAACCACCTACTTCAAAGAGAAGCTTCTCAGATAAGGGTTAAAAGGTGTTAGTCTATGGGTATAATGATAAGTGCCACAGCAAATGTGTGTGGGTCAGAGGACAACTTTGGAAGTCTGTTCTCTCATTCTATCATGTAGGTCCCAGGGATAAAACTCAGGTTGTCAGGCTTAGCTGGAAACACCTTAAACTGAGTCATTTTACTGACCCAGGAAATCAATTTAGGGGTCACCATGCTCTGTAACATGTACAATTAAAGAGGACAATCCATAGCATGCTCGGTATAAAGTTATAGTTCAAGATAGAAAAGAAATCAGGCATATATGGGGCATGCTTAGTTCAAGGGCATGAGAGTCGAAAAGTTAACAAGAACATATTTGACCAACAGCTTTTTAAATCAAAATATTAGAATGGGACATGTATGGACATTCTTTTTTCCCCCAACATGTTTTACTGAAAGAAAACTTTGAAAGTAATTAGCCAACATAAAATGGCCTCCAAATTGGGCTATGAGGTAGTACATACCTTTAATCCCAGCACCCAGGAAGCAAAGGCAGAGGCAGAGGCAGAGGCAGAGGCAGAGGCAGAGGCAGAGACAGAGATAGAGACAGAGACAGAGACAGAGGCAGAGACAAGCAGATCTCAATGAGTTTGAAGCCACACTGATCTACAGATGGAGTGCTAGAATAGCCAGGACTACATAGAAATGCTGCCTTGAAAAAAAAATGGACTCCATATTTTGTTTTGTTTATGCACTTTTTGCTTTGTTTGGTTTGGATATTTTTGTCTTATTTTGTATTTTGTTGTTATTGTTTGCTCTTTAGGAGGTCGTTTTATGTTTTCTGAGAGAGAGCATGAAGTTGAGTGGGTAGGGAGGTAAGGAGAATCTGAGAGAAATGGGGAGGAAAATATATTGTATGGAAAAAAAAGAAAAGAAAGTACTTTGATATAAACTTCGCCTGTAAAGTGGATTGGATTGCACGGTGGTTAGCACAGGGAGGTAGAGTCAATGTTGTCATGGCTATTTCTAAGTTTTAGAGGCTTCAGAGATGGCTCTACTCTACAGAGGCTCGAACAATGGTAGAAGACAGGGTGAGAGGAGGGGTGTTGTAGGCAGGGATGTCCTCACTGTGTATGGTATCTCGGGGTAAGACTTTTCTGTTGCTGGGAATATATACTGCCTGTGTAACTTGCAGTGAAGGCATAAAAGGCTGGCTGGAATCATAATAACACCAGCAGCTTCTGAGTGTCAGATACCCCAGAAAATCTAAGAAAGAAAACCATAGAAAGCATAGTCATTTTTGTACAAATATAACCAAAAAAAATCAGAAACATAGACATTTCCACAATTACTCATCTTCTGGGTCATTGGGCCTCCTAAAATTTTAACCACACTGGTAGGGTGAGATATATATACATACACACACATATACATACAGGCACACACATACATTTTATTTACTTTTATCAGTATCTCACTGTCATAGAGGTTTTTCATGTACTTGGTTGAGTTCATATATAATGAGTATATTCTATATATATTAGTACATAGTCATTGAGAGAGAGGTGCATGAACGCATTTGTTTAGAGCTTTTTGGTTTTGAAGGAAGTGGAGATTCTTTTTTGTTTGTTTAATTTGTTTGTTTTGTTTGGGGGTTGTTTGTGTTGTTTGCAAGCTCTGATATATATATATATATATATATATATATATATGGCAGAGTAGGACATATTGTGTATTCTATTATGCCCCACCTTATTCCCTTGAGATAGAACCAGTCACTAAGCCAGAAGCTTGTCATTTGGTTAGGCTGGCTGGCCAGTAAAGTTTTGGGATCTGCCTATCTCTGTTCCAATGTGTTACAGCTATCCCAGCTTTTTACATGGATGCTGAGGTTCTAATTCAGGTCCTTGTTCTTGCAATGCAAAATCTGTTATCCACTGAGCTATCCAAATGCTATGCTATCAGATTCCTGTAAAAAAATTGAAATCTCCACCAGGAATCTCATGATGGGGGAAAGGAAAGATGGAGGCTCTGTTGTCAAGTAGAGAAGGAACTTGCCTCCTAGGAAAATATTCCACACAGTTCAACAAGTTATCAACATATTTTGCAAGACAGATTGGAAACAGAGATAGGCCAATAATAAGTCAATGATGGACAGGATAATACCTTTATGAGGACTACTTAATTGTCTTTATTCTTTCAATTTTTATTTAAACATAATCCTCAGGTCATATCATTAAAGAAAACGGACTCTCCCTGTTCCAGCAACCATTAAATGACAACAACTCCTCAGCTTGCAGTGGGGTTTCATGCCCACCTCTCCACTTCTAGCCTGGGATTGTATCTGACTTGCTCTTGTGCAGAATTTATGCAACTGACACAACCAGTGTGAGTTCATATGTGCAACTGCCCTGCTGCATCTGGAAAACACAGTTGCTCTTAACAATATTTGTGTCCCTTCTTTCATAAAGACTATTATAGGTTTAAAAAAAAGTGATACATATGTCCTCTTCAGTGCTGAACACTCCATAGTTTCTTTCTGCACCCTGAGCAATTGAACATATCATTGTTAATTGCCATCTATCTCAAGGAGAAACTTCTCTGATGAGGTTTGAAAGGTGTTCTAATCTATGAGTATAGCAGTAAGTGATTAGGAGTTATTTTAATACTTTGTCCATTTAGCAGAGTAATAATACTGGATTCTCTTCGCCTCAAGTGCTTAAGACCAACCTAGCTACAGATTCTTGGATTCTTTAACACTGCTATACGTGGGATATATCATTTGGAGCAGGACTTAGATATTATCAGTTCCACACACAATGGCCATACCACTACTGCTTTAGTGAGCATAATTTATCCGGCTAGTCATTGTAGTTAGTTTGCAGGGTTCTCAGTTGAGTAAGGCTGATGAGTACTTTTCTCCTCCAGTAGTATGCATAGCTTCTTACAGCACTATAAAAGCTAGCCCATAGGAATGAAGCTTCCAAGTTTATACCAGCTTGGTCTCTCCATGGTTTGAGTCAATATATGGTATGTTCAGCAATAGGGTCTTATTGTCAAGTTCTGGGTGGTACTCAAGATTAATTCTTTTTAAAGTTGCCAAATTATCCCTCCCTGATAAGATGGAGGATACAGTGGAGCTTTGACTAATTTCCTTTCTAAAGCCCAAGCCAGTGAGACCAGAAAGAGCTGTTCATAGGATAAGCCCTGCCCTGCCTTTCCATCTAGGGTTCCTTTGACTGGTGCTAGACTAAATGCCTGCCAGTGTTTTTCATAGTCAGGTCATTAATATAGGTACAGTGAAAACAGACTTAAGCTGTTCCACCCAGGTGAGCAACAGGCCCAAATGCTTTGACACTCCCTTGTCTTCAAATTACTTTGCTAGCATAGGTGTGGACACAGTAGATCCTGACTAATGATGACATTTTCCTCAAGTGACTCTGGTATAAAAGGCAGTCAGATCACAGCACTCTGCACTGATAAGGCAAAACACAGGAACTGAGTAATCCTACATGCTCTGCTGGTGCTGGCAATTGTTCTAGTCACCCCATATCTCTCCTCCCCCACCAGCATGCTAGTACTCACATAGAACTTGTACTCCTCTTCACGGAAGTTGTAGCTTCTCTCCACTTTCCTCTGTGGTGTATCTCACATCTTCCACTATATAGAGACCTATCTCAGTAAATCTGAATCCAAGTCACAACACATTCCTGGGCTCTTGGAGTTCTACATGATGATCACTTGATGAGTTAGTGGAAATGGGGAAGATCTTAGGGCTTTGAAGACATAAAAATCATATTGTCTCACACTGCTAAGATTATGACTCACCACAACCAGTAAAGACCTGGGGGCCACTTTGCTGTTATCTGTTTGATGCCTGGATTGTAGATACTTTCATAAACTGTATTTTTAGAATGTTGTACTGTGTTCCTATATAGTTCACTGATGCTCTTTGTTCTTTTAGTTAAAGCTTTTCTGAGAGCTCAGAACCATCCCACACTAATTGAGATCCAAAAGAACCAGTCCAGTGCCATTCTTCTTCCCACCCCACCACAGGTATATAGCCACCGCTGATGGGCAGGCCACACGAGGCTAAAGGACAGATGCAGGTGATGCTAATCAGAAGAAAAAGTGAAGGCTATGCCAATCAAAAGAACAGCTGCAGACCACACCATTCAGAAGAACAGGAGCAGGCCACACCAGTCTGAAGAACAGGTATAACCCTCACCAGCCAGAAAAACAGACCACCATCCAGAAGAACAGATAATTTAACTCAGGTAAAGACTCTAGGCTAGACCAGAGACTATACCTGCTGCCTACATGAAGACAGCCTTCATTCTCTCCATTCCCTTCGCACACTTTCTCCAGTCCCCATAACTCTGTTACAACCGCACACACATACCCCAACCCCAGAGACCTGCTTCTGGACCAAAGGCAACAGTAGTCTCCAGGAGTAGTCTTCAGCTTCTAACTAAGACAGAGACTCCCTGGAAGATTAGAAGTCATACAAGTCTCCACAAATCCAGGCCACAAATACCAGAAGACAGAAGAGAAACCAGGAACTAAGGAACAAAACAAACATCCAACAAAGTCAAACTCAGAAATTGGCAACTAGACCTACAATCACTCCAAACCCAGATGCCTAGATTCCTGTAAGTAAGAACACAGTGAACAGTCAAGGCAGTATGCCACCACAAGAGCCCAGTTCTCCTACTACAGCAAGCCATATCTGTTGTGTCTTTCTTTTGCTCTTCTCGTTATGGGTTTTCTCCTCTCCACAACCAAAGAACCCCAGATTAGGGCACTCAAAACCCTTCAGGTTACACATAGTCTCAAGATTAAGACTCATGACCTGGACCAATTTTGGGTGGCGGCTGCTATTTTGGTCCCCTGCATACCACCAGAGAACATGTAGGATTCTGACCTCTGGATGCTTGTTCTCTTCCTTGCCTGTAAGCTTGAAGTAGTCTGGGGTTACCCCTCCCTGTTCTTTGTCCCTATCTTCCTTACAGTCATCACCAGTCTTAAGAATTCTTTCCCAAAGGAAGTGGTGCCCACCCATAACAAACACTGCAAGGATCAGGCTAATATTCACCTTTCCATTACTGACCTAGACCCACTTTCTCTGGGCAAACAGGATGATCTCAGCCATGAGGATGAGAGTGCTCTGCTCAAGCCCTCCAGCCATCAAGTTCCAAGCCCTCTTCCAGGCCTGCTGTCCCAGGTCCTTCACTCACTAGCCCTTCCACTCCTGTGCGGGACAATATTAAGAGGCAGTTTGATCCTTCATGGATAGCCACTTATGCTATGATGGGAGAAATTGTCATACTAATAATTATTTTGTTTAAGTATCTCACACAGCATGATTCCAGGCAGTACTCCATAAATTAGGCAACCCTTCAGGTGCTGATGACTCGCAAAGATCCTGATTGCAGTACCCCTAAGTAAGTGATCAAAGCTTGGATAGCAGAGATCCATGAGACCATTAGGTAGGCTGTTCCTTATCTCCCCCTTTGGATGACATCCCTCCAGAGTAATATCTCTTTGAGAGCTGGTAGTCAATGATGGATAAGATCCTGGGCATTTCCTGTGTTACTCAAGATAAATCTTTAGAGACTCATATATGTGTTCTAACTTCATATAGCAAAAACACTGTATTCAGGTCACGAGATTGAGGAATTCATTAGCCTTCTTCTTCAAGGCCATTGTTTTATACAGATCATGAGGATTTGTTGGAAACAAGTATGTTGGAATGACTGAGAGCCTTCAGGGCTCAGTTGCCCACACTTCAGCACCATTGGCACACAAGACAAAACCCTATGACATTTAGATGACATATCAGGATCTTTTTAATGTTTCTTCCTTGCCCTGACATGTCAGAGACTAGTCTTTACTAAGTTATCTGTCTTTTACAGTCTTTTACTTTTATCTTGAAAAGTTTATATACCTCATGACTTCTATTCTGTACTTCCCAAAAGATAATTCAGTTTCTCAATAGAAAGATGTCATAGAAAGGAATTTATGTACCTTGAAGCTTTTCTTTACTTTCTGTCTCTTTTATTTATTTAAAAAGAATGGTGTGGCATAAAGGTCAGGTATGTTTCAATAATGAAAACAATTACTTAAGGTTTTTTTTATTTTCTAAAGACTTATTTATTTATATGTATGGGTGTTTTGTCTCTATGCACTTTTGCCAACCAGAAAAGGGTGGATTCCATGGATCCATAGTTATAGACAATAGTGAGCTGCCATATGAGTGCTGGGAATTGAATTCAAGACCTCTGAAAGAACAGTTATTGTTCTTAACTGCTGAGCCTTGTCTCCAATCCCTAATACACCCAACACTAATGAATCACAGAAGGCAGAGAGGCTAGGAATTTAGAGCATATCTCTGAGGCAAATAAAACAAGTATGCTTCATAATATATGGCATAAATTAAAATGTCATGATGTCAAAATTAACCTACCATCCAAACTATTTGTGAAGCTAGAATTAAAATATTCAAAATAAAATGTATTACCAAATTTGCAATCTATGTAATACAGAGTCATGATCAAACAGTTGTTAAGTAAATAAATGGCTTGAAAAAGAGCAAAACAAAACAGAACAAAACAGAAACAAAATTGAAGCCTAGCAGAATAGGAAAAAGCCTTATTTAAATCGTCTGGAGGATCATAAAGAACCTCCGCAGTAACTTCTGATTCTTGTTCTTATTCAGCATCTTTCAGGAACACAGTTCCTAAAGGACAGAACAGATTTCATTGAACCAAACTAAAGCAAATGAAAATCATCTTTTGTTAGACATCCAACATAAAACCTGAGAGCAATATGCATCTATAATGCAACAAAGTCCAGATTGTGTATAACAAATAGAAAAGAGGAAATCATTGCTGTTAGTTGTGGAGGTACATGAAAATATGTGTATTTTAAATCATGTTATAAGAAAACAGGATATAAGATGTGGCTTCCAGATGTATCTTAGTCTAATGACTAATTAAAGTCATTAGGAAATAATTGTAATTTCTATACTGAGCAGGGGAATCTAAGGGCAGTGGTAAACCTAAATAAAATTGAGGTCAGTGGAACTTTACCATCAACATTAACCTATATGTTGCTAAAGGATGCCATTCACTGAATCCATTACCTTTCTAAGGGATGGGTCTCAACTGGAGCTCTACATAAATTTTGGGTAGAATTTCAGTCCTTCCTTTCCCTTTCAGAAATGGGCTTCTATACAGTGCCCATCATCAGGTGCTGGTGATGACTTGAGAGAAAGCCAAATGTAGTGGTGCATGTCCCAACACTCAAGAGATGAGGCAAGAGGATCTCTATGAGTTCAAGCCTAGCTTGGTCTACAAAGTGGGTTCTAGGACAGCCATATAAAAAGACCCTGTCTTAATTTTTTTAAAAAAAATTCAGAAGTACCCTCTATCCTTTGATTGTCTTCATCATTTAAAAGAAACTTGGGAAGTTTGAAGGAAGAAGAGATTTTAATTTTTGATGCTGGAAGATCTTCAGTTTCCTCTTACTTAATGATCAGAGGACACTCCACTTCTCTCTTGTGAGAAAGGGTACTAATAAGAATCACATAAGGCTTTTCCTGTGCATTGTTATCACAAAGACATGAAACTGGGACCAAAAATAAGGTGTGAATTCCAGAAATACACAGCACTATGGAACCAGATTAGACAAAGCAAATCATCAAAAACTATTCTCCTTTAAGGAGAAAGTTCACCAGGTCACCTGCATCTTCACTTTCTGTCTCCCTTCTGAAGTTCATCCCCATCCTTGCCAAAACATCATGGCCTCACTGTTCTCTGAGTCCCACTAAAATTTCCAGAGTCTTCATCCTATCTTTTGCCCTATCTCCAGCCAGAATGTGAACTAATTCTGGTGAATAACAGTGTCTCAGAACACATTTAATCAATGACATTTGAAGAAATCTGCAAGCTTGTTTCACTTATGAATAGAGGCTAAGTCTATAGTCACTTCCAACTAGCACCAATGTCTTCAAAAAACTAAGACAATGGAGTAATATCAGCATCATCTGTTGGTGCAAACCTGCTCAAAATCGTTTACCTTGATTAAAACTATCACTGTTATTTCCAGTATCTTCAACACTTCAAGCCATTGTCTTCATGAAAGGTCAATTGATACATACAACAAGTTAAATTCTGGGGAGCATATTTAAAGACCACTTATAATTTCTGCATTGCACAAATTCAGCACATGATATATGTAAAAGATTAACTCATTGATTGATTCATTTTATTCCTAAAGACAGATGTAGACCTTTTTCAATCCAAGAAAGATTATTGCAAATTAATTGTTATCATAGACATTACTGATTTCTTGTTCCATGTATCTAGGATGCATTTGCTGTTGCTTCAAGTCATCAAGCTCAGACACATTCGAATATGTTCACCATATTTTATATGTCTTTTGTAGCTCTAGATTTTACACTTTCATGAAAGTCTATGATAATGAAAAAGAACTGGAAAAGACTGCTAGGTCCTAGCAGATTTCCTGAACTGAGGCTAGGCTGTATATGTGTTTTTCATTTCCATATGTCTATTGCAATTAATAGGTAAAAATATAGAGCTGATACAGTAGGTAAAAATCTAATGTAAGTGTCATATATCTGGAATTTTGCAGACTGTTTTGGTCTTCGAAAATGTGAGACAAGAAGCACTGCTTGGGACACTTGAGTAAAAGTGAGGTTTCTCTAACAATAAAGAGAGTGCTTTGAAATAAATTCTGAGAAAAAAGGTATACTGAAATGTGAGATACAGTAAATATATAATAATATTTCTGAACAGGTATATCTGATCTGTGAGATGCCAGAGTCAAAATTGAGGCATGAGTCTGATGGAACAATATTTAAACCATTGCTCTGAATATCTGTGAAGTGTTGCTTCATCTTTCAGAGACTCTACAAGTTATCCCATATCTGAGGCTGCCTAGCAAAGACAATGAAAACATAGCTCATGTGGACATTTTATTTGTGGTCAAGTAAAACCACAACTCCAAAAAATCTGTTGTATTTTCAAGGATAAGAATCACAGAAGCTCACAAAGATGATATAGGCATATAATATATACATACCAGGGAGAAGGAACTGTCTGACTGAAATCTAGAATGACATGACATGAGATGGTGTGGGAGACTGTGCAGGAAGGATTGAAAAGTGAAAGTGGGGTCTCTGGTTTATAAAAGTGGGAGTACACAAGTGGTTCACCAATAGTCTGAACAGTTTTGAAACAAGAAAATACAGTCATTGTGGGAAAACTCTGCTAATTAATGTCGAAATGCATAATGACCTAGGTAGCCTCTGGGGTTGGCAATATGGGAGACACCCTTATCCTTCTCTGACCTTGTCTGGGAATTCAAAACCTCCACACATATGTCTCTACTTAAGGAATGTCACGTTGCCTCAATTAGATTTCTTTTCTCCTCATATAACCTGTTCATCTAGCATCTGAGAGTCCTGAAATGCCCTCCCATGATAATGAAGCATTTGGTGCCCTAAGCCCTCAACCAATGACCTTTGTCCATCCTGGATGTTCCTACCTTCAGTCCCCCAAAACTTTTTAAGCCTTGAATCACCCAAAGTATAGTTGATCTGCCTCCTGATAGCTGTTCCTAGTATGATCATCCACTATACATACTCACAAGGCTTCTGAACCCCTGCTCAACATCTCTGCTCCCTTTGACCTTGTGGAACATATGGACCAATGATCCATGAGAGCAGGGAGAACCCCCCTCCCAAGTTTTCTTTTGTCTCTAGAGGAGAGATTATATAAAGTACAGGTTGGCATTGTCTCTAAAGATTGCCAAATCCCTAAGGAAATCAGACTAGATTTCATCTAAGGTTAATAGAGGAAGAGGGATATTTTTACTTAGCAGCATAATATTCTCATGAACATGCCTGAGGAATAGAACAGGACCAAGAAAAACAGACAATGAGAAGGCAGAGTGTGCTACACTCAAAGTCAATTAAATCCTCAGGATGCACCTACAGATTGAAATGGGCTTCCTCTCACAGTATTTGAATGTACTATGTTAGCTGCTGAGGGAGAGGGGCAATCAATATCTAGCCATAAACATGACTATAGTCAGCCAGTAAGATGCAAGTAATGGTACAATAGTGGTACATTTTACCTTGGAGGGATGAGATCCTTGGTGTAATGGGACTTAAGACTCACAAGGTGTATCCTTCAAGACCTACTGATACTATATTTATGCCTGGTGCTGCATTCCTAGCCAACTACCCAGGGCTAGAAAGATCACAAGACCATAGAGGAGACTATCTCTGCCATTTTCCTAAACCAACATAATTTCTAATAGGGGCATAAATACTTAATGCTTATACCCACAGATAAATGAAGCTTTCACATCTCGTCAAAGAAGCATCTTTTTGAAATAGATGGAGACTATTATATAGATCAAAAACTGGTTAACATGTAAAGAATGAGTGACTATGGGCTATCCAACCCCAACTGAGACATCTACAGTATAATCCCTACATGTAAGACACAGGAGAAATCATGGAAGAGGAAGGAGAAAGACTAAGAGCCAGAGGACCATGAGACCAGCCATGAGATAATGTATTCTAGACAGGACAAGAAAACTGCTGCACATTATGAAATTTCAACAGTGATTACCTAAGCAAGACCTGCATAATAACACCACGTGACATGTCAAATGGCAGCAGGAAATTTCACAAGGCCCCACCATTAGATGAATAGCTACAGGCAATCAATGACAACAAAAAGGCAAACAGAATCAGTTTTCTCATGGAACAAGATGCCTGATGAGTTAGTTAATTCCAAGCGTTCAGTCCTAAATACATGTATACAGGAACAACATGAAATATACTCAGGAGATTAGCAAGGGAGGGTTAGAAATAATGTAGATACAATATGAGTGTCTGAAAATCTCAAAAACAAATTAAATTTTAGAAAAACAAGCTGAGCCAAAGCCTAACAGAGACATAGATTTACTTTCTTGATATATTTTATCACAACAAGAAGAAAGTAACATGTAACATGTCATCAACAATCTGCTATATTTCTCATCATTCAATTATAGAAAACTTTATTAGAATTATTGTTTTAAAAAATATCATTTAGTTTTTAAAAGACTATGATAATTTTAATGTCAAACTACACAGATTCTCAAGTTCAATGAGACTCATAAAAGTTGTGCAAAAATGGCTCTAGGCTTAAGAAGTGCTATAATTCAAGTATGTGCATGTGGGCATATATGAACACCTTACTGCACATAGGGGAACTAACCATTCAGACAAGGAAAGAACATAATGTGAAGATTTAGAGTGTGTTAGTCAGGGTTCTCTAGAATCACAGAACTTATGGAAGCTTTGTGTTACATAAAACAGGTTCTAACATTGGCTCAACTGGTTTATATCAGCTCTCAACAAGTCCAGAGCTCAGCAGTTTGTTATCTGCATATAATCCTTAGATAGAGTCCATCAGCCAAGAGAAAATCTATTGAAACAAATATAGACTAGGGACAGATATTAAAATTGTCTAGCAGTTAGGGAAGGGGCAGAATCCCAAGGACGGGGGGGGTGGGATTCCTTTCTCAGGTGTGAAACTTAGGCTGTACTTATCTAGAATCCATTTGACTTGTGGCAGATGAATTCAGGTCTTATGACTTCTTTGATTTCCTGAGGTTTATGTGAAGTTTATAGTTTTCAAAAGGGCATATATATATATATATATGTATAATTTATTGAAATTCACACTGTAGAAAAAGTAGTTAATAAGTGTCTGTATGTGGAGAAACCCTTCTTATTAAAGTCAAAGTCTTCCATTGTCAGATAGCCTTCTAAGCTTGAAGTAAAATGGCAAACTCCTTTTACCAGCAGGGCTTCTCCTCTGAACTTGTCTGGGGAGCTTGAAATCCCTATACCCTCTACCTGAGGAATGTCATGTACCCCTGGTTAGATTACAGGTTCAACTTCCCTTCTCCCAGGAAGAACCTGATCAACAAGCACCTGAGATTCTTGGAGTGCTTCTGATTGCTAATCAGACATCTCAGAACCTTAGCCTTCAGTCAATGACCCTTGTCCACTGTGGATATTCCTACCTACTTCCCCCAAACTATATCACCTTTCATTTACCCTGAGTAAAGTTGATTTGTCTCCACAAAGCTGATCCTGCAATGTGTCATCATTTCTATTCATACTCAGGGGTGGTCCAAAACCCTGTTCATCAACTCTGCTCCCTTCATCCTTGTGGGCCAGTGGACGATTACTCTGGGAAGAAGGGAGACCCACATCTGTAAAACAGAAGGAGGAGACTCATAGCTTTGAGTCTTAGAAAGTATGGAATGTGCAGTGGGCACAAATCAGCTAATGATGATTCTCTGCTCGATGCTTGGGCAGGTAAAAGGCATCTATCAGTTAATTTGGACTGCATGACCAAACTGGGTGTTACATATCCCCATCTATGCTATATGAAAGAGTTACACATAATAGTAAGTCATGAGGACCAGGTAGCCACAAATATTTATTGTCTACTACAGAGACATCTATGTTGCACTCTCCCAAACTGTTCCTGTGTAAAGAAATCAGCATTTGTGTCACCTATTTTCTTGTCTTCTGAGTCTCCTCTTCATGTCCACAGCCAAGAATTTCAGGAGGTCTCCCATGATTAAATCTAATCTTTATTAACTTTGAAGGAATCCACAGGTTTTTGTTTGTAGCCTCTTCCCCAACACATTTCCTGACTTCTGGTCTGAGGTTAGCACATCGTTAACATATGTAGGATGGTTTAATTCAGTAGTCCTTTCTGAAATCTAGTATTTTTCAGCAGCTATGCTACCTGTCTCACTGACATTTTTAAAAAAATTAAAGGTAATGAAGAACTACATAATCTATCTCTGAGAGATCTTATACTCCCCTTCTGTTTTATGAGAATCTGCTTTAAAGTATGGTAGATCTTTCCACAATTTTTGATCTGTAGGATTGTAAGGTAAACATGTAACATGTTTTGTGTTATAATATGCCAGAAATTTTCATATATTTCTACATATTCCCATGATAGCCATCACTTGTAATAAATGTGTAATTACAGAATCAGACTTTTCAGAACTCACGGTAGAAGTCATTGGAATCCTGAATAGGTATCAATTGTATGACGAACATACTTTAATTTTCCAAACTCTGAAAAATGAAACACATCCACTTGCCAAATTTCATTTCCTTGGATACCTTGTTTAAACTCTGAGACCTTAATTTGGATCTCATGCTTCAAGTTGGGCGCCAAATACTGCAGGGCTTTTGGGGTTCCATTTGTGGTTTAATAATAAAGACACGGAAATATCTTTAAACTTTCTTTAGCCTTCTTGGCCTTTTTGCACTGGGGCAATCTTTCAGTTACCTTTTAACTTAACCCAACTTCTCTGCCATTGCAGCCCGGCCATATGGCTAACTATCTCCCTTCTTTGTTCCTGTCCCTACTTCTGTCTTCTGAGTCATTCCGTCCTCTCATCCCTGCCCCAGATCCAGCCACCAGCTGTTTACTTAACAAAAGCCACATCCCATTCTCATACAAAAAAAAAAGCTATTAGTGGGAGAGGTTCCACAGCTTACTCATTAAGAACTGATTGATCAACAATAGGACAACACCCAGTCCAAATTATAGTGTTGCCTTTTAGCCAGAAGGCAACATAACCTTCCATGAACTCCTCCAAGGCAGTTTGATTTTTATCTCTTTTTGGGCAGGTAAGGAAGTGACAAACATTTATATATAGAAAGCAGGCCATAGAAATGACAATACAAAATATCTTGCCAGCACTTGGCACTGCAGACATGGCAATTAAGAATTGAAGAAATATAGGAAATTCCTGCATAGCCATTTGATACAATGTGTGTGGGTTTAGTCATCTAAACAAGCAAGAACTATTACTTTTAGTTAAAAAGCATGAACACTTTTTTTCTGTCCAGAGAGACAGTTATATAGATTAGACAGGGATGTTCTAGCCTGATGAAAAGTATCTTTATATTTAGAAGACAACCGAAGAAAACTCAAAATCTTGAGCTTGTGAATAAGTAGCAAGCAGTCAGTGCTCTATCAGATCAGAACCTTTGAAATTTCAGTGTAATAATGGTATAGAAAGGGAAAGAAATATGAAACACTTGAAGCTTTTATATCCTCAAATCTTCATATAATCTCAGAACAAAAATTTTTACCTAATCATTTATCGAAGATATAAATAGTTATTATTAAGAGCATGTAAACATGTTCATTTAGTGGAAAGTTATACCTAAAACCTGTTTATCCTTTAACATGAAGCAGAAAGGCAAACTTGTTTGTCCTCTTTTAATAAGAGACCTGGTAGCCTTAACTAACCAACTGATGAACAACAAACAGGGTGATTGATTACCTTGGGGTTAGGAGCTAGTTGTCTATTGTTCCTTAACTAACAAAGGTATAGTTAGCTTAGCCAGCAATCCTATCAGAGACCCAAAATGGATGAATTTTATCAGAATAAGCTGGAAGTACAGACCAAGTAGCTTCTAAGCCTATTTAAAATGACAGAGACTTACCTGCTACCTGGGACGCTAGGTTCCTCTGATTGGTGGAAGGTAGCATCAGTCTTCTACCATCAGGCCCAGAAGATCCAATAGACTTTCCTATGGAGTAGGAACTTAGAGAGACAATCCTACTTAGGGACCGATGTCCCAGTGTCCTGCTTACCCTGCTTGTTTGGACAGTGCTGTCAGCAGTTGAGATAATGAGCAGTTTTGGGCCCAGAATCCAGGTTTGCAGTATTTAAAGCAAGCTCTAGGTGGAGAGTGTTCTTTGCCATCATCTTCTTTTGGAGGCAATTAGGGATTCTGCCAGGAGCTGGCTTGTCTATTATGAAAATTTTTTATACTAAATGGTTGTTTTTTACTTTTTTATTGGATATTTTCTTTAATTTACATTTCTAATGCTTTCCCCTTTTCAGGTCTCCCCTTCAGATACCCCTTATCGCATCCCTCCTCCCACTGCCTCTATAAGGATGCTCCCCTGCCCACCCACTCCCGTCCTCCCACCCTGGCATTCCCCTACACTGGGTCATCAAACACCCTCAGGCCCAAGGGCCTCTCCTCCCACTGATGTCCAACAAGGTCATCCTCTGCCACATATGTGGCCAGCGCCATTGGTGGCTCCATGTGTATTCTTTGGTTGGTGGTCCAGTCCCCAGGAGCTCTTGAAGGTCTGGCCTGTTGACACTGTTGCTCCCTCCAGGGGATGCAAACCCCCTCACCTCCTTCAGTCCCTTCTCCAACTCCACCATCGGGAACCCCTAGGCTCAGTCCAATATTGGCTGCAAGCTTCCACCTCTGTATTCATCATATATTAAATGTTTTAAATACCATATTCTGCATATCCCTGAAGAATTTTGGCTGTCAACAAGGTTTGTTCTTGTATATGAATCTTGTATATGAATATAAACCTGGTTTTCAAGACAGGTCAGAAATTATATAGTTGCTCTTAATTAAAATGTCAGTGAAGCCACACTACTTTTGCTTTTTCCAACCCATAATAAGGATTGCTGCCAACCATGTGCCTGCCCTTAGTCAAGATGGTAGTGGACACAATAAAAAGAACTTCTCAGAGTTTCATACTGTCACTGCAGAGGCTACAACAGAAGAAAGTATTTTCAATATAGAGCAATGGTCCTCACTAAAATACAGAGAGAAATCTTAAGACTGCCAAAGACATTCCCTGGAGGCCAATACTCAGCTGTCATAATCAGAGCTCTTGTGGCCAAACCAGACTTGCCAAGAGGATGCAATGTCAGAACACAGTTCAGGAATGGCGTGGTAAGGGAATTCTGAGTGTTTGTGAGAAAGCCCAGACAAGTTCTTGTGACCTCCCTTTCTTCAAAACACAGAATTGTTCCTGAAATGTTATTTCCAGGCTCCTCCCAAGTGTATAGGGATGAGATTCATATGAATCTATGGGAAAACATGCTTTGTCCTCATGTGGCCTGTTCTTGTGATTGAACACTTTATTTCTGTGAGTCTTCTTAACCCTCAGTGTATAAATCATCTGATGCTCTGAATAAAGTTGGCTATTGCATAAGACTTTAGTCTGCCTCATTTTTAGTGGCTGCTCTTCAAGGTTCATGATGGTAACTAGAGGAATAAACTACCTAAAGGTATATTGTTTCTTGTGGAGACCTCAATGATGGCAACTAGGAATATCAAAAAGTTCTAAAGTCTCTATAGTTTGTTCCCAGTGATGTCCACATTTGCCAGCCATACGTGTGATTGTACAAAACAAAACCTAATGCTGGAGGGAAAATACTTTGTTCTTTTTAATGAAACAAAAGATTAAAACCACTGATTCTTCTTTCTTTTACACAACTCAGGAAATAGCAGCACCAATCAAAACTCTACTGGTCCCCACAACAATGGATCTATTAATTGTTGGAGTCATCACTATACTGAAAAAATGTTATCTCTGATTTCTAACCATCTTCTTCTTTTCTTCAGCTTTTACTCTAGTCTCTAACACAACATACAATTTTTAATTCAGTAGATTCCAAATCAAGTATCATTTATGCAGAACTGAGGATAAGACAGTGACTCTGCCATCTTTGCTCCAGCAACAGAGCAGTTGGACCTCCAGGCACAGGGATAACCAAGCATAACATCCCTTGGGACTCGGCTTGCGTGCTCCCTGCTCCCAAGAGCTGGGCAGTTCTGTAGTCACCTATGCACTAACTCTGCTGTGGGACATCAGCTCTGCAGAGGGTCCCGGACTGGGAGAGAGCACACCCGCACAGGGAGGGAGCACACCAGCCTCCCCTTGGCGACCTCTGCTCCAGGGATTGACTATACTTCAGGTCACAGGAACTCCCCAATATAGCATCGCTCGGGACACAGCCTGCTGGGCTTCCATCTGCGCCCAAGGGCGGGGCAGCTCTGTGGTCATCTGGGCGCCAGCTCTGCTGTGGGCCATCTGCCCTGCACAGTGATCTGTGCCACGAGGGTGCACAGTGCACTCCACCATCTTTGTTCTGGCAACAGAGCAGTTGGGACTTCCAGGCACAGGGATAACGGAGCATAATATCGCTTGGGTCTTGGCCAGCTTGTGTGCTCCCTGCACCCAAGAGCTGGGCAGGTCTGTGGTCACCTACGCGCCAGCTCTGCTGTGGGACATCGGCCCTGCAGAGGGACCTGCACCTGGAGAGAGTGCACCTGGAGAGAGCGCACCAGCCTCCCCTTAGCCAGCTCTGCTCTGGGGATTGACTACTCTGAGTCTCCAGGTATTCAGGGATTCCCCCAAGTATAACATCACTTGGGGCAAGGCACATCAGGGATCAAAAGTCACTCAGGAGCAGGGCAGCAACTCAGCAATCAGTGCCAGGGGAATCCCGGTCATCGGGGGAGGGGGGGGGCAGAAATATCCTTGCAGGCTCCCAGGAGGTCCAACCAACAGCCAGTGACTGCAGGACCAACTAACACCAGAGGTAACCAGATGGCAAAAGGCAAATGAAGGAACGTTACTAACAGAAATCAAGGCAATATGGCACCATCCAAACCCAACACTCTGACAGCAGCAAGTCCTGGATACCCCATCACACCCGAAAGGCAAGATCTGGATTTAAAATCACTTCTCGTGATGCTATTAGAGGATTTCAAGAAGGACGTAAATAAATCTCATAAAGAAATACACGAGAACTTAGGTCAACAGGCAGAAATCCTGAAAAAGGAAATGCAAAAAATATCTTAAAGAAATACAGGAAAACAGAAACAAACAAGTGAAGGATCTGAGTAAATCCATCCAGGATCTAAAAAAGGAAGTAGAAACAACTAAGAAATCACAAAGGGAGACAACTTTGGAGATACTTTGGGAAGAAATCAGGAGTCATAGATGCAAACATCAACAATAGAATACAGAGATGGAAGAAAGAATCTCAGGTGCTGAAGATTCCATAGAAAGCATCGACTCAACAGTCAAAGAAAATGCAAAATGCAAAAAACGTGTAACCCAAAATATCCAGGAAATCCAGGACACAATGAGAAGACCAAACCTAAGGATTATAGATATAGATGAGAATGAAGATTTGCAACTTAAAGGGCCAGTAAACATCTTCAACAAAGTTATGGAAGAAAACTTCCCTAAACTAAAGAGAGAGAGAGATGCCAATGAACGTACAAGAAGCCTACAGAACTCCAAACAGACTGGACCAGAACAGAAATACCTCCCATGACATAATAATCAAAACACCAAATGTACTAAACAAAGAAAGAATATTAAAAGCAGTAAGAGAAAAAGGCCAAGTAACATACAAAGGAAGACCTATCAAATCACATCAGACTTCTCACCAGAGACTATGAAAGCCAGAAGATCCTGGGCAGATCTCATGCAGACACTAAGAGAACACAAACGCCAGCCTAGACTACTACACCAAGCAAAACTCTCAATCACCATAGATGGAGAGACCAAGATATTCCATGATAAAACCAAATTTGCACAATATCTTTCTACAAACCCAGTCCTGCAAAGGATAATAGGTGGAAACCGCCAATACAAGGAGAGAAACTACACCCTGGCAAAAATGAGATAGTAACCTTCTTGCATCAAACCCAAAAGTAGATAACCACTCAAACATAAAGATAGCATCAAGAATAGCAAGTGGCAATAATCACTATTCCTTAATCTCTCTTAATATCAATGGTCTCAATTCCCCGATAAAAAGACATAGACTAACAGACTGGATACGTAAACAGGACCCAGCATTTTGCTGCATGCAGGAAACGCACCTCAGTGTCAAAGACAGACACTACCTCAGAGTAAAAGGCTGGAAAACAATTTTACAAGCAAATGGACCCAGGAAATGAGCCAGAGTAGCCATCCTAATATCAGATAAAATTGACTTTCAACCTAAAGTCATCAAAAAAGACACAGAAGGACACTACATACTGGTCAAAGGAAAAATCCACCAAGAAGAACTCTCAATTCTAAACATCTATGCTCCAAATGCAAGGGCACCCTCATTCGTAAAAGAAACTTTACTAAAACTCAAAGCACACATGGCACCTCACACAATAACTGTGGGTGACTTCAACACCCGCTCTCTGAAAAGGATCGTTCAGGAAAGCAGAAACTAAACAGGGACACAGTGAAACTAAAAGAAGCCTTGGACCAAATGGAACTAACAGATATATATAGAACATTTCATCCTAAAGCAAAAGAATATACCTTCTTCTCAGCACCTCATGGTACCTTCTCAAAAATCGACCATATAATTGGTCAGAAAACAGATCTCAACAGATATAAGAAGATTGAACTAATCCCATGCCTCCTATCAGATCACTATGGAATAAGGGTGGTCTTCAATAACAACAAAAACAACAGAAAGCCCACATACACATGGAAGCTGAACAATGCTCTACTCAATGATACCTTGGTCAAGGAAGAACTAAAGAAAGAAATCAAAGACTTTTTGAAATTTAATGAAAATGAAGGCACAACATACCCTAATTTATGGGACACAATGAAAGTGGTGCTAAGAGGAAGATTCATAGCCCTGAGTGCCTCCAAAAAGAAACGGGAGAGAGCATACACTAGCAGCTTAATGGCACACCTGAAAGCCCTGGAACAAAAAGAAACAAATACACCCAAGAGGAGTACAAGGCAGGAAATCATCAAACTCAGGGCTGAAATCAATCAAGTAGAAACAAATAAAACCATACAAAGAATCAACAAAACTAGGAGTTGGTTCTTTGAGAAAACCAACAAGATAGATAAGCCCTTAGCCAGACTAGCCAGAGGGCACAGAGACAGTATCCAAATTAACAAAATCAGAAACAAAAAGGGAGATATAACAACAAAAACTGAGGAAATTCAAAAAAATCATCACATCCTACTACAAAAGCCTGTATTCAACACAACTAGAAAATCTCGAGGAAATGGACAATTTCCTAGACAGACACCAAATACAAAAATTAAATCAGGATCAAATAGACCATCTAAACCGTCCTATAACCCCTGAAGAAATAGAAGTGTTCATTGGAACTCTTCCAACCAAAAAAAGCACAGGACCAGATAGTTTTAGTGCAGAATTTTATCAGACCTTCAAAGAAGACCTAACACCGATACTCTTCAAACTATTCCATAAAATAGAAACAGAAGGAACACTACCCAACTTGTTCTATGAAGCCACAATTATGCTGATACCAAAATCACACAATGATCCGACAAAGAAAGAGAATCTCAGGCCAATCTCTCTTATAAATATCGATGCAAAAATACTCAATAAAATCCTTGCCAACTGAATCCAAGAACACATCAAAACAATCATTCACCACGATCAAGTACTCATCCCAGGGATGCAGGGATGGTTCAATATAAGGAAGTCCATCAATGTAATCCACAACATAAACAATCTCAAAGAAAAAAAACACATGGTCATTTCATTAGATGCTGAGAAGGCATTTGACAAAATGCAGCATCCTTTCATGTTAAAGGTCTTGAAAAGATCAGGAATTCGAGGCCCCTATCTAAACATAGTAAAAGCAATTTACAGCAAAGCGGTAGCCAACATCAATCTAAATGGAGAGAAACTTGAAGCAATCCCACTAAAATCAGGAACTAGACAAGGCTGCCCTCTCTCTCCATATCTTTTCAATATAGTACTTGAAGTTCTAGCTAGAGCAATTAGACAACAAAAGGAGGTCAAAGGGATACAAACTGGAAAGGAAGAAGTCAAACTATCACTATTTGCAGACAATATGATAGTATACTTAAACGACCCAAAGAACTCCACCAGAGAACTCCTACAGCTGATAAACAACTTCAGCAAAGTGGCCGGATATAAAATCAACTCAAGGAAGTCAGTAGCCTTCCTATACTCAAGGGATAAGCAGGCTGAGAAAGAAATAAGAGAAATGATACCCTTCACAATAGCCACAAACAATATAAAGTATCTTGGTGTGACTCTAAACAAACAAGCGAAAGATCTGTATGACAAGAACTTCAAGTCTCTGAAGAAAGAAATTGAAGAAGACTTCAGAAGATGGAAAAAACTTCCATGCTCATGGATTGGCAGGATTAATTTAGTAAAAATGACCATCTTGCCAAAACCAATGTACAGATTCAGTACAATCCCCATTAAAATCCCAACACAATTCTTCATAGAGTTAGAAAGAGCAATTCAAAAATTCATCTGGAATAACAGAAAACCCAGGATAGCTAAAACTATTCTCAAGAGTAAAAGAACTTCTGGGGAATCAATATCCCGGACTTCAAGCTGTACTACAGAGCATAGTGTTAAAAACTGCATGGTATTGGTACAGTGACAGGCATGTAGATCAATGGAACAGAATTGAAGTTCCAGAAATGAATCCACACTCCTATGGTCACTTGATCTTTGACAAAGGAGCTAAAACCATCCAGTGGAAAAAAGATAGCCTTTTCAACAAATGGTGCTGGTTCAACTGGAGGTCAACATGCAGAAGAATGCAAATTGATCCATTCTTATCTCCTTGTACTAAGCTCAATTCCAAGTGGATCAAGGACCTCCACATAAAACCAGACACACTGAAACTAATAGAAAGGAAACTAGGGAAGAACCTTGAACATATGGGTAGAGGGGAAAATTTCCTGAACAGAACACCAATAGCTCTAAGATCAAGAATTGACAAATGGGACCTCATAAAATTCCAGTTTTCTGTAAGGCAAAGGACACTGTCAAAAGGACAAAGCGGTAGCCAAGAAACTGGGAAAAGATCTTTACCAACCCTACATCCGACAGAGGGCTAATATCCAATATATACAAAGAACTCAAGAAGTTAGACTCCAGAGAGCCAAATAACCCTATTAAAAAATGGGATACGGAGGTAAACAAAGAGTTTTCACCTGAAGAATATCTAATGGCTGAGAAACACCTAAAGAAATGTTCAACATCCTTAGTCATTTGGGAAATGCAAATCAAAACAACCCTAAGATTCCACCTCACACCAGTCAGAATGGCTAAGATCAAAACATAGGAGACAGCAGTTATTGGTGAGGATGTGGAGAAAGAGGAATACTCCTCCACTGCTGGTGGGATTGCAAGTTGGTACAACCACTCTGGAAAGCAGTCTGGTGGTTCCTCAGAAAACTGGGCATGACACTCCCGGAGGATCCTGCTCACCACTCCTGGGCATATACCTAGAGGCTACCCTGTACAAAATAAGGTTTTGTCATGGAATATCTTGGTTTCTTCATTTATGGTGATTGCAAGTTTTACTAAGTGTAGTAGTTTGGGCTGATATCTGTAGTCTCTTAGAGTCTGTAAGGCATCTGTCCAGGCCCTTCTGGCTTTTGAATTCTCTGTTGAGAAGTTGGGCATAATTCTGATAGGTCCGCCTTTATGTGTTAGTTGGCCTTTCACCTTGAAGCTTTTTGTAGTATGCATTTAAAAAAAAATCCATGCTATCTCCAGCTACGCACCAGCACTGGCAGTCTCTGTTTGTTTCCAGCCTGGCACATAGCTCAGAGACCTTGTGTTCCTTGTAGCTAATGCCTCTCCCACAAATACTCCAAGATCGCTTCCCGTGACCAGCTATGGGCATGCTCTCACCAGCCTGTGTGCTCTATGGTTACCTTTCCCCTGGAGCTTGGTGCTTGCCCAATCTTTCTGTTCCAAAGACTGGTTGAGGAGTTTAGTCCTTGCCCAACCTTTCTGTTCCAAAGACTGGTTGAATTTTGCCCCAGTTAAATTCTTTCCCTCTGCCCCACCTGAGTTGCTACGACTGGAAACAACCAGATAATTTTAGTTTAGAATCAAAAGATAACATAATCACTGGGCGTGGAAACTATCATCCTAAACTCATCAACTATTCTTCGTTGGAAATCTTCCAGTGGTAGATTCTGCCACCAGATCTAACTATTCCTTGTCTACATCCTGCTTCCTTTCTCTTCTGTCTTGCCATATAAAAGGCTGTTCCTTCCTCCTGCATTCCCTCTTCCTCTCTTGGACCCAGAAGGCCCATCTCCTCTTTTTGCCCAGCGATTGGCTTCTTGTCGTATTTATTATCCAGTCAATCAATTAGAGGAAAATTCTGCTACAGCTTTTAATATTCTTTCTTTTTTCTGTACACTTACTGTTTTGATTATTATATGGTGGGAAGATTTTCTTTTCTAGTCTAATCTGATTGATGTTCTATAAGATTCTTGTATGTATATATATGTATATCTTTCTTTAGGTTGCAGAAATTTTCTTTTATGATTTTTTTAAAAATATTTTCTGGGCCTTTGTAACTAAGAATCATCTTCTATTCCTATAATTCTTATGTTTGGCCTTTTTATAATGTTGCAATTTTTAGAGGCCCATACGAGGGGCAATCTCCAACCAGAGATAACAAGACCAACTAACACCAGAGATAATTGATGGCAAAAGGCAAGCACAGGAACCCTACCAACAGAAACCAAGGCTACTTGGCAACATCAGAGCCCAGTTCTACCACCACAGCAAGTCCTGGATGCCCCAGCACACCGGAAAAGCAAGAGTTGGATTTAAAGTCTCTTCTCACGATGCTGTTAGAGGACATCAAGAAGGACATAAATAACTCCCTTAAAGAATACAGGAGAACATGGGTCAAATGGTAAAGGCCCTTAAAGAGGAAACACAAAAATCCCTGAAAGAAATACAGGGGAGCATGGGTGAACAGGTAGAGGCCCTTAAAGAGGAAACACAAAAATCCCTGAAAGAATTACAGGAGAACACAAACAAACAAGTGAAGGAATGGAACAAAACCATCCAGGATCTAAAAATGGAAGTAGAAACAATAAAGAAATCACAAAGTGAGACATCTCTGGAGATAGAAAATCTTGGAAAGAATTCAGGAGTCATAGATGCAAGCATCAACAACAGAATACAAGAGATAGAAAAAAGAATCTCAGGGGCTGAAGATACCATAGAAAACATTGACTCAACAGTTAAAGAAAATGCAAAATGTAAAAAGCTCCTGAGCCAAAACAACCAGGAAATCCAGCACACAATGAGAAGACCAAACCTAAGGATTATAGGTATAGAAGAGAGTGAAGATTTCCAACTTAAGGGCCAGTAAATATCTTCAACACAATTATAGAAGAAAACTTCCCTAACCTAAAGAAAGAGATGTCCATGAACATACAAGAAGTTTACAGAACTCCAAACAGACTGGACCAGACCAGAAATTCCTCCCAGCACATAATAATCAAAACACCAAATGCACTAAACAAAGAAAGAATATTAAAAGCAATAAGAGAAAAAGGCCAAGTAACCTACAAAGGCAGGCCTATCAGAATTACACCAGACTTCTCACCTGAGACGATGAAAGCCAGAAGATCCTGGGCAGATCTCATACAGACCCTAAGAGAACACAAATGCCAGCCCAAACTACAATACCCAGCAAAACTCTCAATTACCATAGATGGAGAAAACAAGATATTCCATGATAAAACCAAATTTACATAATATCTTTTCACAAATCCAGCCCTACACAGGATGATAGATGGAAAACGCCAACATGAGGAGGGAAACTACACCCTAGAAACAGCAAGAAAGTAATCTTTTTTCCAACAAACCCAAAAGAAAGTAACCACACAAACATAAAAAGAACATCAAAAATAACAGGAAGCAACAATCATTATTCCTTAATATCTTATAGTGTCAATAGACTCAATTCCCCAACAAACAACATAGTCTTAACAGAGATGTTTTTCACATGGATCTTCGATTTTATCAGAAAATGTTTGTGACTCCTCTTTCAATTCAGTAATGCTTTTCGTGTCTACCATTTTGACTGTATTATTTTCCATGATAATTTTTAATTTTAACATTTTTTCTGTGTATTCCTTCGATTTTTTTTCATGTAGATCTTTGGTTTCGTGGGGGGGGGGTGTTTGTAGTTTCACTTTCAATCAATTTAGGAATGTTTTTGTGCCTACCATTTTGTCAGTATAATTGTCCATGATAATCTTCAATTTTAACGTTTCTCTTTATTTTTCTTCAATTTTTGTCAGAAGTATTTTCCATGTGGATCTTCAGTTTTATCAGACAATGTCTATAATTTTACTTTCAATCAAGTTAGGAACATTTTTATACCTTCCATTTTATCTGTATAATTTTCCATGTAATAGTCAGTTTTAACATGCTTCTCTATATATTTCTTGAATTTTTTCAGGAATATTTTCCTTGTAGATCTTCAATTTTATCAGAAAGTATTTATAACTCAACTTTCAAAATCATAGGAATATCTTTATGCCTACCATTTTATCTGTATAATTTTTCCATGAAATACTCAATCTTCACGCATTTTTTATATATTTCTTCACTTTTATCAGAGATATTTTCCATGTAAATCTTCAATATTATCAGAAAATGTTTTTACCTTTACCTTCAATCAATTTAGGAATATTTTTATGCCTACTATCTTATCTGTATAATTTTTCATGAAATAGTCAGTTTTAACGTGTTTTTCTATATATTTCTTGAGTTTTATCAGAAATATTATCGTTGTAGATTTTCAATTTTATCAGAAAATGTTTATAATTCCACTTTCAATCAACTTAGGAATATTTTTATGCCTACCATTTTATCTGTATAATTTTTCCATAAAATAGTCAATCTTAACATGTTTTTCTATATATTTCTTCAATTTTTCAGAGATATTTTCCATGTATATTTATTTACACAATGGAATACTACTCAGCAATTAAAAACAATGAATTCATGAAATTCTTAGGCAAATGGGGAACTGGGAGGGAAGAGGGCTTATGGGACTTTTGGGGAGGGAGGAACTGGGAAAGGGGAAATAATTTGGAATGTAAATAAAGAATATAGAAAATAAAATAAAATAATTTAAAACAAATGTTTGATTTAAGCTTATTTACTTTATGTATTTGTAATTTTTGGGTGCTGGGAACTGAACCCGTGTTCTCTCAAGAGCAACAAGAACTCATAACTGTCAAGCCTTCTTTGTAGCCTCCTCTCTTTCTTCCCTTCTTTCTTTTAATCTTCTTTTCTTTTCTCTTACTTTTCTCCTCCTCCTCCTCCTCCTCCTCCTCCTCCTCCCCCTCCTCCTCCTCCCCCTCCTCCTCCTCTTTTTCTCCTTCTCTTTTGAGACAGGGTCTTTTATGTGGTTTTGTAATTCACTATATAGACAAGGATGGTCTTGAACTCAAAGAGATCCTCCTTCTTCTGCTTGCTGGGTGCTGAGATTAAAAGCACACTCCACTCTACCTGGCACATTTTCTTTCTCAGTCTATTGAACTAACTTGTGTTTTTTGATAATGAACTCATGGCATTCATATTTAAAGTGTTGATTGAAAGGTATGGGTTGATTGCTGAGTTTTAGTTCTAATTTGTGTTTCAGTAATTAAAATTTTGTTAGTTTTCTTTCAGTAGTCTCTTGCCTATGCTTACTCCTTTTTGCATTCTTAATCATTATCCCCTCTATTCTATGGAGAACTAGTGTGGTAGACATGAATTCTTTTAGCACTTTTGCATCATGGCATATTTTTCATTTTCTTTCCACCATGTTTGGCAAGTTTGTTGGGTAAAGTAGTCTACTTTGGCATCTGTGTTGTTTTAGAGCTTGAAGTACATTGCTCTGGGCTCTTTTGGCTTTTATAGTTTCTACTGAGAAAGCAGCTGCTATTCTGATGGGTTTCACTTTATATGCGACTTGTACATTTTTTTTTAATCTTGAAGTTTTCAATGTCCCCTCTTTGGTATATTTAGTATGTAACTATGACAAGGTGTGGGGAGTTGCTTTGTTATTCTCATCTGCTCTGTGTTCTGTGAGTTTTTTGTATCTGTATGGGTATATCTTTACTTAATTTGGGGATGTTTTCTATAATCTTTTTGGAGGTCTGGTCTTATGTTTTAAGCTGAGATTTGTCTCCTATGCCTATAATCTATAGGTTCTTTGTTTGCTTGTCTTTTTTTTTTTTTGCTTTTGTTTTTTATTTTTTGCTTGTCTTTTCATTGCTGTTGCAAAGCTCTTGCATATTTCTTTATTAGTTTTTTTGTCTGCTTCATTTGTTTGCTTGTTTTGGGTAGTCTTTGATGGAGTGGCCCAGTGTCTTTACTTTACCTATTGTTCCTGATATTCTATCTTCTGCTTAATCCACTTTACTGGTAAAACTTTCCCTTGAGATTTCTAATTGGTTTATTGAGTTGTTCAATTTCATCTCCATTTAAGTTTGAGTTCTCTTCAATATTTCTACATCTTTACTGGATCCAGGTCTCAAGTTCCTGAACAGTCCCTTGACATTTTATTCAGCTGTATATTTGTGATTTCTTAGACTTTACTTGGGAGCTTATTCCTATATTTTTAAAGTTCCTTGAAATATTTTTGTTCATGGCTTACTTAACTTTCTTGAATCCTTGAATGAAGTTTATGATTGACCTTTCAAATTCTGTGTGTGTCCTGGGTAATCTAGGTAATTCTCATTGCAGAACACTTCTATATAATTAGTGAGGTTGTGTGTGTGTGTGGGGGGGTATTATCTTGTCCTTTTATGTTGTTTGTGTCTTCCAAGATGCACTTGAGAGTATGTAGTTGGTATGAGTTGGTTGGTATCTGAGGGACCCAAAAGGCTAGTTTTGTGCACAGATTATACATGTCTGGGGGAAGGTGAGGTGTTAGGGATGGTGTAGACTAAGTCAACTTCTATGAAATCTACAATTCATCATTCTTTATTTCTTCACTGAAGCCTCAAATCTCAGTTTGAACTTAGCTAAGATCTCTGAAATACTAAAAAAATACCTTAGGTTCCTGAGAATACTAGAGTAGATGCTATACTTATGTTCCCTATAGCTTTTAGTAAATATACTGTAATGTGCATTGTGTTGGTGAATTGCCATGTATTGCTTGAGTTTATTGAAAGCAGACGCTGGGAGTTAGATATTCCTCTCTTTTTCTCCTCTATATTCCTTGTCCTATGGCAGGCGTGCCCCCTAGGTCTACAATAAGGGGAAATGAAAAGGGCAAGAAGATAAGGGTATTAAAAACACTATGTCCTTGTGAAATGTTAGAAGGAAAACTATCTCCAATACAGGTTACTATTGTTTATTCCATGATATAACAATGCCTACTGTAGGTATGGAAATTGGGGAGTTCAGCCATGTGAAGCCCATGCATAAAGAGAAAGCTCAATCAGGAACTCCAGCTGACTGCCTCTGCTGGATACGTGCCTGACTTGATGATGCTATAGCTATTTGCTACTGTTTTTTTCTTTTATTTGAAAGCCTTACCCCAGGGGACAGTGTAGGCATACTTTTTTTGCAACCTACTTTTAATAAGGGTTCAACCTCTTCTCTAGCTCACCACCCAGCAAAGGCAGTAGAAAAGAAAAGTTATTAGGATATGGGGGAAATGACCTGTTCAGCATAGTTCTTTGGGGGTGAACTCGGTCTTCTTGGTTCAGTCCCCTGGGGCAAGCAACAAATAAGATTCAGCAGCTGCAGACCAGTCCTCTAGGCAGGCAGACACCAGGCATGAACCAGAAGCTAGTAGTTCAATCCTTTCATCAAGCAGACACCAGTCAGCTATAGTTCAATCCTGAAGAAACCACCAGGCTTGACAACCAGCCTCAGGTTGGCGAAATGGTGAGCTGCAGCAGGAACCTCTCGAGCAGTTCTTGGGTGAGTTTCTCCCAATGGCAGCATTACCACAAGCTGAGCTCAACAATAGCAAACCAATACATGCATGGCTTGTATTGCAAGAGCAAACCAATGCTCACTGCTCATTTCCCACTGTCTGTGGGGTCATATTTATATTCTGTCAACAAGTGTCCTTTCACATGTTTGCTATATCCAAACATCCTTTCACCTGTCTCTGCTTCAGGAAAACATTCTTTCATGTATTTGTTTTAGCAAGACATTCTTTTACCTGTGTGCTCCAGCAAAATATCATTTGATGTAACTAACTTTCCAAAGGACTAGAAGTTTCTATTCCAGGACAGTATGGACAGAATACCTTACAAATTGTGGGAAGCCCAGGCACAATAAATAACATCTATATCACAGTTCCTGCATCTATGGCTCAGAGAACATTGTGGAAAGGGGGGCTGAAAGATCATGAGAGTCACAAAACTAAGAAGTCTGCTGTTGTCTCTTCTAGAAATGGCTGAACAAGACCAGAACAAGGCCAATATCAGCAGATATGCTAATGTTGAAGAGGAAAAAAAATTAAGTATTTACTTTTTGAGAACATCCAGGTAACATGGTCATACATATCAATGTTAGCCCTTGTGATTTATGTGTGTGTTTGCTTCTTTTAATTCCCTAAGGCTTCAGCTAATTTTCTTTATATTCTTGTTAACTGTAGACTTAGATATCACTGTCTTATCCTTTTTGGGGGAGGGGTTATTTTTTATTAATTAAAAAAAATTGGTAGCAGCAACCCCTCCTTCCTCTCCTCATGGTCCCAACACCACAAACCCTTCCCATTACCATCTCTCCTTCTCTTCTGGGAAGGTGAAGCCCCTTCTATGTTACCTTACCTAGGACACCAAGTCACAGCAGGACTAGATGCATTCTCTCCCACTGAGATCCTACCTGGCAGTCCAGAGAGGGTAAGGGCATCCAAAGGCAGGCAACAGAATCAGAGGCAGTCCCTATTGAAATTGTTGTGGGACTCTCATGAAGACCAAGTTGCACATCTATATAGGTGTAGGGGCCCTAAGAAAGTCCTACATGCTCTTTGGTTAGTGGTTCAGTCTCTTCATTCCCATGATTCCAGGTTAGTTGTCTGTGTAGATCTTCTGGTGTCCTTGACACCTCTAGCTCACTCAGTCCTGTCCCTCACACTTCTACAGGACTCCTTGGGGTTCCCCTGATATTTGAGTGTGGGCAGCCACATTTTATTACCTATTGTTTTTTTCTATATTTTTTATTTACATTCCAAATAAATACACTTTCCCATTTCCTCCCTCCCCGAAAGTCTCATAAGCCCCCTTCCCTCCCTCTTTTCCCCATTCAACCCCCTCTCGCTTCTCTGTCCTGGCATTCCCCTACATCCAGTCTTTCCAGGACCAGGGGTCTCTCCTTTCATCTTCTTGGAAATCTATTGATATGTGAATTGTGTCTTGGGTATTCCAAGATTCTGGGTTAATATCTCCTTATCAGAGACTGCATACCATGTGTGTTCTTTTGTGATTGGGTTATCTCACTAAGGATGATATTTTCCAGTTCTAACCATTTGCCTAAGAATTTCATGAATTCATTGTTTTTAATTGCAGAGTATTATTCCATTGTGTAAATACACCACATCTTCTGAATCCATTCCTCCGTTGAGGGACATCTGGGCTCTTTCCAGCAATATACAGATTCAAAGCAATCGCCATCAAAATTCCAACACAATTCTTCATAGAGTTAGAAAGAGCAATTCAAAAATTCATCTGGAATAAAAGAAAACCCAGGATAGCTAAAACTATTCTCAAGAGTAAAAGAACTTCTGGGGGAATCGGTATCCTGGACCTCAAGCTGTACTACAGAGCAATAGTGTTAAAAAGTGTATGGTATTGGTACAGTGACAGGCATGTAGATCAATGGAACAGAATTGAAGAAGCAGAAATGAATCCACACTCCTATGGTCACTTGATCTTTGACAAAGGAGCTAAAACCATCCAGTGGAAACAAGATAGCCTTTTCAACAAATGGTGCTGGTTCAACTGGAGGTCAACATGCAGAAGAATGCAAATTGACCCATTCTTGTCTCCTTGCACTAAGCTCAATTCCAAGTAGATCTCCACATAAAACCAGACACACTGAAACTAATAGAAAGGAAACTAGGGAAGAACCTTGAACATATGGGCACAGGGGAGAATTTCCTGAACAGAACTCCAATAGCTTATGCTCTAAGATCAAGAATTAATTAAGACCATAAATTAGGGTATGTTGTGCCTTCATTTTCATTAAATTTTAAAAAAGTCTTTGATTTCTTTATTTCCTCCTTGATCAAAGTATCATTGAGTAGAGCATTATTCAGCTTCCATGTGTATGTGGGCTTTCTGTTGTTTTTGTTGTTATTGAAGACCAACCTTATTCCATAGTGATCTGATAGGAGGCATGGGATTAGTTCGATCTTCTTATATTTGTTGAGGTCTGTTTTGTGACCAATTATATGGTCGATTTTTGAGAAGGTACTATGAGGTGCTAAGAAGAAGGTATATTCTTTTGCTTCAGGTGAAATGTTATATATATATATCATATATATATATATATATGATATATATATATCTGTTAGTTCCATTTGGTCCAAGGCTTTATTTAGTTTCACTGTGTCCCTATTAAGTTTCTGCTTTCCTGAATGATCCATTTCAGAGAGCCGGGTGTTGAAGTCACCCACTATTATTGTGTGAGGTGTGATGTGTGCTTTGAGCTTTAGTAAAGTTTCTTTTACGAATGAGGGTGCCCTTGTATTTGGAGCATAGATATTCTGAATTGAGAGTTCTTCTTGGTGGATTTTTCCTTTGACCAGTATGTAGTGTCCTTCCGTGTCTTTTTTGATGACTTTAGGTTGAAAGTCAATTTTATCTGATATTAGGATGGCTACTCCGGCTCGTTTCCTGGAACTATTTGCTTGTAAAATTGTTTTCCAGCCTTTTACTCTGAGGTAGTGTTTGTCTTTGACACTGAGGTGTGTTTCCTGCACGCAGCAAAATGCTGGGTCCTGTTTACATATCCAGTCGGTTAGTCTATGTCTTTTTATTGGGGAACTGAGACCATTGATATTAAGAGAGATTAAGGAATAGTGATTGTAAAAAATATGGAACACCTCACGAATTTGCATGTCATCCTTGTGCAGGGGCCATGCTAATCTTTGGTGTATCGTTCCAATTTTAGTATATGTGCTGCTGAAGCGAGCACTATTGTGTCAATTTTGAAGATGACCTTATAAGTTACTCTTTTTCTGAGATGAATGCTTTTCAAAATCATCACAGTCAATGAACCGGAATCTTACCCTCAACTAATGTCTGTGCCATCATCCAAGCAGAACCATTGTTCATTGAAACAGTTGATGAATGACTTCATGAATAGACCATCTTAATATGGAGAAACACCATTTCTTAAATGAATGTAACCTGTTCCCAGTGGGCTGAGAATGATGACAATCACTCAAGACAAATAGCTTTGTCCATAGCAGGAAATCTGTATCCAAATAATTGTGCCTACAATTCATTCCTTGGAGCAGCAGAACTGTCAACTCTTAGCTTAGCTATTATGGAGGTAAAATTCTTTGGTGAAGTGAGGGGACACTGAAGTACAGCCTTATCACAATGAACTCTAATGTCCAAAAATTCTTCTTATTTTGGGTTTGTACCACCGTAAGAGCCAAGATTTTAAGCTCTACTAAAAACAAAACAAACAAATGAACAAAAGTACTTTATCTTTTTATATTTATTCAATAACATGTCCATCATTTTTATGATTGGTATAAAAATATATATTGTGTTGAAAAAAATAAAAAAATAAAACTTATTTAAAAAAATTTCTTCCACCCTAAAGAATGCTTCTGGGCACTTTGCAGCTATTGTAACATAGCCTTACTCTGTTTGAGGTGCTCTATGGGAAGAGAAAGAGACAAATTGTGACACTGTCTCTTATCAAAGGACCACACAGTTGTTCACAACTTTGACTTCACGATGGATTGTTATCTTGGGGTTTAACTGATGTGAGGCTAACTGTCTGGAGAAAACCAGTGCAGAAGCCCAGTAGCCCTGTGTAACTGACACTTACTTGATAGTGTGTGTGTGGGGAGGGGCCGGTCAATCAATCTCTCTCTACTGTTTGTACCTCCAGTTATGTTTTCTGTTCAGACATTGGTTTCCCTACCTCCTCCATTGACAAGGGGTGGGGGGAGTTGAGACTGAGAAAAACAAGTCACTCGGAAATGCAGATACCAAAAGATTCTGCTGCTGTGAGTGTGCGTACTGGAGACAGAACCCGAACCACAGATGCCCAATCTCTGTGGAATGTAGGAGCACTCATGTTTGTTTTCCATTTTAACCCAGTAAATGGTAGCAGGAAAAAAACCCTAACTTTTATAATCAAAAATCAGATGGCATTTATCTTGAGGAAACATACAGTTCTTGAAGTAATTTTTGCCATGCTACTGTGGAAACAATACTGAGATTAGTGTGGCCTTTGCACATGGATAACACACAAATGCATGAGACTCTTCCTGCTTTTGGGTGCATGTTAGGAGGGAGCCATGGTATGCTTCATGGAAGGAGCAAATAAATACTGAAACAAACCAAAAGGAAATTTTGAAGTGGATATGGTAATGTTTGATGTCCTGACCTTAGTACTAGTTCCCCAAATGGCACTTTGTGATTAGTGCATTTATACTAAAAAATATTTTCAAATTTTAGAATGAATTCATTTTTACAATTCAGTTTCTTGTTTCTCACCACAGGAAGCTCAGGCCCTGAGCTCAGGTTCTTCCCACCTTAGGAGCTTCATACTGAGTAGAAGCAGCAGGTTTCTTATTACCTCATCAATCTCTAGCAATCAGGTAAGAACTCACCATATTTAGACACCAAATTCACTCTCCCGATATAAACATCCTACAAACTAAATAATGTAAAGTGGGATGATCCCATCTGTGATATATAACTCCAATTTAAAGAATGTGGAGGATGTCTCCTCCAAAGCAAACACCTTTTTGATATGACTTCCTGCTTTTAGGATGCCAGTGTTTGCTATTTGAAAGCACTCCAGACAAACAGAAAATATCTAAACCTCTATTTTTATTAATGGGAAATACACCTAACTTCTTTTACTTTATGTTTTTTCACCTATACTACAAAGTAGAAAAATTTTATTTTAGTTAATCTATCTTAATTACTGAATTCTGGTCTTCCAAGGAGTGTACCCTGTATGACACTCCCCCTCCCCACAAACACACACACATCATTAAACTACATTTTCACAGGTCTCTAAGCTATAATAAAGAGACCTTGAATCTGTAACCTATTCTCCTCGCCAGTCAGGGCTTGTCAATTGTCTCCATTTACCCTGCACTAATTATATTGCTTGCATTTACTCAGGGCAGACACCCCAAGAAGATTCCTGGAGTCATGGTCTCATCTAGCTATGTGCTTATCTGTGCTTAATGATCTCCAGGGCATAAAGGAGACTTCCAAATAGTGGCCAGATAAAGTTAATTTTAAGATTTTCCTAGAGGGACTCAGACATAATTTTCTCAGGAAAGACATAAAATAGATCATAATGGATAAAGTCCCATTATATATATATAGGACAGTGGTTGCAGCATTTGGCTCAGCTTTGCAGGAACTGTGTCAAGCAGCTGTGTTGGCTTCATGACTCTCACCATTTCTACTGGATGTGGCTGTGCCCAGAGGAGTCCACGTGCAGCGGGAAAGAGAACAATGGTACAGAAAGAGATGCTTAACCAAAAGTGCTCTGTTATATAGGAGCTCTGTTATGTCCTTGAATAGCAAGGACCATGTTCTTTGTATTCATTCATTTGTTCTAAGTGATTACAGTATGGATGCTTGTTAGTTTATTTATCCACTCAGCAGAATGCCTGGACCAGTCAATGCAGAATAAAGAGTTGATGAAATTATATAGTGGAAAAGTTTCTGATTGCTTGGGAAATAATAGCAAGAACTGAGAAAAGTCATTGGGTTTGATTGAAAAGGAAACAACAGAGTATTGATAGAGCTTAGGGATTGGGAGAAAATCTTTGCCTGTCATTCCTGTCAAGGGATTAATATTCAAAATGAAGATATCAAAAAATTACCAGAAAAATAAAATAATCTAATCAATAAATGGACAAATTGAACAGAGTTCTAAAAAGGAGAATTACAAAACAACATTGAGATTCTATTTCTATTCTATCTCACTCTAGCATATCTCTCTCTCTCTCTCTCTCTCTCTCTCTCTCTCTCTCTCTTTCTCTCTCTGTGTGTGTGGGGGGGGGTTACTTCAGTGATTCATCAGTCTGATAATTTTAGTAAAATAGAGACATTTAAAAAAACTGGCCAGAATGAAACCAGAGTTCTCCATGTAAACCCTAAGCTATCATTAGTTTAAGGATTTTTAAAGACAAAACCACAAAGTTTTTTATTTTTAAATAAAACTTGATTTTATAACAGACGTCTCACAGATACCTCAGTCATCTAAGCAAGCGTTTCATACAAAAGTAAAACTTTGTGAAACTGTTAATCTTGTGACCCACTTTCTTGAACAAATAATTGAGGCAGTGAAAGATTTAAAACAAATAGTCTTAAGAATAGGAAAATATCATCCTTAGTGAGGTAACCCAATCACAAAAGAACACACATGGTATGCACTCACTGATAAGGGGATATTAACCCAGAATCTTGGAATACCCAGGACGAAATTCACATATCAATAGATTTCCAAGAAGATGGAAGGAGAGGCCCCTGGTCCTGGAAAGACTGGATGTAGGGGAATACCAGGATAGAGAAAGGAGAGGGGTTGAATGGGGAACAGAGGGAGGGAAGGGGGCTTATGGGACTTTCAGGGAGGGAGGAAACGGGAAAGGGGAAATCATTTGGAATGTAAATAAAAAATATGGAAAATAATAAAAATAAATAAAAAATAAATAAAAAATAAAAGATGATATTAAAAAAAAAAAAAGAATAGCCCAACCACACCAGGAAGTTGTCCATCTTAAACAAGTTAGTTGGCAGGGCATATCCAAGATGGGAACAACTTCCTCCTGGCTTACAAGAAAAAAATATATAAGTCTTTTCAACACAATAAATTATCATGTTTATCATCAGACTCTTGGCATTTTTCACACTGACACATCTAACAAATACTAAGTGGTTGTATTTGGTATGGGCATATTGAGAAGCTTTGCCTAAAGCCAACTTTCTAAAACCAACTTTCCAAAGACACTTTTAGAATTTAAAATATTCAGTATTTGTGCCATAATGTATTTGCATTATTTCAGAAAACTTACTGTAATAGAATCTTTCATAAAGTGAAACTATCAATCATAAGATATTCTATTGATCAAAGACCAAAATAAAGTTTCTTTGCCAGTTCATGAAAATGTTGTACAGTGTCTGTTTTCCCAAGGCTCCTTAAACAGTGGTCACACTTTGACCAAATTAAAAGACATGGTTTTGTTCAAATGGTTTGGTGAAAGAGAAAATTCTCTCTTCTTGTGGATTAGTTTTACTTTTGCTATTGGTGATAGTCAGAAGATCCTTTAGCAGTTTTGTCCCATTGAGTCATCAGTGAGGGCATCATAAGTCACGTAGTGCCACTTTTTGACAATCAAGAATTTAAAAAAAAAATGGTAAACAAAATTCCTATTGGAAAAGAATCATCTTTCATTCTGACCCAGGAACAAAATTGTATTCCACCACCTTCCATATTATGAAACCAAACACATTGGACTCTCCTCTTCTTAAGTACAAAGACAACAGAACACAGGAGAGTAAAAGTGACGAAAGTCCCACGGACGGGTGGAAATCATGCTTTCTTACAAGTAACAGATATGAGAGTGATATATAAGATGCATCTAGGACAGTGAACTTAACCCTTAAATGATATTAGAGTGAGCCAATTCACCGTAAGTGGCCTGTATTAGGTGTAGTCAAAGGTCAGTGCCCAGAGCCTAGCTGAAGAAACAAAGGCTATCTCAGAACCCCTGGGTGAGGGCAATACAACTACGCTGAGACTCCGCTCTGGTGTCAGGGTCCCCCAAGGGGATGGCAGAGAGGTCATGAGAACCTGGATGTAAAGGCATGGCGATGAAAGCATTCTTAAGGTCTAAAATAGTAAACTGAAAAGTAGAGAAAGGAGTCCATGCCAGGCAGCAAACCATGAAGAGAAAAAATTTTCCTATGATAATCATTGAACTTACTTTCTGATTTTGCCTGTTTTCTACTATGGTTTTCAGTATGCTTTTGTTCAGGGATCATTTTTACTGATCTTGCTTCTTTTCCTTCAGCTTATAAGATAGTGTGTAAGCAAAAAAAATAATAATTATAGCCATAGAAAAATAATGAAACAACAAGTCTAAGCTCTGTTAGGACTGGCCATTTCATAACTGTACATGTTCTACAGCTATACCACTCTTACCATAATCGCTCTCATCTGTTATAAATTAGCATTCATCCTGCCTTTGGAGTGTTTCTAGGTATCTCAATGCAATAAATTTTCTATTCTTTTTCTATTTTTAGCTTTTATATTTTCTATTCTATTGTAACCATACACCCCAGGGAACAACCCTCTTGTCCTTCAGAGAGTTCTGGTCAACTTTTTCTCTTGGAGAACTTGAAGTAATTGGGCAAAAATAATTTTTTGACAAAGCTTAGTTTTACTCTCTTTAGCTACAGTCAATATTTGTTTGTTTGTTTGTTTGTGTTTCCTATCATCCTGCTATCAATTCTTTTCTTGCCAGCTAAGTGTCTCCCAGATCCCTGGGTCTAATAACAGTCTTAGACAGAAACAAATGTTGTTCTTATAATAACTCCCTGACTTGTATCTTGTTTGAGTGTATGTATTCATAGATTAGATGTTGTGATAAATAACTTCAGATGAGAAGCCAGAAATAAACCAAAGAAACCAAAGTATGATTCCACTAAACTCCATCCTGGAGAACCAATGAATTTATTGGGCTTATTTACAGATTGGGGGTGATGTTTTCCTCACAGGGGCTACACCAGAAAATCTTTACCCTGCATGGATGATGGCTTCCAGTAAAACAAGAAGGTTTTTCATGTGTTAATCATTCATTCACCTGCTTTTACAGTGTGGGGCAATAGTGACTTTCAATGCTGTGGTAGCTTTCTTCTCTTACAGGCACTGCTACAATGCACCTTTCACAGTGTCTCATAGTGTTGAAACTATACACCCCAGGAAACATTCCTCTTATCCTTTAGAGATATGTGGACAACTTTTTCTCTTGGAGAACTGAAGTAATTGGGGACAAAAATCACATATCATCTTCTGAGTCTTCTTGCTGTTCATAATTTTTCAGAAATTGAATTTCTGAGGGACAGGGCTTGCTAAGTTTCCACTTAATGAACCTGAGGAAAAAAGAAAGTTATCCCTGGTTAGATGACATATAAAATTAAACCTAAAGCAATGTGAATCTATAATAAAGCAAACTCCAGATTATTTGTGTAACTGTGGCTACAACATCAGAAGGAAAATAATTTCTATTTGCCTTTGAGCTATTTAAAACTTGTGCAGATTAAAGTAAGGTAAAAGTAAGCAGATAAAATATGGGCTTTCAAATTTATCATATTAGGACATAATATAGATCATTTCTAACACAAACAGGAGAATCTACAATCTGTGGCAAGCCCAGATGAAATTGTGATCAATGGAGTTTCCACAACATCCTATGAATTACAAAAGGGTAACTTTTCCTCTGAAGAAAGTACATGAAACTATTGCCTTCATTATAGCTAGCCCAAGTTAACTTTAATTCCAGGTCAAGTCTGGGCTGGATTTCAACTCTTCCTTCTACCTTCAAAGAGGTACTTTTGTAAGCAGGACACTGGCTGTTTAACTCCAAGTGACACCCATGTATATAATAAATTGAGAAACTCAGAGAGGTGTCAAGTTCCTCTCCAGCAGATGGCCAGCCTTAGAATTATGGGTATATGAGAACCAATAATTAAACTCAGGATGTTTTTAAAAAAAAAATGAAGCCATGAAGTTGAGAGAAGAAGGTGTCTGAAGAGGTCTTAGAAGAATTAGAGATGGAAAAATGAAAGTGGATGATCAAAATGCATTATATACATATATGAAATTCTAAAAGAGTAAATCTGTTTTTAAAGTAGACAGAAGTACCCCCACCCTATGCCCATGTTAGTACTTTGAAATAAACTCAGATGGAGGTTTGGAGGAAGTGGTGGTTACAATTACCAACACTCGAAGCTACAAAGTTTCTTAGTGGCCCAAGTTGAGCAAGCTCTCTAACTCTATGATCCAAAGAAAAATATCAGTGTGAACCATGCACATTTCTTCCTATATATGACTATCATAAGGGCATTGGGTACTGGGACCATATAAGTAGAAAATAATTTCCATAAATCACAGAAAAAATATGCAAACATATATAGCAAGTGAAATTATCAAAATCATTTTCATTTTATGCGAAACTTCTCTAAGCACCTACATCTTGATTTTAATTTTCTGCTTTCCATGGTCTGATGAAGTGTGGGCCTGTCACCATAGAGGGATAAGGAATCAAATAGATTCCTAGAAAGTAGACAGACAAGCAAGAGGGGCTTTAGTAGGTGAATGTACTTAAAATTTAAGATGGCAGACTTCCTGTTTCTTCTCCCTCTCCAAGACAAAAATTTATGCCTTTTTCCATCTGAGGGAGCTGTTCTAGAGGACATTCAAGTCTCCCACCAGCGAGGCACAGGTGAATGTGCTGCAGGATGGTGTGTGTCATAGGTACATCAGAGACACCTATTCCAAGTTTGAGTCAGCGTTTACTGTTTTTCTGGCAATTTCTGTGCTTCCAGAGAATTTTCTGCTACACTACTTTTTGTTATAGAACAGTAAGAGAAGAAACTCATTCATAGAAAGGATTTAAATTTTAAGATTAACTACTCAGTTGAGCCTTGGTGATCATATCTCATGAGTGTGAGTCATTAACTTACCAGCTAAGAAGAGAATAATTAACTCCAAAGATGACATAGGTCAACATATAATAAGCACAAAAGAATGTGGCAAGAATCGCAGTGTTGTTATGATCATTCAGGTCCCAGGCATGCTCCATATTTTTGGGAAATATGACAAAGCCAATCTATGTTTTAAAACAAAACAAAATGACAGGTAAAATAACCAGACACATTACCAGACATATTTATTCCAACTGCTTGATAACTAGATGATTGCCAGCATACGAGAAGGAACAGATAAATCATGCTTTTCTGCCTAGTTTAGTAACATAGACAGTATCTACCTAGTCATCTTTCTTAACGATATTGAAAGTGTTAATCCCTAAATGGGTCATCCTTATTAGTCTCCTAATTAGTATCAGTTCCAAGGCAAAAGGAACAACTCAGAAGATGGGGCAGAAGGAATATGAGGGCCAAAGGAGAGGGAGGATTGTTGTGAAATGCTGTCTTCTGACATGGCTGTCCCACTCCTAAAATCAAGGAAGATGTGGTTATATGTCCCAAACTAGCCACAAAATAAAGCTAAGAAAAGTTCTGGTATAGGTGAAAAAGGTTCTCTCCAGGCCCTGACATTTCCTGATGAGTTATTGAAAGTTGATAGCTACTGGAGAAGGAAGAGTCATTCTCTTTAGAGGATGTGGCCTGTGGTAGATCCCCTAGGTTATGGATGATGACCATCCAAAGAAGAAAAAGTGAAATATTAATATATGTAATAACATGGATGATACTTGATGATATTATATTGAGTAAAAATGAGTAGAAACGGCAGATCATAAATTGTCCTCTCTTTTTTAAAAAAATCCGTAATATGTGGGGTTAGGAAACAAATTCATTGTTAGCAAAGCCTGGGAGCAAAGACAAAGGAAAATAACTGCTAATTGAGCACATGGTTTTCTTTGTTGTCATGGGAATGTTTGAGAGAGCATTAGAGATGGTAATGTATGACATTATTAATAGAATAAAGGCTGCTGAATTTTATCCTTTAAAGTTGTGTGTCATATAAACTTTATCCCAATAAAATGGCAGATATTAGATTGTTAGATTTCAGGTCTCTAGAGCAGAAATAAATAAAAAAATCTCGATAATATCATTAATAACTATATAAATGATATCGCAATTTGGCCATATGCATATGGCAGTGCCTTCAAGTTCCTTCCAATGGCCTCTTTGGAATGTATTATCACCTTTAATCTGCAATCTTCATTTTACAAATAATTAAATTTTATTCAAAAATATGCACTTAGTCTATATTGAGTAAAGACTTAATTTCATTTCTTCCTTAAATTTTAAATAGTCTGAGTTAATCGGTAGCAACTAAGATTTTATTTATTTATTTATTTGCTTGTATCACTTGCCCCCATGTGTAGATTCCCTTTGGTTGGAATGAGAACTCCAAATTTTATTATCTCATATGTATGACCAAATAATATATACCATGTGCCAGCAGTTTATCCTTATGTATTCATGAGCTCTCGGAAATAATCTTTAGTCTTAAAAAATAACTTCAATAAGAAGATCTCATTAACCCTCTTGTTATAAAAGGAAGTCTGGAACTCAGAAAGTTCAATAACTTTGACAACAGTCAAAATTTCTGAATGACCCAGACAGTATTCTAAAGTAAGAGTGCCTGGCTTCTTCCTTCTCCTGCACATTCTCCATCAGCATATATTCTTGCCATGATGGTCAATATGGAAGGATTGTGGACTGAACAACCAAGTCAGTCTGGGTAATCTCAGCAGTTTGAATCATCACAGCTAAGAAAGAAGTTGGTCCCATGAAGATATGTTACTATGTTACCCATAAACCATACATTTCCTATTCTGTTGACCATGATACTGCCCCTTTCCCTCACCCGACAATGCTATTTCAAGTATTTACATTTCACGTGGGTTATAAGAAAGGATTGTCAAGTGACTTCCTTTCTGGTTACTAAAAATCCCTAGAATAGCCTATTTAAGCAATGCACTGCTTCCATCCTAAATATTTTTTGCATGTTTAAGTGTATACCGAAGCACAATTTATCAGACATAATAAAATATGTATGTAATCAATCACTGATTATAATTCTGCTTTTAATAAAATATTGAGGTCAGAGAGTTGATATCATGAAATAGAAAAAAACCTAAGGGTTAGCATAAGATAAATTTAGACTTAGATCCTACTTCAGACTGTTTGTGTGGCTGATTGGTTGGTTGGTTGGTTGGTTGGTTGGTTTTTAGTAGCTTTGTAAACCACAATGTAAGTCCTAGAGCATGGGTTCTCAACCTATGGGTCATAATGACCCCTTGGTAGTCAACTGACCCTTGCACCATCTGCATATCAGATATTTATATTACAATTCATAACAGTAGTAAAGTTACAGGTATGAAGTAGCAAAAACAAATAATTTTATGGTTGGAGGTCACCACAACACAAGGAACAGCTTTAAGGAGTCACACACAGCATTAAGAAAATTGAAAAACTACCCTAGAGGCAATAAGTGACCTGTGGTAGAGATAAGAGGCTACCGGGCTTTCTCCCTAGTCTGGTGGCCAAAGTTTCAATATGGTATTTATTTCATTCAACGCAGAAAGATACATAACACTGCTTTCATCCTCAGCATTTAAGTTTTCCAGGCCCCACATATATCAATAGAACAGGAAACGGTTGGGGCAAAGATGCTGGTTCGGGTAAGGGTGCATTTTCATTGTTTCTACCATGTGTCAAGCATATCCACCTCTTGGTCTCTACTCATCCGGAATTCCTATAATATATCATAATATCCTGTATGTGGCAGCATTGTCTCCATTAACATAGATGTGTGCCTGTTAAGCTAAGCTTATATGGAAAATAATTAGAGAAGTGCCTAGTTTCATTATTGTTTAAGCCTTGCAAAATAGCTTAATCTTCTTGATCTTCCTAGTAGTATGTTGGAAATAATACCTAACTGCTACATTATCATAAATTGAAAAAATGAGATGTTTATAAGAATCCAATAAAAAATAGACATGGCATACACCTATAATCCCAGCACTAAGAATGCTGAGACCTTAGATTCTAGGATTCTGAGTTCAAGGTCAACCTGGGATACCTAATGAGATACTGTTTCAAAAAATTCTTTTTCAATACAATGACAAGCAAATACTTGTTTCTCAATAGATAACTGGCTCCTCACTTTCTTGCCTTCCACATATTTCTGGAGCCTACTACTGACTAGGCAATATGCTGTCTTATGATCAAGAATTGATGATGACTAATATCATCAACTCAGGGTTTCTATGTAGTGGATAGTTGGAGAGAAGACACAGACAGAAGCAAGATAAATCCAAAGGCCTCAACTCACCTGAAAGAAGCAAGCCCCCTGCAGCATGGTGAAACTTGACCTCAGGAGCTCCAGAACTACATTGTTCTTTGTGAGGAGGAATTCTATAAAGGCAGTCAGACCAGCCAAAAACGCACTGACGACAAGCAGTTGGTGCGCAAAATTGTTCACCAATATCGGGCTTTGAGGGTGGTTGTAAATGATGAAAGCTAGAAGGGTAGGGAGAAATTCGGGCTTGTTTTTTGAATTTAAAAACAAAAGAGAACAAACTCACCACTTCTTTCTCATGCCTTCTTTCCCTCCCTAGCCACAGAATCTTACACACCTATACGGTGGATAAGTCTCACAGCAATGCATCTTGGCATTTATTTTTTTCAGTTACCACTGCCTATTTAGAATAGAATTATCGAATTCAACCCTCCATTCCCTTCTCCAACCTTGCTATTTTTCTCTAACATGAAATTTTCAACTGACTTATTTTAAAAGCAGTATTATGCAGGCTGATGGGAAATAAATATGACGGAGCAGAGAGTTACAGTTCAGTGAATTTGCAGATCAAAGAGCGGGAGCCAGAGCCTTGCCTTAAATTCAGTCCCCTGGAAAAAGTAAGCACACCCATAAATCACATCTTGCGAAGTGTGACAATATTAGCAGCAAGTAGCATCTGTGATATTTCATTACATAAACACATTCCAATTTCAACTTAATGGTTTTTACTAAGCTAGAACAAAAGGATGTTCATTAAAGCTATGAGAACCAAGCTATTAGTTGTTGCAATTTATTTTTTTCTGGCCCTTGTCCTCAAAAAGCAGCAGGCAAGAACAATTTTTCTTCAGCTGGGAGGAAAGGAGAAGCTACCTCCTAGCCATTTGTAGCTTTCATAATCGATCTACATTCTCACATCTTCACTGAAAACCTCTTCCTTGCCCACCACAGTAGTTTTAGAAAACAAATGAACAAAGCATGATTTCTTTTGCATTACTCTCTCAAAACTGGGACTTCCAATTCTAAAATGATTTAATTTTGCAGATCCTACTGTGTACATACTAGCAAAGTTTTACTGTATCAGTGATTTAAAAGCTAGTTGGTAGGCGGCAGAATATGTTAACACCTGGCTACCGCATTTGAGGATTCGTGCTTCCATGACTCTGGGTTTAATTTTCTTTCATTGTCAAAAATATTTTTTTAAAAAAGATAATTGCTAAGAAAACAAAGAAATAATGATATTAGTGATTCTTCAGGACAAAAACAGAAAGAAGGGGGAGGGACAAACAAACCTCCTCCCACATACTTACCTTCCACAAAGAAGGCATTTGATAACATTAACTTGACCAAAGAGACTGGAAGTGAAGTAATAGTGAAACATAAGATCTTGGTCACACCCAGCATTGCAAGGACCACATACATGATGACATGTTGATAAAACTGGGTTCTGACCAACTGCATTTCTTTATGCAGTAACATTTTTACTTTTCCAAACACAGAAAGTAGACCAATTATTCCTGTAAAAAAAAATCATGCCACAGTTTTAGCAATATTCTACATGATTTTTACCTGGCATGTACAGGCAGGAAGATATGACCATTGCTTTGTTCAATCTGCTGTGTCCTCTTAAAACATGACTTCCTCTCTTGGTTGTTCCCTAACAACTGTGTAGTGACACCTTAGACTTCCTTAGAGGTTCAAATGCTCACTAAGATAACAAATTTTAGTCTAAATCAATGCTCATGATTTTGCTTCAGGTGTCTATTCCAACCTAATATCCAAGGTATATGATACTGTCGTATGGAAGCTGATTGTTCATTTCTTAACTACTAGACCTTTGGATAGCTATTAGGTAAAAGATTGGCTTTGGTTCCTGAGTTCAAAACCAAAATTAAGATTTAGCTTCCTCCAGCTGAGGATAAGAAAAAAGCCCCAGTCAATCTAGCATATGGTATAATCAGTTATACAAGCACTTGAACTTTCTCAGAGATGGTTTGCTTACTAACATATATAAGTTTGCAGATAAGTAATTCTCTTTGGGAACAGTGAGACTCATATTTAAAAAATGTAATGGAAAAATAGAAGGTTTTCTCTTTTACAACAGACAGGTTACAAAGAGACTAAAAACAGATCATTTTTACAGAATTCCCAAAAGCAATTAGAAAAAATCTCATAAATTATATGGCCAAACTATTTTCTCTAATTCAAGAAATTAGAAAAAATAAGAGAGCGAGATCATAAAACAAGGGTTAACCTTGACCTCAGCCTTGACCACACTCCATAACCTCTCAGTAATGATTTATTGAAGCTTTTCAACAATTACTTGATTATTTTTCCATCTCTTGCAAAGTACTTTCTAATAGGGTATATTCTTTCAGGGACCAGAAAAAAAAATGATATGAAATTACTTCAGAGGATCCAAACAATTTCACAAAATTCACCATGGTTAAATTGGGTAAATTAAATACTACAATTAATTTATTAAGAAATAGGCATTCCAATTGAGGACACTTGAATCTCACTTAGAAGGGGGAATAAAATAGTCATAAGAGGCAAATAGTGGGAGGGATCTGGAAGGGAGGGGGATGAGAAGGGGAATGGTGGGTTCAGGATCAGGTATGGAGAAGGACAGGAGAGAGGGTTAACAGGCCATGAAAATGAATGGAAATCTGCAACTGACAGGGGGTGTGGAGCGGGGGGGGGGGGGGGGGGGGGGGGAGGGGGGCGGGTGTGAATCTCCAGGAAGAGACAGAGACCTGGGATAAGGGAGGTGCCCAAGAATCAATGGGGATGACCTTAGATGTGACTCACTACACTGGGGCTATGAAAATTGAAGAGGCCACCTCCTGTATCCAGGCATGGATTCTGGAATTTTTTCCATGGAAATTGTAATTAGAATATTTAATAAATATTTTTGAATAAGACAGTCAGCTTTGGAGTTCCTTGATTTTGTAAAAAAAATCTTTTTCATGCATATGAAGACAACAATATTGAGAAAACACAACATAGTAAGTCAGCTCACCTGCTAATGCCATGACAGTAATCACAATTCCCTCCAAAATTTCTGTTCGAGAGAAAAATTTGGGGGTAATAAGGGAGGAAGACCTTTTTTGCTGTTTACAAATATACTTCAAAATACTCCTTGTACTCCACCAAAGACCGAGGATAAGTAAAAAGGATCCAGGAAGGAAATGACCTGCGGCATCCCCCATGGCCTAGAAAGATAAAAATATACAGATGATAGACATTATATTTGTGGAACATCACCAAATCATTTCTTATCTCCAAATAGCAGAGTAGCTCCTGATGGATATTAGCATATTATAGTGTCAGCTATACCTACAGAAAGTTAAAATTCGCTTTGACACTTGATCGTGCACATTGTAGGGATGTTTTAAATGTCATCTCAAGCCCATAGGGATTAGTATTGCATTTTCAGTTGAGGTATGAGTTTACAGGAGTTAAATGACTTCCCCAGATCTCACAACCATTAGGCAAAATTTTGTTAGTTTTAATATAAAACTCACAAGGATTTCTTTAAAAGACAGTGTGCAGTTCATCAACCACTTGCTTTTTAAGTTTAAAGGAAAGTAATATGAAACCTTGATCTGTCTGTTTAAAATTTGAAATGATATAAAGTTGCCTATGATTCTTTTCCATGTACAAAGTATCAAGGACCAAGTGTGTGAGAGGGACTATTCGCATTCATCTAACATTCGTGTGTTCTTCCACACATTTCTTCAGCCCTTTATGTAGGTGGATTGGAGCTATGGTTTTAGTTCTAGCTAGCTGACTGAGCAATTGGCACATATCACTGAAGGTTGACTCACTGAAATCTATGTGATTCCCTCAGTTTTCTCTTTCTCAGCTCTCTCTTCCTTAGCCCTCACTTCTGCCCTGGCAACTTTGGCATGGCCTGACTGCAACACAAAAAATTGGCAACATACTGCTTCAGATTTCCAGGAAATAAACTTTCATTGGTCAAAGAATTGATCTTGAACAGTATGGTTGTCTATTTTGTGTGCAGCTCTTTGTTCAAATCCATTGGGACATCAACCAAACAACGACGACACATTCTAATATCATTCTATGAGTCTAATACTAGGTAGTAGCTAAGCACAATGATGAAAGAGGATTTCAAAATATCCTCTTATCAGCAAAGGAGGATTCCCTAGTTCCCGGCAGCCCCTGTGGGTTACTTCTCTGAGATGCAAAGGGAAGCTCCTGGAGAAACTGGGAAGCTGACCCAAATACTGCCAGTATAATACCTCCTATAAAGATCCCAAATTTTATTTCAGTGTACCTTTAAATTATACAAACCATCTAATAGTCAGACCTAGTATGTCTCAAGACCTAGTAGGTTCTTGTCCAAACTCTGAGGAATGGCTTTGGACTTGTCTTTTGACTTCTCTGATCAAAATGCAAAAAACAACTGGGTGTCCATAGGATACCCACCCCTAACTGATACATCTACAACACAATCCCTACACCTAAGTCACATGCAGCACTGTAAAAAAAAATCCTTTAAGAAAGGGCAACCAACAAACTGGTAAATGATCTTTACCAACCCTACATCCGACAGAGGGCTAATATCCAATATATACAAAGAACTCAAGAAGTTAGACTTCAGAGAGCCAAATAACCCTATTAAAAAATGGGGTACAAAGCTAAACAAAGAGTTCTCACCTGAAGAATATCTAATGGCTGAGAAGCACCTAAAGAGATGTTCAACATCCTTAGTCATTAGGAAAATGCAAATCAAAACAACCCTGAGATTCCATCTCACACCAGTCAGAATGGCTAAGATCAAAAACACAGGAGACAGCAGTTGTTGGTGAGGATGTGGAGAAAGAGGAACACTCCTCCACTGCTGGTGGGATTGCAAGCTGGTACAACCACTCTAGAAAGCAGTCTGGCAATTCCTCAGAAAACTGGGCATGACACTCCCGGAGGATCCTGCTATACCACTCCTAGGCATATACCCAGAGGCTTCCCCTGCATGCAATAAGGACACATGCTTCACTATGTTTATAGCAACCTTATTTATAATAGCCAAAAGCTGGAAAGAACCCAGATGTCCCTCAATGGAGGAATGGATTCAGAAGATATGGTATATTTACACAATGGAATACTACACTGCAATTAAAAACAATGAACTCACGAAATTCCTAGGCAAATGGTCAGAACTTGAAAATATCATCCTTAGTGAGGTAACCCAATCACAAAAGAACACACATGGTATGCAGTCACTGATAAGGGGATATTAACCCAGAATCTTGGAATACCCTAGACACAATTCGCATATCAATAGATTTCTAAGAAGATGGAAGGAGAGACCCCTGGTCCTGGAAAGACTGGATGTAGGGGAACGCCAGGACAGAGAAACGAGAGGGGGTTGAATGGAGAAAAGAGGGAGGGAAGGGGGCTTATGGGACTTTCGGGGAGGGAGGAAATGGGAAAGGGGGAATCATTTGGAATGTAAATAAAAAAAAAACTTAGAAAATAAATAAAAAAAAAGAAAGCAAACAATGGAAATGGAAAAAAAAAGAAGTCCATCAAGAACCTTAACTATAAAACAGAATGTATGTAATGAGTATGTAATATTTCTGTGTCTTTAAGAGATGCATGCTAAAAAGTAATTGGTCATAAAATCACATTCAATGGGAAACCACTGGAGGGCTTCATCATGTTATCAATCCATAAATACAAAAGAAGATGTGCTCCTAAGTGTATGAAGAATTTTATAGAGGTTAAACATGGAAATAATAGCTTGCGGCATGAGATTACTAGAACCAAACACTGAGACTTAAGTTTTAATGCATACTAATTATTAAATAATTCATATGAGTCTTTTGTGCTAGTGCCTTACCTTAGAATGACCCACTAGTGCCTGAAATAGTCTTAATCTAGGGTTCTATACTTTTTGCTCATACTGGCTTATACTTTGAAAAACTTACTTCACAAACAGTATAAAATAAAATTATTTTATTCAAGTAAAAAAAAAAAGAAGGTATCAACAGACTACCTAGAAGTTATTGACTAGAATTTGGGAAACGTTGAGATAAACAATTAGGAAGGAATGTACCCAGATAGCTAATGAGAGAAAATTCCTTTTATAAATATATTTCAACTAACAAATATGAAACAAAGTATAGCCAGACTTTTGGCTACTTTAAGGGTTCCCTTTCTCTACCATCTACTCCACACTTATCCCTTCCAATTCCCCAACTAGGTAGGAGAGAAAGAAGGTTAGAGAGGGCTGGGCAACCCTTTTTGCCAAGATGGCACCAAAAATGAAGAAGGAAGCTCCTGCCTCTCCCAAAGCCAAACCCAAAGCAAGGACCTTGAAAGCTAAGAAGGCAGTCCTGATAGGCATCTATAGCCACAAAAAGAAGAAGATCTAAACATCTCCCACTTTCCACTGGTCTAAGACCCTGCAGCTCTGGAGGCAGCCAAACATCTTTGAAAGAGTGCACCCAGGAGAAACAAGCTTGACCATTATGCTATCATCAAATTCCCACTGACCACCAAGTCTGCCTTGAAGAAAATAGAGGACAACAACACACTTGTGTTCATTGTGGATGTCAAAGCCAACAAGCACCAGATCAAACAGGCCATGAAGAAACTCTATGATATTGATGTGACTGAAGTCAATACCCTGATAAGGCCTGACTGAGAGAAAAGGTGTATGTTTGCTTGGCTCCTGATTATGATGCTCTCTAGATGTTGCCAACTGAGTCCAGGTGGCTAATTCCAAATATACACTTTTTTTTTCTCACCATAAAAAAGAAGGTTAGAGGGGAAAGGAGACATCAATATTGTTAGACTACTTCCAACTGACCAGTGGCATCAAGTTCCTTGGAGCAAGTTTGATCTTTGTCATCAGAATATCTCCAGCAACCAGCAACAAGCAACCAACAACAGCCCAACAGTGCTGGGAAACAGCAGCCACTGCCCCTCTCAGGCCTCTCTCAGGTATATATGACTCTCTAAAATGCCAAAAGTCATACAATTCAGCAAGCAAATCATACCCTTACTAGAGCATGAAGCAAATCATAGTTTGCTGCTGTGGACAATCTAAAGAAACCCCATATCCCACACCTGGGATTAAAACAAAAACATATTCCCATAACATTTTTGTGCTTTTAAATGTACCAAAATTCTCACTAAAACAAAATGGTAGAATGTAGAACTCTACAAATTCTTAATTTGTGACAATGTTACTCAACAATTGTCAGGATACAAGAGATATACAATCAAACAAAATGTGGACAAAGTATTCTTCCAGGAAGGAACTTAACATCAGAACCAATCTAGTTTTGATAGTTATGAGTTTTTTTGAAAATAAAAAGAATTAACACAAAAATCATTCAATTTTTTTATTTCACAAAAATGATAACATTATCATATTATGTTTAAATTTTTTTTTAAATTAATTTTATTTTATTTTTTTAATTTACATTCCAAATCACTTCCCCTTTCCCGTTTCCTCCCTCCCCGAAAGTCCCATAAGCCCCCTTCCCTCCCTCTTTTCTCCGTTCAACCCCCTCTCATTACTCTGTCCTGGCGTTCCCCTACATCCAGTCTTTCCAGGACCAGGGGTCTCTCCTTCCATCTTTTTAGAAATCTATTGATATGCTGATTGTGTCTAGGGTATTCTGAGATTCTGGGTCAATATCCCCTTATCAGTGACTTCATACCATGTGTGATCTTTTGTGATTGGGTTACCTCACTAAGGATGATATTTTCAAGTTCTGACCATTTGCCTAGGAATTTCGTGAATTCATTGTTTTTAATTGCAGAGTAGTATTCCATTGTGTAAATATACCACATCTTCTGAATCCATTCCTCCGTTGAGGGACATCTGGGTTCTTTCCAGCTTCTGGCTATTATAAATAAGGCTGCTATGAATATAGTGGAGCATGTGTCCTTATTGCATGCAGGTAAAGTCTCTGGGTATATGCCCAGGAGTGGTATAGCCGGATCCTCCGGAAGTGTCATGCCCAGTTTTCTGAGGAGCCGCCAGACTGCTTTCCAGAGTGGTTGTACCAGCCTGCAATTCCACCAGCAGTGGAGGAGTGTTCCTCTTTCTCCACATCCTCGCCAACAACTGCTGTCTCCTGTGTTTTTGATCTTAGCCATCCTGACTGGTGTGAGATGGAATCTCAGGGTTGTTTTGATTTGCATTTCCCTAATGACTAAGGATGATGAACATCTCTTTAGGTGCTTCTCAGCCATTAGATATTCTTCAGGTGAGAACTCTTTGTGGAGCTCTGTACCCCATTTTTTAATAGGGTTACTTGCCTCTCTGGAGTTTAACTTCTTGAGTTCTTTGTATATCTTGGATATTAGCCCTCTGTCGGATGTAAGGTTGGTAAAGATCATTTCCCAGTTAGTTGGTTGCCGCTTTGTCTTTTTGACGGTGTCTTTTGCCTTGCAAAAACTTTGTAATTTAATGAGGTCCCATTTGTCTATTCTTGATCTTAGAGTATAAGCTATTGGAGTTCTGTTCAGGAAATTCTCCCCTGTGCCCATATGTTCAAGGTTCTTCCCTAGTTTCCCTTCTATTAGTTTCAGTGTGTCTGGTTTTATGTGGAGATCTTTGATCCACTTAGAATTGAGCTTAGTGCAAGGAGATAAGGATGGGTCAATTTGCATTCTTCTGCATGTTGACCTCCAGCTGAGCCAGCACCATTTGTTGAAAAGGCTATCTTTTTTCCACTGGATGGTTTTAGCTCCTTTGTCAAAGATCAAGTGACCATAGGAGTGTGGATTCATTTCTGGGTCTTCAATTCTGTTCCATTGATCTACATGTCTGTTACTGTACCAATACCATGCAGTTTTTAACACTATTGCTCTGTAGTACAGCTTGAGGTCCGGGATACTGATTCCCCCAGAGGTTCTTTTACTCTTGAGAATAGTTTTAGCTATTCTGGGTTTTCTGTTATTCCAGATGAATTTTTGAATTGCTCTTTCTAACTCTATGAAGAATTGAGTTGGGATTTTGATGGGGATTGCATTGAATCTGTGTATTACTTTTGGTAAGATGCTCATTTTTACTATATTAATCCTGCCAATCCATGAGCATGGCAGATTTTTCCATCTTCCGAGGTCTTCTTCAATTTCTTTCTTCAGAGACTTGAAGTTCTTGTCATACAGATCTTTCACTTGTTTGGTTAGCGTCACGCCAAGATACTTAATATGGTTTGTGGCTATCGTAAAGGGTATTATTTCTCTTACTTCTTTCTCAGCCTGCTTATCCTTTGAGTATAGGAAGGCTTCTGACTTGCTTGAGTTGATTTTATATCCGGCCACTTTGCTGAAGTCGTTTATCAGCTGTAGGAGTTCTCTGGTGGAGTTCTTTGGGTCGCTTATGTATACTATCATATCGTCTGCAAATAGTGATAGTTTGACTTCTTCCTTTCCAATTTGTATCCCTTTGACCTCTTTTTCTTGTCTAATTGCTCTAGCTAGAACTTCAAGTACTATATTGAAAAGATATGGAGAGAGAGGGCAGCCTTGTCTAGTCCCTGATTTTAGTGGGATTGCTTCAAGTTTCTCTCCGTTTAGATTGATGCTGGCTACTGGTTTGCTGTAAATTGCTTTTACTATGTTTAGATATGGGCCTTGAATTCCTGATCTTTCCAAGACCTTTAGCATGAAAGGATGCTGAATTTTGTCAAATGCTTTCTCAGCATCTAATGAGATGACCATGTGGTTTTTTTCTTTGAGATTGTTTATGTAGTGGATTACATTGATGGATTTCCTTATATTGAACCATCCCTGCATCCCTGGGATGAAGCCTACTTGATCGTGGTGAATGATCGTTTTGATGTGTTCTTGGATTCGGTTGGCAAGAATTTTATTGAGTATTTTTGCATCGATATTCATAAGAGAGATTGGCCTGAGATTCTCTTTCTTTGTCGGATCTTTGTGTGCTTTTGGTATTAGTGTAATTGTGGCTTCATAGAACGAGTTGGGTAGTGTTCCTTCTGTTTCTATTTTGTGGAACAGTTTGAAGAGTATTGGTGTTAGGTCTTCTTTGAAGGTCTGATAGAATTCTGCACTAAAACCATCTGGACCTGTGCTTTTTTTGGTTGGAAGACTTCCAATGACAACTTCTATTTCTTCAGGGGTTATAGGACGGTTTAGATGGTCTATTTGATCCTGATTTAATTTTGGTACTTGGTATCTGTCAAGGAAATTGTCCATTTCCTCAAGATTTTCTAGTTGTGTTGAATACAGGTTTTTGTAGTAGGATCTGATGATTTTTTGAATTTCCTCAGTTTCTGTTGTTATCTCTCCCTTTTCGTTTCTGATTTTATTAATTTGGATACTATCTCTGTGCCCTCTGGTTAGTCTGGCTAAGGGCTTATCTATCTTGTTGATTTTCTCAAAGAACCAACTCCTCGTTTTGTTGATTCTTTGTATGGTTTTATTTGTTTCTACTTGATTGATTTCAGCCCTGAGTTTGATGATTTCCTGCCTTCTACTCCTCTTTGGTGTATTTGCTTCTTTTTGTTCCAGGGCTTTCAGGTGTGCCATTAAGCTGTTAGTGTATGCTGTCTCCCGTTTCTTTTTGGCGGCACTCAGGGCTATGAATTTTCCTCTTAGCACTGCTTTCATTGTGTCCCATAAGTTAGGGTATGTTGTGCCTTCATTTTCATTAACTTTCAAAAAGTCTTTGATTTCTTTCTTTATTTCCACCTTGACCAAGTTATCATTGAGTAGAGCATTGTTCAGCCTCCATGTGTACGTGGGTTTTCTTTTGTTTTTGTTGCCATTGAAGACCACCCTTATTCCATAGTGATCTGATAGGAGGCATGGGATTATTTCTATCTTCTTGTATCTGTTGAGGTCTGATTTGTGACCAATTATATGGTCAATTTTGGAGAAGGTACCATGAGGAGCTGAGAAGAAGGTGTATTCTTTAGCTCTAGGATGAAATGTTCTATATATATCAGTTAGTTCCATTTGGTCCAAGGCTTCAATTAGATTCACTGTGTCCCTGTTTAGTTTCTGCTTTCCTGAACGATCCATTTCAGAGAGCGGGGTGTTGAAGTCACCCACTATTATTGTGTGCGGTGCGATGTGTTCTTTGAGTTTTAGTAAAGTTTCTTTTACGAATGAGGGTGCCCTTGCATTTGGAGCATAGATATTCAGGATTGAGAGTTCTTGATGGTGGATTTTTCCCTTGATCAGTATGTAGTGTCCTTCTGTGTCTTTTTTGATGACTTTGGGTTGAAAATCAATTTTATCCGATATTAGGATGGCTACTCCACCTCGTTTCTTGGGGCCATTTGCTTGTAAAATTGTTTTCCAGCCTTTTACTCTGAGGTAGTGTTTGTCTTTGACACTGAGGTGCGTTTCCTGCATGCAGCAAAATGCTGGGTCCTGTTTACGTATCCAGTCTGCTAGTCTATGTCTTTTAATTGGGGAATTGAGACCATTGATATTAAGAGAGATTAAGGCATAGTGATTATTGCCATCTGCCATTCTTGACGCTATCTTTATGTTTGAGTGGTTATCTACTTTTGGGTTTGATTCAAGAAGGTTATTATCTCATTTTTTCCAGGGTGTTGTTTCTCTCCCTGTATTGGAGGTTTCCACCTATTATCCGTTGCAGGGCTGGATTTGTGGAAAGATATTGTGAAAATTTGGTTTTATCATGGAATATCTTGGTCTCTCCATCTATGGTGATTGAGAGTTTTGCTGGGTATAGTAGTCTAGGCTGGCATTTGTGCTGTCTTAGTGTCTGCATGAGATCTGCCCAGGATCTTCTGGCTTTCATAGTCTCTGGTGAGAAGTCTGATGTGATTCGGATAGGTCTTCCTTTGTATGTTACTTGGCCCTTTTCTCTTACTGCATTTAGTATTCTTTCTTTGTTTAGAACATTCGGTGTTTTGATTATTATGTGACGGGAGGTATTTCTGTTCTGGTCCAGTCTGTTTGGAGTTCTGTAGGCTTCTTGTATGTTCATCGGCATCTCTCTCTTTAAGTTAGGGAAGTTTTCCTCCATAATTTTGTTGAAGATGTTTACTGGCCCTTTAAGTTGCAAATCTTCACTCTCATCTATACCTATAATCCTTAGGTTTGGTCTTCTCATTGTGTCCTGGATTTCCTGGATGTTTTGGGTTACGCGTTTTTTGCATTTTGCATTTTCTTTGACTGTTGAGTCGATGCTTTCTATGGAATCTTCAGCACCTGAGATTCTTTCTTCCATCTCTTGTATTCTATTGTTGATGTTTGCATCTATGACTCCTGATTTCTTCCCAAGGTTTTCTATCTCCAAAGTTGTCTCCCTTTGTGATTTCTTAGTTGTTTCTACTTCCTTTTTTAGTTCCTGGATGGATTTGCTGAGATCCTTCACTTGTTTGTTTGTATTTTCCTGTATTTCTTTAAGGTATTTTTGCATTACCTCTTTCAGGATTTCTTCCTGATGACCCACGTTCTCCTGCATTTCTCTGAGCGATTTTTGTGTTTCCTCCTCATGGGATTCCATCTGTTGATCCATCGTCTCCTGCATTTCTTTAAGCAGTTCTCGTGTTTCCTTTGTAAGGGCATCTAACCGTTGATTCATTTCTTTAAGCAATTTTTGTGTTGCCTCCTTATGGGCATCCGTCTGTTGACCCATATTCTTCTGCATTTCTTTATGCAAATTTTGTGATTCCTTTGTGAGTGCATCTACCCGTTGATTCATCTCGTTAAGCGATTTTTGTGTTGTCTCCTTGTGCGCCTCCATCTTTTGATCCATGTTCTCCCGCATTTCTCTAAGCGATTTTTGTGTTTCCTTTGTAAGGGCTTCTAACCGTTGATTCATGGTCTCCTGTAACTCTTTATGAGATTTATTTGTGTCCTTCTTGTGATCCTCTAATAGCATCATGAGAAGTGATTTTAAATCCAGATCTTGTCTTTCGGGTGTGGTGGGGTATCCAGGACTTGCTGCTGTTGGAGAGTTGGGTTCGGATGGTCCCACATTACTTTGATTACTGTTAGTAACATTCCTACGTTTGCCTTTTGCCATCTGGATACCTCTGGTGTTAGTTGGTCCTGCTGCCACTGGCTGTTGGTTGGACCTCCTGTGAGCCTGCAAAGCTATTTCTGCCCCCCCTGGATTACCAGGATTCCCCTGGCACCGATTTCTGGGGCCTGCCTGCTCCTGAGTGACTTTGGAGCCCTAATGTGCTTTGCCCCAAGTGATCTTATATTGGGGAGGCCTTGCACATCTAAAGGCTCAGCCTAGTGGATTCCTGGAGCAGAGGTCGCCAAAGGGAGGCTGGCAGGCTCCTGCCCTGTGCAGGGGTGTGTGATCTCTCCTGGGGGGGGAGGGGGGCGTCCCTCTGCCAGGCAGAAGTCCCACAGCAGATCTGGCGCACTGGTCACTGCAGATCAGCCCAGCACCTGGGGAGCAGGTTACACACAAGCTGCCTGAACCCGAAGCGATATTATGCCTGTCTGTCTCTGAGCCTGGTGGTCCCAACTACCTGGTCACTGGAGCAAAGATGGTGGAGGGCACTCTCCGTGGCGCTGCTCACCCTGTGGTCACGATGGCCCGCCGATCTGGCACCCAGATGACCACAGCGCCAACCCCGCCCTCGGGCACAGAAGGAAGCCCCAACAGGCCGTGTCCCAAGTGATGTTATATTGGGGGGAGAGCCTGGGTACCGGTCTCTCCAGCGCAGTCCGCGGGAACAGAGGTCGCGGAAGGGAAGCTGGCAGGCTCCCTCCCTGCGCGGGGTCCCTCCACCAGGCAGAAGGTCCCACCGCGGAACTGGCGCGCTGGTTACTGCAGATCAGCCCAGCACCTGGGAGCAGGTTACACACAAGCTGCCTGAAACCGAAGCGATATTATGCCTGTCTGTCTCTGAGCCTGGCGGTCCCAACTACCTGGTCACTCCAATCCTTCCCTTTCTGATTCCTCTAGTGAGTGAGCTGTTTAAATTTTTTTAAGTAATCTGTTTTCCATCATAACAATGAACTAAAGAGAAGCAGTTATTCAGTCCTTGGTGGATTGCTATTTCTTGGGGATGATATTTCTATATTTCTTGGGGCCTTTGCACTTGTGGTTACCCACCATAGACCTACACAAGATTAACTTTCACCCATTAGCTTTCTTCCATGGACAGTGATAGGATATCACAGGTTCCTTCTCTCCCCATGAATATGTACACAGGTTACAGTTGATGGGAATGATCCTCTGTAAGTAACTCTACTTAAAATCTGGTTCACAGGCTACATGAGTAAATTTGCTTCTGTAATTCTCTTGGTATCCTATGAGGTAAATAGATGTCTTTTTATGTCTCTTCAGAAAGAGTTTATACAACAAGCTCACATACTTTTAAGGTAAAAATAGTATCAGTCACTCCCATTTATTCAGCTTATGAGGGCTTTGATACATATTGTATAACAGGAAAACCTACTAACATAAAAACTTAGTACCAAAGCACGCTACAAAGAAAACTCTTTACCTTCAAGATCACATGGATTTTGCTTTCTATCACATACTATGGTATTACAATGTATATTGACAACCTGGGAAGTTCAAAATAATATACCAATAAAATGTAACTGTCACTTCATACAATCCAAAGGTCAAAAAAATTCAAGTGCAGCCACTGTAAGTTGAGAATTATTTGTAGAATATTTGTGGATATTGTGGGGGCCTTAGTTGTGTTTCAGGCAACACAGAATTAAACAAAACTCATTGTGGGGAGAGAGACATGAATGAGAGGCTAGATAACATTATTGTTGAGTTAGTTAATGGATAAACTATATTATCTGTTGTATTTTTACATTTGCTTAAATTTTTCTTTGAAAATACAAAAAAAAACAGAAAAAAAAACAGAGATCATCTTTTTCTGCACAAGGCCTAATGACAGGAAAAAGTATCAAAAACCAAGGTCATCATGAAATATTCAAGGCCTTATCCCCAAGACTTACAAAGTAGAAGTTAAAGCTGCTAAATAAAGCTGATCTTGAAAGTAACTCTTCTCTTGAAATTGAGCAGAGAAGTTTCAGAAAGCTATGCTGACATCTGCACAGTTATTTATGCCAACACCTGAAGCGACCTTAGCAGCAATAAGATCATGAAGTATAGGAGAGAGCTGGTCTCCCAGGAGTGCTGACACACAGGTTTACAGGAGGGAAAAGCCACAGTCAGAGACAGCAAAACCAGCTAACACTGGAGATAACCAGATAAGTAGAGGCAAGGGCAAAAACATAAGCAACAGAAACCAAAGCTACTTGGCATCATCAGAACCCAGTTCTCCCACCACAGTGATCCACGGATACCCCCACACACTGGAAAAGCAAGACTCTGATTTAAAATCACATCTCATGATGATAATAGAGGACATTAAGAAGTACATAAATAACTCCCTTAAATAAATGCAGGAGAACACAGGTAAACAGCTAGAAGCACTTAAAGAGAAAACACAAAAATCCCTTAAAGAATTACAGGAAAACACAACAAAACATGTGAAGGAACTGAAAAAACCATCCAGAATCTAAAAATGTAAATAGAAAACAATAAAGAAATCACAAAGATAGAAAATCTGGGAAAGAGATTAGGAGTCACAGATGTCAGCATCATCAACAGAAAAAAAGAGATAGAAGAGAGAATCTCAGGTGCAGAAGATACCATAGAAAATATTGGCTCAACAGTCAAAGAAAATGTGAAATGCAAAAAGCTCCTAGCCCAAAACATCCAGGAAATTGAGGGAACAATGAGAACACCAAACCAAAGGATAATAGGTATAGAAGAGAGTGAAGATTCCCAACTTAAAGGGCCATTAAATATCTTCAACAAAAATATAGAAAAAAAAATCCCTAACCTAAAGAAAAAGAGGCACATAAATGTACAAGAAGCCTACAGAAATCCAAATAGATTGGACAAGAACAGAAATTCCTCCCATCATATAATAGTCAAAACACTAAATGTACTAAACAAAGAAAGACTATTAAAAGTAGTAAGGGAAAAAGGTAACAGAATTACACCAAACTTCTCACAAGAGACTCTGAAAACTAGATCATTGGCAGATCTCATACCTCAGAGAACACAAATGCCAGCCCAGACTACTATACACAGCAAAACTCTCAATTACCATATAGATGGAGAAACCAAGATATTCCATGACAAAACCAAATTTACACAATATCTTTCCACAAATCCAGACCTACAAAGGATATTAGATGGAAAACACCAACACAAGGAGGGAAACTACACCCTAGAAAAAGTAAGAGAGTAATCTTTCAACAAACCCAAAAGAAGGTAGCTACACAAACATAAAATTAACATAAAAAATAATAGGAAAAATATCTAGGAGGGCATAGGGGATACAATCAGTGGAACAGCTGGGACAGGTGTCTTCTGGCCGCCACTTGCACAAGGGAGCCAGGCAGCTCCACAACCTTCTGTGCCCAGACCCTGACAGAAGAGAGTGGTCTCTCAGGAGTACAGACACAGGCCCACAGGAGGGAAAAGCTCCAACCAGAGACAGCAAGACCAACTAACACCAGAGATAACCAGATAGCAAAAGGCAAGTGCAAGAACCCTACCAACAGAAACCAAGGCTACTTGGCAATATCAGAACCCAGTTCTCCCATTAGAGAAAGTCCCCAGATACCCCAACATGCCAGAAAATCAAGAGTTAGATTTAAAATCACATCTCTTGATGCTGATAAAGGACTTCAAGAAGGGCATAAATAACTCCTTTAAAGAAATATGGGAGAACATGGGTCAATAGGTAGAAGCCCTTGGAGAGAAAACACAAAAAGGAGCTAAAACCATCCAGTGGAAAAAAGATAGCCTTTTCAACAAATGGTGTTGGCTCAACTGGAGGTCAACATGCAGAAGAATGCAAATTGACCCATTCTTATCTCCTTGCACTAAGCTCAATTCCAAGTGGATCAAGGACCTCCACATAAAACCAGACACACTGAGACTAATAGAAAGGAAACTAGGGAAGAACCTTGAACATATGGGCACAGGGGAGAATTTCTTGAATAGAACTCCAATAGCTTATGCTCTAAGATCAAGAATTGACAAATGGGACCTCATTAAATTACAAAGTTTTTGCAAGGCAAAAGACACTGTCAAAAAGACAAAGCGGCAACCAACTAACTGGGAAATGATCTTTACCAACTCTACATCTGACAGAGGGCTAATATCCAATATATACAAAGAACTCAAGAAGTTAAACTCCAGAGAGGCAAGTAACCCTATTAAAAATGGGGTACAGAGCTAAACAAAGAGTTCTCACCTGAAGAATATCTAATGGCTGAGAAGCACCTAAAGAGATGTTCATCATCCTTAGTCATTAGGGAAATGCAAATCAAAACAACCCTGAGATTCCATCTCACACCAGTCAGAATGGCTAAGATCAAAAACACAGGAGACAGTAGTTGTTGGCGAGGATGTGGAGAAAGAGGAACACTCCTCCACTGCTGGTGGGATTGCAAGCTGGTACAACCACTCAGGAAAGCAGTCTGGCTGTCCCTCAGAAAACTGGGCATGACACTCCCAGAGGATCCAGCTATACCACTCCTGGGCATATACCCAGAGGCTTTACATGCATGCAATAAGGACAAATGCTCCACTATGTTCATAGCAGCCTTATTTATAATAGCCAGAAGCTGGAAAGAACCCAGATGTCCCTCAGTGGAGGAATGGATTCAGAAGATGTGATATATTTACACAATGGAATACTACACTGCAATTAAAAACAATGAACTCACGAAATTCCTTAGGCAAATGGTCAGATCTTGAAAATATCATCCTTAGTGAGGTAACCCAATCACAAAAGAACACACACAGTATGCAGTCACTGATAAGGGGATATTAACCCAGAATCTCTGAATACCCTAGACACAATTCGCATATCAATAGATTTCCAAGAAGATGGAAGGAGAGACCCCTGTCCTGAAAAGACTGGATGTAGGGGAATGCCAGAACAGAGAAGTGAGAGGGGGTTGAATGGGGAAAAGAAGGAGGCAAGGGGGCTTATGGGACTTTTGGGGAGGGAGGAAACGGGAAAGGGGAAATGATTTTGAATGTAAATAAAAAAAACTAAAAAATTTTAAAAAAAAAGAATTTCAGGAAAACACAAACAAACAAGTGAAGGAATTGAACAAAACCATCCAGGATCTAAAAATGGAAGTAGAAACAATGAAGAAATCACAAAGGAAGACAACTCTGGAGACAGAAAACCTTGGAAAGAAATCAGAGGTCATAGATGCATCAACAACATCAACAACAGAATACAAGAGATAAAAGAAAGAATCTCAGGGGCTGAAGATACCATAGAAAACATTGACTCAACAGTCAAAAAATGCAAAATGCAAAAAGCTCCTAATCCAAAACATTCAGGAAATCCAGGACACAATGAGAAGATCAAACCTAAGAATTATAGATATAGAAAAGAGTGAAGACTCCCAACTTAAAAGGCCATTAAAAATCTTCAACAAAATTATAGAAGAAAACTTCCCTAACCTAAAGAAAGAGATGCCCATGAACATACAAGAAGCCTACAGAACTCCAAACAGAATGGACGAGACCAGAAAGTCCTCCTGGCACATAATAATCAAAGCACCAAATGCATTAAACAAAGAAAGAATATTAAAAGCAGTAAGGGAAAAGAGGCCAAATAACATATAAAGGCAGACCTATCAGAATTACACCAGACTTCTCATCAGAGACGATTAAAGCTACAAGATCCTGAGCAGATCTCATACAGACCCTAAGAGAACACAAATGCCAGTCCAGACTACTATACCCATCAAAACTTTCAATCACCATAGATGGAGAGACCAAGATATTCCATGATAAAACCAAATTTACACAATATCTTCTCACAAATCCAGCCCTACAAAGGATAATAGATGGAAAACGCCCACACAAGGAGGGAAACTACACCCTAGAAAAAGCAAGAAAGTAATCTTCTTTCAACAAACCCAAATGAAGGTAACCACAGAAACATAAAAATAACATCAAAAATAACAGGAAGCAACAGTCATTATTCCTTAATATCTCTTAACATCAATGGACTCAATTCCTCAATAAAAAGACATAGACTAACAGAAATATTTTTAATGTAAATCTTCAATTTTATTAGAAAATGTTTATAAGTCCAGTTTCGATCAACTTAGAAATATTTTTATTCCTACCATTTTTATCTGTATAATTTTCTATGAAATAACCAATTTTTACATGTTTTTCTATATATTTCTTGAATTTTGTCAGAAATATTTTCCGTGTAAAACTTCAATTTTATCAGAAAATGTTTATGATTCCACTTTCAATCAACTTAGAAATATTTTTGTGCCTGCCTTTATATCTGTATAATTTTACATGAAATAGCCAATTTTTACATGTTTTTCTATATATTTCTTGAATTTTATCAGAAATATTTTCCTTGTAAATCTTCAGTTTTATCAGAAAATGTTTATATTCAGAAGATGTGGTATATTTACACAATGGAATACTACTCTGCAATTAAAAACAATGAACTCACGAAATTCCTAGGCAAATGGTCAGAACTTGAAAATATCATCCTTAGTGAGGTAACCCAATCACAAAAGAACACACATGGTATGCAATCACTGATAAGGGGATATTAACCCAGAATCTCAGAATACCCTAGACACCATTCACATATCAATAGATTTCCAAGAAGATGGAAGGAGAGACCCTGGTCCTGGAAAGACTGGATGTAGGGGAATGCCAGGACAGAGAAACGAGAGGGGGTTGAATGGGGAAAAAGAGGGAGGGAAGGGGGCTTATGGGACTTTCGGGGAGGGAGGAAACGGGAAAGGGGAAATGATTTGGAATGTAAATAAAAAACTTAAATAGGAAATGTTTATAATTCCACTTTCTATCAAATTAGAATTATTTTTATCCCTACCATTTTATCTGTAATTTTCTATAATAATCTTCAATTGTAACATATTATTCTATATTTTCCCACAACTTTATCAGAAATATTTTCCATGTAAATCTTCATTCTATCATAAAATGTTTCTACTTCCTTTTTCAATTAATTTAGCAATGTTTTTATGTCTACCATTTTACTCTTTAATTTTCCATGAAAATTGTCAATTTTAACATGTTTTTCTATATATTTCTTAAATTTTATCAGAAATATTTTCCATGTAAATCTTCGATTTTATCATAAAATGTTTTTACTTCCTTTTTCAATAACAAAGAAAATTTTAACAAATGAAAAAAATAATAGGAAGTAACAGTCATTATTCCTTAATCTCTCTCTCTCTCTCTCTCTCTCTCTCTCTCTCCCTCTATCTCTCTTTCTCTCTCTTTTTTTTTTTTGATTTACAAATCCACAAAAAGGACTTTTAATAAAAACAGCCAACAAAATAACTGTCAATAACATGGTAAAATAGACATATCTGTTCACACCATTCTGTGGTAGGAGTCTGTCATAGAACCATAGGAAAATGCCTTTATTATTACATTCTTGAACTTTGTAAAAAACCAACAAACAAACAGGAAAACGACTTATAGTCTAATTGTTTCAATTCTTACTAAGTTAAACAAAAGAACTGAAATGAGATATAAGCATTTTAAAAAGTCAAAGTTCATTTTAATAAATCCATGAACTTGAAAACTTACTTTAAGTTACAAATCTGAGTAAGGAATACTTTGTTCTTCAAAAGCATCTCATCTGTTCTCAGTTAACGACTTAACTAAATCCTAAATCTAGGACCTCAGAAAACACAGCGGCACTGCAAACTGCTCAGGCTCTGAACAGATCGCAGGGTCCAGCTTCCATCACAACTGAGGAGTGGTGCTTGGAAAGAAACAGATCTGAAGGAAAACCAAGAAAAATGACTGCAAAGATAGGTAAGGCCACAGAGAGCTCTGCCCTGGACCACTCAGACAGCCTGGAGGTGAGGTGGGAGGAGGTGGACTGCAGCTGATCTGAAGATATAACATAGCCTGAACAGCAGGTACAGCACAGCCTGGGGTGGATAGGAAGGCTGTCACCACCACATGGTTTACAGGTGGCCTTCCCCTTAACAAACCAAGGAGGAGGCCATTTAAAGATGTTCGGAGTGAAACAAAGTGTTCTCACCTGAAGAATATCTAATGGCTGAGAAGCACCTAAAGAGATGTTCATCATCCTTAGTCATTAGGGAAATGCAAATCAAAACAACCCTGAGATTCCATCTCACACCAGTCAGGATGGCTAAGATCAAAAACACAGGAGACAGCAGTTGTTGGCGAGGATGTGGAGAAAGAGGAACACTCCTCCACTGCAGGTGGAATTGCAAGCTGGTACAACCACTCTGGAAAGCAGTCTGGCGGTTCCTCAGAAAACTGGGCATGACACTCCCGAAGGATCCGGCTATACCACTCCTGGGCATATACCCAGAGGCTTTACCTGCATGCAATAAGGACACATGCTCCACTATGTTCATAGCAGCCTTATTTATAATAGCCAGAAGCAGGAAAGAACCCAGATGTCCCTCAACGGAGGAATGGATTCAGAAGATGTGGTATATCTACACAATGGAATACTACTCTGCAATTAAAAACAATGAATTCACGAAATTCCTAGGCAAATGGTCAGATCTTGAAAATATCATCCTTAGTGAGGTAACCCAATCACAAAAGAACACACATGGTACGCAGTCACTGATAAGGGGATATTGACCCAGAATCTCGGAATACCCTAGACACAATCCGCATATCAATAGATTTCTAAGAAGATGGAAGGAGAGACCCCTGGTCCTGGAAAGACTGGATGTAGGGGAACGCCAGGACAGAGTAACGAGAGGGGGTTGAATGGAGAAAAGAGGGAGGGAAGGGGGCTTATGGGACTTTCGGGGAGGGAGGAAACGGGAAAGGGGAAATGATTTGGAATGTAAATTTAAAAAAAATAAAATAAAATAAATAATTAAAAAAAATAAAAAAGAAATATATTAATAATAAAAAAAAAAGATGTTCTGAGTGGCACTTACAGTGGTACAGTCTACGAGACAGTGAGTGAAACAGCAAAGCTGGAAAGCAATGGTCCTGACAGAGGAGTCTAAGGATCTATGTGAAAACTTTCAGAAGCCCAGAGAGCCAGAAAGACACCAGAAAATGCCATCGCAGTCTGCATTCGTAAGGTACTTTGGGCCCCTGTTTTAAGGGATAGGAAAAGCTTACCACAATCTAGAGGTAGTTTTAAGGATGGCATCACTAAGCTGAGTCCTTTAACATCACATATGTGGTGCTTGTACTAAGTGTAGCCCAATGAGTCTGTTGCAATTCCCAAGAAACTGAATGAGGCATTACCAAAGTGCAGGGATGGAAATAAAATAAAACTGGCAATATTAGCACACAGGCTGACACACAAGCATGAATGCAAGTAAAGCTTAACTAAAAAGGAAAAAATAAATTGGACTGAACATTTCTACTGGGGGGGAAAATAAACAAAGGGGCAAAGAGGAAAATGGAAATATGAGTTACATTTGTATTTTTATAAACTTACAACTCTCTGTCTCTAAGGTACTGTCTTCTGGCTACTTAGTTCAGTTTATTATCATCTAATAAAAACCTTCTTATGGTCTTAAGTTTAAAATTATAATGATGTTCTGGCTAGGCTAAAAAAAGGAAAAAAAAACAATAAATCATCCTGCACAGGCTTTTCTCATTTTATTCTATGGGTACCATCTTGGTAGCAAATAATTGTTATGATATTTTTGTCATTTGTCAACAAGGTGGGAAACACCCTGTTAAATCTAATCACTGGGAACATTCCAAGTGAAGATAAAATGTTTAACTTGCTCATAATACAAGTTATGTACAAGATTTGGGGGAAAGGGAAACCTGAGCAAAACCTGGAACACAGATGAACTGAGGAACAGGCAGAGGCCACAGCCTTCAAATGGCGGTGCTCAGTGCCACGAGCTCAGAAACGACTAAATGGCCACACTGAGTTCTGTTTTTTTAAAAAAGGGGAAAACATAGAAATAACTCCCAAAAGTATCTGAGGACAGACTAAGCTAACATATATTGCATGTACTGTAGGCAAGGCAGAGGCATTTTTAAAGCTTTTGCAGACTTCGTATAATCTCAAAAAAAAAAAAAAATATGCAGGCCTTTACAAAATTTGACTCGCTGAAATCAAAGTAATTGCAACTTATAAAAAAGTCATAAGACTTCAGCTTTAAAAAAAGTTCCAGCCTTAGACCACAAGAGCCTGGAAGTGTTTGGTACTCAGATTGAACAAGCATGGTCAGGCTCAAACCTGAATGTGGTTTAGAGCCAATCCTCAAAGGGTGGGGAGCGCAGCCTGTTTGGTAACTACATACTGTGATATAAAAAAAGGCGTGGTGAAAATGTACCTTTCACTACAGCTTATACAAGTCCCCTGGTCATCAATCTATGTTAGGTTTGAGTCTTCTAGCTTAACCTGTGCTCCAGTTACACATCTATTTCCTGACCATTAAACCACAACCAAACCAAAAACAACCAAAAAGGGGTGTGTGTGTGTGTGTGAGAGAGAGAGAGAGACAGCTAAAAACCTGGATTTCCAACAACCTGCACATTTTGATGTTGTTCATTTTTACTGTGGCTTCTGCATTTCACATCGGCACTTGCAGATTTGAATAGATCACCTGCTATGAAACGTTTCCCCAAGAAACCACAAAAGATTGTTCACTTTATCCTTGCCTTTTTCTGTCAACTTTTTGCCGCATTCAAGTCAGTTTAAGACCCAGCAAAAAGATGGTAGTTAGGACACCACGGTTGCTATGGACAATGTGACACTGGTAGAATTTGTGCTGGCATTTGTGTAATTCCCTTCGCTGTTTGTGTTTGACTCATTGGTGGGCACTTGGCTGGAGTTGGCTCTGAGAATTGCTTCTGCAGCACTGCAGTATGGCCTTGGCCCTGGTTCTGGTGTGTAGGTAAAGGTAAGGCTGGTGGAGTAAATGATTCCATCATTACGGACCAAAGTTACTAGAACTTGGACTGGCTGCCGTACCCATCTCCAACCTTCTCGGAATGCAGAAATGTCTGGGACCACACAGAGCATGCTCCCTCCACATCTGTACACTGTTTCAGCTTCTACATCCCCAAACCACAATCGTACTTTGGAGTAAAGTTTTGTCCTATAAGTTCAAGCATTGCTACCTCCCCGCTGCCACTCAACTGAAGACTTTTTTTTCTTTCTTTTTTTTGACTTTATTAGATATTTGCTTTATTTACATTTCAACTGAAGACTTTTTTTCTTTCTTTTTTTTGACTTTATTAGATATTTGCTTTATTTACATTTCAACTGAAGACTTTCTATGACAGGCACAAGAGAGACTGGGGCAAGAAAAGGGCCCATTCCCTCATAGAACGTATACTCTGCCTTAGTTGTACTAAAGATTGCCCAGGAAGCTCTGTCATTTATCATGTCTTATTTTGTTCTTTTGGACATGGAGTGGCCTGAAATTGGATTATTCTTTCTTGAGAAAGGCACGAGTACATTCTCTCTGTATCCTTAAGGTAAAATGCACATTTGTGGAGTTGTGATACAGGGTCGTCTGCATCCAGTAATGGTGTCTGCTTATCAACTTTCCTAATTATCAATCTTGGGAGTGCCATGCCAGTAACTGAGCACACAAGCTTGACAGTCGGTCCGTAATGGATGTAACCATCTCTACTGTGAACTCCTCTCCTTCCAATTCATCATCATCCAAGAGATGAAAGTAAAATGCTCCCCACTGTTGTGAACTAGCGAGGAAATTTCCTCCTTCTACATGAACGTATCTGGTACTAACCGTCTGTGATCGAAGTCGATTAAACAATGCCACATTTGTTCCTGAAGCAATTCACAAGTCAGCATTTTTCAAGGACTGCTTCTTTTTGGAAGGTTTGGAGATGACCTTTATCTGCTTGCTGAGGAACACAGCAATGTCATCACTATTGCCATAGAACATCTTTACAGACAACATGAAATGTTTTCTCTTGTCTGAATCAGATATGTACAATGTTTTGGCTGAACAGTCGTTCTTCCCTTCCGAGTTCAGCTGCTGCATTTCTTGGTCACTATTTCCTACTCCAATAAATGCACAGGGTTGAGACTCTTATTCAGAACAACCACCTCATTCCATTTGTTCTTTTTTTTTTCTTCCAACCACTGCCCACAAGATACACACAAGGAGGAGGGCAAAAAAATCCATTTTTCATTTCTGTATGACTTCTATGCAACTTTTGCATGAAGAATGAGTATTGTTTGATACCCTCGTTCTTTTAAATAATTTCGCATAACTTCCCTAGTGAGTCACTTAGGTGGAGGCTGCTCGCCAAACTTCCTATAAGCCAGCATTTAAGAAGCCAGGTTAGGCAGATGCCTCGAATTCTGGGCTGTGCCTTAAATTCCACAGCAGCCAGAGCTACCTCCTTAATATCTCTTAACATCAATGAACTGAATTCCCCAATAAAAAGACTATCAGACTAGATAAGTAATCAGGACCCAGAATTTTGCTGCATACAGGAAATACACTTCAATGTCAAAGACAGAGACTACCTCAGAGTAAAGTGTTGGAAAACAATTTTCCAAGCAAATGGTCCCAGGAAACAAGCAGGAGTAGCCCTTCTAATATTGAATAAAATCAACTTTCAACCAAAAGTTATCAAAAAGGATAAGGAAGGAGACTTCATACTCATCAAAGAAAAATATCTACCAAGAAGAACTCTCAATTCGGAACATCTATGCTCCAAATGAGAGGGCATCCACATTCATAAAAGAAACTTTAGTAAAGCTCAAAGCACACATTGTACCTCACAAAATAACAGTGGGAGACTTCAACAACCTATTCTCATCAATGGACAGATCATGGAAACTATACAGACATACATTGAAACTAACAGAAATTATGGACCAAATGGCTTTAACAGGTATCTATAGAACATTTTATCCTAAATCAAAAGAATAACCTTCTTCTCAGCATCTCATGGTATGTTCTCAAAAACTGACCACATAATCAGTCACAAAACAGTCCCCAACAGATACAAGAAATTGATAATACCATGCATCCTATCAGATCATGAACTAAGAATGGTCTTCAGTAGCAACAAAAACAACAGAAAGCCCACATAGACATGGAAGCTTAACAACACTCTACTCAATGATAACTTGGTCAAGGAAGGAAGTAAGTAAGAAAGAAAGAAAGAAAGAAAGAAAGAAAGAAAGAAAGAAAGAAAGAAAGAAAGAAAGAAAGAAAGAAAGAAGGAAAGGAAAATGAAGGCACAACATACCCAAACTTATGGGACACAATGAAAGCAGTGCTAAGAGGAAAACTCATAGCTCTGAGTGCCTCCAAAAAGAAACTGGAGAGAGCATACACTAGCAGATTAACAGCACACTTGAAAGCTCTAAAACAGAAAGAAGCTAATATACCCACGAGGAGTAGATGGGAGGAAATAATCAAACTCAGGGCTGAAATCAACCAAGTAGAAACAAAAAGAACTATACAAAGAATCAACAAAACCAGGAGCTGGTTCTTTGAGAAAATCAACAAGATAGATAAGCCCTTAGCCAGACTAACCAGAGGGCACAGAGACAGTATCCAAATTAACAAAATCAGAAATGAAAAGAGAGATATAATAACAGAAACTGAGTAAATTCAAAAATTCATCAGATCCTATTACAAAAGCCTATATTCAACAAAACTTGAAAACCTGGATGAAATGGACAATTTTCTAGACAGATGCCAAATAGCAAAGTTAAGTCAGGATCAGATAAACCATCTAAACAGTCCCATAACCCCTAAAATAATAGAAGCAGTCATTAAAAGTCTCCCAAACCCCCCCCCCCAAAAAAAGCCCAAGACCAGATGGGTTTAGTGCAAAATTCTATCAGATCTTCAAAGAAGATCTAATACCAATACTCTTCAAACTATTCCACAAAATAGAAACAGAAGGAGCACTACCCAATTTATTCTATGAAGCCACAGTTACACTGAGTATTCTCCCTTGGTGATGGAAGGGTTTCTGTCTAATCAGGAACTCATCACAATTTCCTTTCATAGAGGACTTCACAAGAGATTTTTTTCTACTTCTATTATGTTTAATGTTCCACATAGATTTTTAAAACTGGTTGAGTACATATTAATTTTAGCTACTGAAGAGATCATGCACATTTAAGAGGCATTTGACTATTATAAATTATTTTGATGACTTAAAAAATGTCAATACTGGGTTGTATTTTAAAATAAATTTTATTCATTTAATAAAAAAGAAAAAATATTCAAAATGTATTAGGGAAGTATAGTCCATATATATTAATGAAATTTAAATTTCATTACTTATTCTATATTTTATCTGGCAACCCACAAAAGGATGTCCTCAGGGTGATGCCCATTCCAACACTTTTGGATGGAGACCTGAAGTATATGTGCAATTTTAGTATTTCTACTTCTGTGAAGATTTACCTCTATGGAGAACCTTATGAAAAATGGCTAGGAATATGTGAAGCAGAGCTGAGAGATAGAACTGGATCCATTTATGTCCCCAGCTTTAAGCCTTTGTCACGATACTTCACTAACAAAGTAAAATAAACCAAGAAATTAACAAATAAATAGATATCTAACTGAGAATGAAAAATGGCAAATGATAGCCGGGCAGTGGTGGCGCACGCCTTTAATCCCAGCACTTGGGAGGCAGAGGCAGGAGGATTTCTGAGTTCGAGGCCAGCCTGGTCTACAAAGTGAGTTCCAGGACAGCCTAGGCTACACAGAGAAACCCTGTCTCAAAAAACCAAAAAAAGAAAAAAGAAAAAATGGCAAATGATATGCCAGCAATCACATGGCTTAGTGGCAGATCAGAAATAAAGCTGTGAAATAAAATATATGGCCCACAGAGATACCTGTGATTTTCAGCTTACTCCCTGGTGTCTAAGTTGCATGTCCTAAGGGACCTCAGATATCCTTCATACAATGGTTTCTGGAAGTTCCACAGTGCCACCATTCAGTGTTCTTACCCAGTATTTCCAGACAATAGTCCCACTGTAAAATAAGTAGTTCAATAGTCAATAAACAATGTCATCATAAAATTTGCAGACAAATGGATGGAACTAAAAAAAGGATTATCCTGAGTGAAGTAACCCAGACCCAGAAAAACAAACATGATATGTATACACTAATAAGTAGAAATTAGCTATAAAGTAAAGGATAATCATTCTACAATCCACAGACCCAGAGAGACTGAGTAAAAAGAAGGACTTAAGAAGGGATGCAAGGACTAGAGGGTAGGTGGGGTGAGAACAGAGGAGATCATGTGGGAGTTGAGGAGAGAGAATGCTGGAAGAAACAATTGGAATTGTGGGGCATTTGGGGCTGAAATGGAAAACTACTCCAGTGGGAACTCCATGGAATCTATGAGGATGACAGTAGGTGAAGACTGCCAGAACTAGGGGACATGGAGCCTGTATCAGTCATCCTCTGTAACCAGGCAAGGCCTCCATGGAGGAACTAGGACACCACCAGTCCAGCCACAAATCCTCTGACTCAGAATGTGCTGAGACTGGAGCCTAGCACAATCATCATCAGTGAGACATGAGAGACTTCATCCAGCAATGGATGGGAACAGATGCAGAGTCCCACAGCCACACATTAGGTGGAGCTAAGGGAGTCTGTGGAGAAGGGGAGGAACAATTGGAGGAGTCAGGCGGATCAAGGACACCACAAGAACAGGACCCACAGAATCATCTGACTGGGACTCAGGTGGGCTCACAGAAATCAGGGAGCTTGTATAGGTCTGACCTAGGCCCTCTACATAAAAGTTATAGTTGTATAGTTTAGTATTCTTGTGGGGTTCCTAACAGTAGAGCAGGGGCTATCTCTGACTCATTTGCCTGCCTTTTGGACCCTTTTCCTCTTGTTGGGTTACCTTGTCCAGTCTTGATGTGAGAATATGTGCCTGATCTTATTGTAGCTTGTTATACTTTATTTGGCCAATGTCCTGGGAGGCCTGCTCTTTTCTGAGGGGAGATGGAGGAAGAGAGGATCTAGGGAAAGGGGGAGTCATGGAGAAGATAGGGGTAGGGGATGGAAGGGAAACTGCAGTCAGGATATAATATATGAGAGAAGAATAAATAAAAAGGAAAATATAAATTTTGGGGTGTGCAACACATATGCAGCAGAGGACTGCCTGCTCTGGCCTCAGTGAGAGAAGATGCTCCTAACCCTCAAGAGACATGAGGCCCCAGGGAGTGGGTAGACCTGTCAGGGGAGGGGCATCCTCATGGAGGCAGGGGGGAGAGGAGGAATGGGATGAGGAACTGTGGGAGGGCAGACTGGGAGGGGGTAACAACTGTAAAATAAAATAAAAGTAATTGAAAAAATGTTTTATAGGTGTGGACTGGGGCAGTGGGGATAGAAACAGGAGGGATCAGGTGGGATTGGGAGAGAGGGAGGGAAAGAGTACTAGAAGAGATTACTGGAATTGGGGGGCATATGAAGTGATATAGAAATCTACTGCCGTGGAAACTCCCTGGAATCTATGAGAGTGACTCTAGCAAAGTCTCTGAGTAATGAAGGATATGGAACCTGAAGTGGCCATCTTCTATTAACAGGCAAGGCACATATCAGCGGGTCTGGGACATCAACCCACCCATAAAACCCTCTATCTCCAATCTGTCCTGATTGCAAGACATACTGGGGCAATTATGGCTCAGAACTTGTGGGAGTAGCCAAACCAAGATTGGTCCAGCTTGTGACCCATACCTGTAGATGTAGCCCTGTTTGACCCCACCTGGATGACCAGGAACTAAAGGCAGGTCTGCTCTGAGACCCAAAATAGAACCAAACACAATTGCGTTAAAAAAAAACTTAATAAAATTATTCTTAATGATATTCTGTTATACTCATAGACTAGTACCTAGCCCAATTGTCATCAGAGAGGCTTCATCCAGCAACCAATAGGAGCAAAAGTATAGGTCCACAACCAAACACTAGGAAGAGCCAGGAGAATCCTGCAGAAGAGGAGGAAGAGGGATTGTAGAAGCCAGAGGAGCCAAGGACCAAGGACAGCACAAGAACATGGTCCACAGAATCTACTAAGCAGGGCTCATAGGGGCTCACAGTGACTGACTTGAAAAACATGGATCCTGTATGGGTCTAAGCTAGGTCCTCTGCATATACGTTAGAGTTGTGTAGCTTGGTGTTCCTGTGGAACTTCCAGTAATGGGAGAGCAGGTATCTCTAGATATTTTGCCTGTGATTGGGGCCCTTTCTTCCTACTGGCTTGTCATATCTAGTCATGATATGAGTGTTTGTGCCCAGTCTTATTGTATCTTATTAGATCATGTTCTGTGACTATACCTGGGAGACCTGTTCATTTTTCTTCCTCTTCTTCTTATTTTGAAGGGAGACAGAGGAGAAACTGATCTGGGAGAGGTGGGGGGAGGGCCTGGGAAGAGTGAAAAGAGGAGAAACTGTGGTTGAGATGTACTGTATGAGAATAATAAAAGGTTTTTTTGAAATTAAGGAGATAACTATGCCCAGGGGTGCAGAAAAAAAGCCAGAAGATCCCATCTATTAATCAATATGCAGTTTGACACTTGTGTAAACAGAGGTTGGTGACTAAGAATTCACTGCCAACTAGGCGCTTAATACTTAAAATGTTTTATGTGTAGTGTTTTATTTGCCCAACTTCAAGGAATATAAATTTCTATTTGCCTCCTGCTATTCAGAGATGATGAAACGATACATTCCTGGGAATGTTCCTCTGCTAATTTAGCAGCAGAACTGAGACTTGAATCCTGGTCTGATGAGTCCACAGCCTAAACTCTTGTCAGTATGCTCTCACACAGTCCTGACACAGAGTAGTAGGTTTTAGGGAAGAGGACATTTCTACATGCCTGAGCAATGCAGGCTAAAAACAGATATTTGCCATGGCGGCTAGATTTAAAGTTGGGATTTAAGTCTTCTGAATCTCTGCTAACAACCTTGGTTGCAGGGTGTGTTTCTCTATAAACTGTGGAGAGAAAGCCAAAAGAAAGACGGGAAGCACATCATGTTCCCTCAAACTGCTCCTCAGCCAGGAAGGTATTAAGAAAAACTTACGAGCAGAAAAGTTGTGTGATCCAAATGGCACTTCATGAGGACTAACTTGTCAGCCATGTCCAGAATATATGAAAGGGAGAAAGGCCTACAGGCAAAGACACAAATAGACGGCTATTGTAGATGCTCATTTCTCAGATGCCAAGTATGAGTCAGAAACAGGATGGTGAGAACATGCATGCCACACATGAATGATAGCTTAATACCAAGCTCAAAGGAAGAACAGACCCACCCTAGGAGCATGCAATCAAAGCCATGCACCGCAAATACACTGATGGTCAGTGACCCTGCCTGATCCCCCAAGGTACTGGCCTCATCCACATTCTCTCCACGAGAACACAAGTTCCAAAGAGTGAGGGAGCCTGCCTGGATTTATCAGCACCGTGGGTTTTCCCAATGCTGACAATAAGTGGATGTTGGGTGAATCAGGAGGTAGTATCTGACAGACTGTCTCCACATTCCTGGATACTCTGTATAGGAAAGGCTCTCTCTCAAGGCTCAGCAATAGTCAGTCTTCCTTAGGAGGCTTTCTTCTCAAGATATTCTAAATTGCATCATTCTATTTAATATCCACAGAGATTTATCTTCGTGGTATATTTTATAATATGGAATCTTTTGGGTTTTCTTTAACTTCTGTTTTTTACCTTCCTCTATAAGACTGCCAAGCTCGACTATGTCAGATTTGCTTCTTGCTGCAGAATTCCTAGCAGTCAGAATCACAGTACCCAGCAGAAGCAAAATGTAAACTTAAATTATCATAACCCAGTTACTGAGATGTGTCTAACAGCCAAGTCTGGTCACCTGACTGCAACCCTAGGAACTGACATGGTAGAAGGAGAGTTTAAACTCCCAAAAGCTATCCTCTAACCCCTAAACACATGCACCATGCACATGAATGTGTGCATAAATACACACACACACACACACACACACACACACACACATACACACACTAAAGAAATGAATAAAAGCTAAATTAGCCAGTCACCAAATGTAAGAAGCTCACTTTTATAAGTTGTGAAATTAAGTTTAGCCAAATATTATCATAAAACTTTTTTATTTCTTTCTTTTTCACTTATTCAACATTTTCAAACTACTATGAGAAATAGAACCACAGAGTAGAGAATTGAAATCAAAACTGTCATTCATAAAAATATTACTGAAAATTAAAAAAAAACCCACGACCACAGGGTGAGCGGCGCCACGGAGACTGCCCTCCGCCATCTTTGCTCCAGTGACCAGGTAGTTGGGACCGCCAGGCTCAGAGACAGACAGGCATAATATCGCTTCGGTTTCAGGCAGCTTGGGTGTAACCTGCTCCCAGGTGCTGGGCTGATCTGCAGTAACCAGCGCGCCAGTTCCGCGGTGGGACCTTCTGCCTGGTGGAGGGACCCTGCGCAGGGAGGGAGCCCGCCAGCTTCCCTTCCGCGACCTCTGTTCCCGCGGACTGCGCTGGAGAGACCGGTACCCAGGCTCTCCCCCCAATATAACATCACTTGGGACACGGCCTGTTGGGGCTTCCTTCTGTGCCCGAGGGCGGGTTGGCGCTGTGGTCGTCTGGGTGCCAGATCGGCGGGCCATCGTGACCACAGGGTGAGCAGCGCCACGGAGAGTGCCCTCCGCCATCTTTGCTCCAGTGACCAGGTAGTTGGGACCACCAGGCTCAGAGACAGACAGGCATAATATCGCTTCGGGTTCAGGCAGCTTGTGTGTAACCTGCTCCCAGGTGCTGGGCTGATCTGCAGTGACCAGCGCGCCAGATCTGCTGTGGGACTTCTGCCTGGCAGAGGGACGCCCCCTCCCCCCCCCAGGAGAGATCACACACCCCTGCACAGGGCAGGAGCCTGCCAGCCTCCCTTTGGCGACCTCTGCTCCAGGAATCCACTAGGCTGAGCCTTTAGATGTGCAAGGCCTCCCCAATATAAGATCACTTGGGGCAAAGCACATTAGGGCTCCAAAGTCACTCAGGAGCAGGCAGGCCCCAGAAATCGGTGCCAGGGGAATCCTGGTAATCCAGGGGGGGGCAGAAATAGCTTTGCAGGCTCACAGGAGGTCCAACCAACAGCCAGTGGCAGCAGGACCAACTAACACCAGAGGTATCCAGATGGCAAAAGGCAAACGTAGGAATGTTACTAACAGTAATCAAAGTAATGTAGGACCATCCGAACCCAACTCTCCAACAGCAGCAAGTCCTGGATACCCCACCACACCCGAAAGACAAGATCTGGATTTAAAATCACTTCTCATGATGCTATTAGAGGATCACAAGAAGGACACAAATAAATCTCATAAAGAGTTACAGGAGACCATGAATCAACGGTTAGAAGCCCTTACAAAGGAAACACAAAAATCGCTTAGAGAAATGCGGGAGAACATGGATCAAAAGATGGAGGCGCACAAGGAGACAACACAAAAATCGCTTAACGAGATGAATCAACGGGTAGATGCACTCACAAAGGAATCACAAAATTTGCATAAAGAAATGCAGAAGAATATGGGTCAACAGACGGATGCCCATAAGGAGGCAACACAAAAATTGCTTAAAGAAATGAATCAACGGTTAGATGCCCTTACAAAGGAAACACGAGAACTGCTTAAAGAAATGCAGGAGACGATGGATCAACAGATGGAATCCCATGAGGAGGAAACACAAAAATCGCTCAGAGAAATGCAGGAGAACGTGGGTCATCAGGAAGAAATCCTGAAAGAGGTAATGCAAAATTACCTTAAAGAAATACAGGAAAATACAAACAAACAAGTGAAGGATCTCAGCAAATCCATCCAGGAACTAAAAAAGGAAGTAGAAACAACTAAGAAATCACAAAGGGAGACAACTTTGGAGATAGAAAACCTTGGGAAGAAATCAGGAGTCATAGATGCAAACATCAACAATAGAATACAAGAGATGGAAGAAAGAATCTCAGGTGCTGAAGATTCCATAGAAAGCATCGACTCAACAGTCAAAGAAAATGCAAAATGCAAAAAAACGCGTAACCCAAAACATCCAGGAAATCCAGGACACAATGAGAAGACCAAACCTAAGGATTATAGGTATAGATGAGAGTGAAGATTTGCAACTTAAAGGGCCAGTAAACATCTTCAACAAAATTATGGAGGAAAACTTCCCTAACTTAAAGAGAGAGATGCCGATGAACATACAAGAAGCCTACAGAACTCCAAACAGACTGGACCAGAACAGAAATACCTCCCGTCACATAATAATCAAAACACCGAATGTTCTAAACAAAGAAAGAATACTAAATGCAGTAAGAGAAAAGGGCCAAGTAACATACAAAGGAAGACCTATCCGAATCACATCAGACTTCTCACCAGAGACTATGAAAGCCAGAAGATCCTGGGCAGATCTCATGCAGACACTAAGACAGCACAAATGCCAGCCTAGACTACTATACCCAGCAAAACTCTCAATCACCATAGATGGAGAGACCAAGATATTCCATGATAAAACCAAATTTTCACAATATCTTTCCACAAATCCAGCCCTGCAACGGATAATAGGTGGAAACCTCCAATACAGGGAGAGAAACAACACCCTGGAAAAAATGAGATAATAACCTTCTTGAATCAAACCCAAAAGTAGATAACCACTCAAACATAAAGATAGCGTCAAGAATGGCAGATGGCAATAATCACTATGCCTTAATCTCTCTTAATATCAATGGTCTCAATTCCCCAATTAAAAGACATAGACTAGCAGACTGGATACGTAAACAGGACCCAGCTTTTTGCTGCATGCAGGAAACGCACCTCAGTGTCAAAGACAAACACTACCTCAGAGTAAAAGGCTGGAAAACAATTTTACAAGCAAATGGCCCCAAGAAACGAGGTGGAGTAGCCATCCTAATATCGGATAAAATTGATTTTCAACCCAAAGTCATCAAAAAAGACACAGAAGGACACTACATACTGATCAAGGGAAAAATCCACCATCAAGAACTCTCAATCCTGAATATCTATGCTCCAAATGCAAGGGCACCCTCATTCGTAAAAGAAACTTTACTAAAACTCAAAGCACACATCGCACCGCACACAATAATAGTGGGTGACTTCAACACCCCGCTCTCTGAAATGGATCGTTCAGGAAAGCAGAAACTAAACAGGGACACAGTGAATCTAATTGAAGCCTTGGACCAAATGGAACTAACTGATATATATAGAACATTTCATCCTAGAGCTAAAGAATACACCTTCTTCTCAGCTCCTCATGGTACCTTCTCCAAAATTGACCATATAATTGGTCACAAATCAGACCTCAACAGATACAAGAAGATAGAAATAATCCCATGCCTCCTATCAGATCACTATGGAATAAGGGTGGTCTTCAATGGCAACAAAAACAAAAGAAAACCCACGTACACATGGAGGCTGAACAATGCTCTACTCAATGATAACTTGGTCAAGGTGGAAATAAAGAAAGAAATCAAAGACTTTTTGAAAGTTAATGAAAATGAAGGCACAACATACCCTAACTTATGGGACACAATGAAAGCAGTGCTAAGAGGAAAATTCATAGCCCTGAGTGCCGCCAAAAAGAAACGGGAGACAGCATACACTAACAGCTTAATGGCACACCTGAAAGCCCTGGAACAAAAAGAAGCAAATACACCAAAGAGGAGTAGAAGGCAGGAAATCATCAAACTCAGGGCTGAAATCAATCAAGTAGAAACAAATAAAACCATACAAAGAATCAACAAAACGAGGAGTTGGTTCTTTGAGAAAATCAACAAGATAGATAAGCCCTTAGCCAGACTAACCAGAGGGCACAGAGATAGTATCCAAATTAATAAAATCAGAAACGAAAAGGGAGAGATAACAACAGAAACTGAGGAAATTCAAAAAATCATCAGATCCTACTACAAAAACCTGTATTCAACACAACTAGAAAATCTTGAGGAAATGGACAATTTCCTTGACAGATACCAAGTACCAAAATTAAATCAGGATCAAATAGACCATCTAAACCGTCCTATAACCCCTGAAGAAATAGAAGTTGTCATTGGAAGTCTTCCAACCAAAAAAAGCACAGGTCCAGATGGTTTTAGTGCAGAATTCTATCAGACCTTCAAAGAAGACCTAACACCAATACTCTTCAAACTGTTCCACAAAATAGAAACAGAAGGAACACTACCCAACTCGTTCTATGAAGCCACAATTACACTAATACCAAAAGCACACAAAGATCCTACAAAGAAAGAGAATCTCAGGCCAATCTCTCTTATGAATATCGATGCAAAAATACTCAATAAAATTCTTGCCAACCGAATCCAAGAACACATCAAAACGATCATTCACCACGATCAAGTAGGCTTCATCCCAGGGATGCAGGGATGGTTCAATATAAGGAAATCCATCAATGTAATCCACTACATAAACAATCTCAAAGAAAAAAACCACATGGTCATCTCATTAGATGCTGAGAAAGCATTTGACAAAATTCAGCATCCTTTCATGCTAAAGGTCTTGGAAAGATCAGGAATTCAAGGCCCATATCTAAACATAGTAAAAGCAATTTACAGCAAACCAGTAGCCAGCATCAATCTAAACGGAGAGAAACTTGAAGCAATCCCACTAAAATCAGGGACTAGACAAGGCTGCCCTCTCTCTCCATATCTTTTCAATATAGTACTTGAAGTTCTAGCTAGAGCAATTAGACAAGAAAAAGAGGTCAAAGGGATACAAATTGGAAAGGAAGAAGTCAAACTATCACTATTTGCAGACGATATGATAGTATACATAAGCGACCCAAAGAACTCCACCAGAGAACTCCTACAGCTGATAAACGACTTCAGCAAAGTGGCCGGATATAAAATCAACTCAAGCAAGTCAGAAGCCTTCCTATACTCAAAGGATAAGCAGGCTGAGAAAGAAGTAAGAGAAATAATACCCTTTACGATAGCCACAAACCATATTAAGTATCTTGGCGTGACGCTAACCAAACAAGTGAAAGATCTGTATGACAAGAACTTCAAGTCTCTGAAGAAAGAAATTGAAGAAGACCTCGGAAGATGGAAAAATCTTCCATGCTCATGGATTGGCAGGATTAATATAGTAAAAATGAGCATCTTACCAAAGTAATACACAGATTCAATGCAATCCCCATCAAAATCCCAACTCAATTCTTCATAGAGTTAGAAAGAGCAATTCAAAAATTCATCTGGAATAACAGAAAACCCAGAATAGCTAAAACTATTCTCAAGAGTAAAAGAACCTCTGGGGGAATCAGTATCCCGGACCTCAAGCTGTACTACAGAGCAATAGTGTTAAAAACTGCATGGTATTGGTACAGTAACAGACATGTAGATCAATGGAACAGAATTGAAGACCCAGAAATGAATCCACACTCCTATGGTCACTTGATCTTTGACAAAGGAGCTAAAACCATCCAGTGGAAAAAAGATAGCCTTTTCAACAAATGGTGCTGGCTCAGCTGGAGGTCAACATGCAGAAGAATGCAAATTGACCCATCCTTATCTCCTTGCACTAAGCTCAATTCTAAGTGGATCAAAGATCTCCAATTAAAACCAGACACACTGAAACTAATAGAAGGGAAACTAGGGAAGAACCTTGAACATATGGGCACAGGGGAGAATTTCCTGAACAGAACTCCAATAGCTTATACTCTAAGATCAAGAATAGACAAATGGGACCTCATTAAATTACAAAGTTTTTGCAAGGCAAAAGACACCGTCAAAAAGACAAAGCGGCAACCAACTAACTGGGAAATGATCTTTACCAACCTTACATCCGACAGAGGGCTAATATCCAAGATATACAAAGAACTCAAGAAGTTACAAAGACCAAGCCTTTAACCCTCCTAAGGCTGGGGTAACAGAGCTCCACAAGAGTTCTCACCTTCACCTATCTAATGGCTGAGAAGCACCTAAAGAGATGTTCATCATCCTTAGTCATTAGGGAAATGCAAATCAAAACAACCCTGAGATTCCATCTCACACCAGTCAGGATGGCTAAGATCAAAAACACAGGAGACAGCAGTTGTTGGCGAGGATGTGGAGAAAGAGGAACACTCCTCCACTGCTGGAATTGCAGGCTGGTACAACCACTCTGGAAAGCAGTCTGGCGGCTCCTCAGAAAACTGGGCATGACACTTCCGGAGGATCCGGCTATACCACTCCTGGGCATATACCCAGAGACTTTACCTGCATGCAATAAGGACACATGCTCCACTATATTCATAGCAGCCTTATTTATAATAGCCAGAAGCTGGAAAGAACCCAGATGTCCCTCAACGGAGGAATGGATTCAGAAGATGTGGTATATTTACACAATGGAATACTACTCTGCAATTAAAAACAATGAATTCACGAAATTCCTAGGCAAATGGTCAGAACTTGAAAATATCATCCTTAGTGAGGTAACCCAATCACAAAAGATCACACATGGTATGAAGTCACTGATAAGGGGATATTGACCCAGAATCTCAGAATACCCTAGACACAATCAGCATATCAATAGATTTCTAAAAAGATGGAAGGAGAGACCCCTGGTCCTGGAAAGACTGGATGTAGGGGAACGCCAGGACAGAGTAATGAGAGGGGGTTGAACGGAGAAAAGAGGGAGGGAAGGGGGCTTATGGGACTTTCGGGGAGGGAGGAAACGGGAAAGGGGAAGTGATTTGGAATGTAAATTAAAAAAATAAAATAAAATTAAATTAAAAAAAAAAAAAAAAAAAAGAAACTATTTCAATTAAAAAAAAAAAAAAAAAAAAAAAAAAAAAAAAAAAAAAAACCCACAAAAACAAAAACCTTCACCAATCCAGAGACTAAGACAGATCCTCACTAAACTCTGACTTTCTATTAACCCTCCTAATGCTTACAGTACTCAGTTCCTCATGATTTTAGGAGGAATTTCCATGGGAATAATGGTTTGGGATGTGACCAGTTAGTTGCAAACTTGTGTGTCATTTTTCAACCGAGAACAATCTCAGAGAGCTATCACACTTCAAAATGGTATTGGTCATGTTCTGGCAAGCCCCTCAGGGTTACCTACATCAGTTCCTGTCAGCAAGTGCTTCTTGGCATCAACAATTGTCTGGGTTTGGTGGGGCAGTCTCTGGATTGCCTTTCCTTCAGTCTCTGCTCACTTGGTAGCCATATGGGGTTAATGTCTACATGGAGATCTTATAGGTTTCCTTTACTTGTTTAATAAAGACTTGAAAGAGAGTAGGAAAAGAACAGGGAGAGCTAGAGTACATATTATTCTGCTTTTTCACAAGACTTATGCCTTCTCATTTTCACATCAACCCTGGTGACATAAGTGTGAAGAGCACCTTTATCTGTAGATGTGTATGTAAATTGCAGACTCATTATCCTTGGAGTGAAAGAAGGTATCAGAATGCTGTATTCCTTCCACATCTTCTACAACCACAGCAACCTTCAGAAGTTAACTCAAACAACTACAAATCACATTCTGTCTTGTGGTGACAGTCTGGCCTCATAAATAAGAAGTTGCTTTAACCTTAAAGAGGCTCTCCTTCTAATGTTTGGTTTGACAAGTTGTGGGAACTCCTCCTAATCCTGTTCCGATCCTGCCTCAGTTCTGTTGTGCTTGATAGTACAAAACAAAGTTTCATGCATCATTCCCTAATATGATACTCCTTAACAGTATCTCTCATGCTCTCAGTTTCCCCTTCGTAGAGCCCTTCCCTGTGTTCCTGACCACTGACTCTCAGTTCCTGCATAGCTATAGGCATTTTTTCTATGAAATAATTTAATGCTGGGTGCTATAGCCCTTTCTTCATACTTAATACACATCCCTTGGAAGGGAAAAGAAAATGAAGAAGAAAAGAAGATAGGCAGGTTCCTCCTCTGTTTCACTCCCTTGTGAGGGTATCTAATGTTTGTTGACCAAGGCACTCCTCATGGAATTTCTCGACATCCATCATTGCTTTCTATTCTCTTTCAATAGAGTGGCCTCATAGAATGGATAATTATGCCTTTGATTTTAAGCCTGAGACCCAATTGGTTTTTTTGTTTAGTTTTGTTTTTGGTTATTTTATTTGTTTTTGGGACTAGGCCTCACTATGTAGCCCATACTTTTGTGACCTCCTGTCTTAGCTTTCTAGCCTGGGTACTACCACATATGCCACCATGTTCAGCATGTCCTGAATGAGAATACCCTAAGTAATGCTAGATGGAGAGAATGTTGCACATGCTCATAACACAATTTAAAGTTACTAAAAATAGTTGGAGACAAAATGTTGACCCTTGCATGCTACATCTGACTCCAATAAGCTTTATAGGTGTGGTTCGCGGATTAAGCAAAAAGCATCAACATAGCACCCCACAACGCTTCAACTATTTCATAGGAAGGAATAACATACGCTAGCAGAAGATACAGAAAACCAGTGGTCAACACAGGGAAGTTACTGAGAAAACACAACCTATGCTTACAACAATGGTTTTCAACCTTCCTAATGCTGAGACTAACACAGTTCCTCATGCTTTAGTGACCCCTTTCAACCTTCCTAATGCTGAGACTAATACAGTTCCTCATGCTTTAGTGACCCCTTTCAACCTTCCTAATGCTGAGACTAATACAGTTCCTCATGCTTTAGTGACCCCCTTTCAACCTTCTAATGCTGAGACCTAATACAGTTCCTCATGCTTTAGTGCACCCCTTTCAACCTTCCTAACTGCTCGAGACTAATACAGTTCCTCATGCTCTTAGTGACCCCTTTCAACCCTTCCTAATGCTGGAGACTAATACAGTTCCTCATGCTTTAGTGACCCCCTTTCAACCTTCCTAATGCTGAGAACTAATACAGTTCCATCATTGCTTTAGTGACCCCCTTTCAACCTTCCTAATGCTGAGACTAATACAGTTCCTCACTGCTTTAGTGACCCCCTTTCAACCTTCCTAATGCTGAGACTAATACAGTTCCTCATGCTTTTAGTGACCCCCTTTCAACCTTCTAATGCTGAGACTAATACAGTTCCTCATGCTTTAGTGACCCCCTTTCAACCTTCCTAATGCTGAGACTAATACACAGTTTCCTCATGCTTTAGTGACCCCTTTCAACCTTCACTAATGCTGAGATTAGTGACCCCTTTCAACCTTCCTAATGCTGAGACTAATACAGTTCCTCATGCTTTAGTGACCCCTTTCAACCTTCCTAATGTTGAGACTAATACAGTTCCTCATGCTTTAGTGACCCCTTTCAACCTTCCTAATGCTGAGACTAATACAGTTCCTCATGCTTTAGTGACCCCTTTCAACCTTCCTAATGCTGAGACTAATACAGTTCCTCATGCTTTAGTGACCCCTTTCAACCTTCCTAATGCTGAGACTAATACAGTTCCTCATGCTTTAGTGACCCCTTTCAACCTTCCTAATGCTGAGACTAATACAGTTCCTCATGCTTTAGTGACCCCTTTCAACCTTCCTAATGCTGAGACTAATACAGTTCCTCATGCTTTAGTGACCCCTTTCAACCTTCCTAATGCTGAGACTAATACAGTTCCTCATGCTTTAGTGACCCCTTTCAACCTTCCTAATGCTGAGGACTAACACAGTTCCTCATGCCTTTAGTGACCCCTTTCAACCTTCCTAATGCTGAGACTAATAACAGTTCCTCATAGCTTTAGTGACCCCTTTCAACCTTCCTAATGCTGAGACTAATACAGTTCCTCATGCTTTAGTGACCCCTTTCAACCTTCCTAATGCTGAGACTAACACAGTTCCTCATGCTTTAGTGACCCCTTTCAACCTTCCTAATGCTGAGACTAATACAGTTCCTCATGCTTTAGTGACCCCTTTCAACCTTCCTAATGCTGAGACTAATACAGTTCCTCATGCTTTAGTGACCCCTTTCAACCTTCCTAATGCTGAGACTAATACAGTTCCTCATGCTTTAGTGACCCCTTTCAACCTTCCTAATGCTGAGACTAATACAGTTCCTCATGCTTTAGTGACCCCTTTCAACCTTCCTAATGCTGAGACTAATACAGTTCCTCATGCTTTAGTGACCCCTTTCAACCTTCCTAATGCTGAGACTAATACAGTTCCTCATGCTTTAGTGACCCCTTTCAACCTTCCTAATGCTGAGACTAATACAGTTCCTCATGCTTTAGTGACCCCTTTCAACCTTCCTAATGCTGAGACTAATACAGTTCCTCATGCTTTAGTGACCCCTTTCAACCTTCCTAATGCTGAGACTAACACAGTTCCTCATGCTTTAGTGACCCCTTTCAACCTTCCTAATGCTGAGACTAATACAGTTCCTCATGCTTTAGTGACCCCTTTCAACCTTCCTAATGCTGAGACTAACACAGTTCCTCATGCTTTAGTGACCCCTTTCAACCTTCCTAATGCTGAGACTAACACAGTTCCTCATGCTTTAGTGACCCCTTTCAACCTTCCTAATGCTGAGACTAATACAGTTCCTCATGCTTTAGTGACCCCTTTCAACCTTCCTAATGCTGAGACTAATACAGTTCCTCATGCTTTAGTGACCCCTTTCAACCTTCCTAATGCTGAGACTAATACAGTTCCTCATGCTTTAGTGACCCCTTTCAACCTTCCTAATGCTGAGACTAACACAGTTCCTCATGCTTTAGTGACCCCTTTCAACCTTCCTAATGCTGAGACTAACACAGTTCCTCATGCTTTAGTGACCCCCTTTCAACCTTCCCTAATGCTGAGACTACACAGTTCCTCATGCTTTAAGTGACCCCTTTCAAACCTTCCTAATGCTGAGACTAACACAGTTCCCTCATGCCTTTAAGTGACCCTTTCAACCTTTCCTAATGCTGAGACTAACACAGTTCCTCATGCTTTACGTGACGCCCTTTCACCTTCCTAATGCTGAGAGCGCACTAAACACAGTTCCTCATGCTTTAGTGACCCCCTTTCAACCTTCCTAATGCTGAGACTAACACAGTTCCTCATGCTTTAGTGACCCCTTTCAACCTTCCCTAATGCTGAGACTAAAACAGTTCCTCATGCTATAGTTGACACCCCTCTTCAACCTTCCTAATGCTGAGAACTAACACAGGTTCCTCATTGCTTTAGTGACCCCTTTTCACCCTTCCTAATGCTGCTTTAGTGACCCCTTTCAACCTTCCTAATGCTCAGAGAACTAACACAGTTCCTCATGCTTTAGTGACCCCTTTCAACCTTCCTAATGCTGAGACTAACACAGTTCCTCATGCTTTAGTGACCCCTTTCACACCCTTCCTAATGCTGAGACTAACTACAGTTCCCTCATGCTTTAGTGACCCCCTTTCAACCTTCTCCTAATGCTGAGACTAACCACAGTTCCCTCATGCTTTAGTGACCCCTTTCAACCTTCCTAATGCTGAGACTAACACAGTTCCTCATCGCTTTAGTGACCCCTTTCAACCTTCCTAATGCTGAGACGTAACCACAGTCTCCTCATGCTTTAGTGACCCCTTTCAACCTTCTAATGCTGAGACTAACTACAGTTCCTCATGCTTTAGTGACCCCTTTCAACCTTCCTAATGCTTGAGACTAACACAGTTCCTCATGCTTTAGCTGACCCCTTTCAACCTTCCTAATGCTGAGACTAACACAGTTCTTCAACCTTCCTAATGCTGAGACTAACACAGTTCCTCATGCTTTAGTGACCCCTTTCAACCTTCCTAATGCTGAGACTAACACAGTTCCTCATGCTTTAGTGACCCCTTTCAACCTTCCTAATGCTGAGACTAACACAGTTCCTCATGCTTTAGTGACCCCTTTCAACCTTCCTAATGCTGAGACTAACACAGTTCCTCATGCTTTAGTGACCCCTTTCAACCTTCCTAATGCTGAGACTAATACAGTTCCTCATGCTTTAGTGACCCCTTTCAACCTTCCTAATGCTGAGACTAATACAGTTCCTCATGCTTTAGTGACCCCTTTCAACCTTCCTAATGCTGAGACTAACACAGTTCCTCATGCTTTAGTGACCCCTTTCAACCTTCCTAATGCTGAGACTAACACAGTTCCTCATGCTTTAGTGACCCCTTTCAACCTTCCTAATGCTGAGACTAACACAGTTCCTCATGCTTTAGTGACCCCTTTCAACCTTCCTAATGCTGAGACTAACACAGTTCCTCATGCTTTAGTGACCCCTTTCAACCTTCCTAATGCTGAGACTAACACAGTTCCTCATGCTTTAGTGACCCCTTTCAACCTTCCTAATGCTGAGACTAACACAGTTCCTCATGCTTTAGTGACCCCTTTCAACCTTCCTAATGCTGAGACTAACACAGTTCCTCATGCTTTAGTGACCCCTTTCAACCTTCCTAATGCTGAGACTAATACAGTTCCTCATGCTTTAGTGACCCCTTTCAACCTTCCTAATGCTGAGACTAACACAGTTCCTCATGCTTTAGTGACCCCTTTCAACCTTCCTAATGCTGAGACTAACACAGTTCCTCATGCTTTAGTGACCCCTTTCAACCTTCCTAATGCTGAGACTAACACAGTTCCTCATGCTTTAGTGACCCCTTTCAACCTTCCTAATGCTGAGACTAATACAGTTCCTCATGCTTTAGTGACCCCTTTCAACCTTCCTAATGCTGAGACTAATACAGTTCCTCATGCTTTAGTGACCCCTTTCAACCTTCCTAATGCTGAGACTAACACAGTTCCCTCATGCTTTAGTGACCCCTTTCAACCTTCCTAATGCTGAGGACTAACACAGTTCCTCATGCTTTAGTGACCCCTTTCAAACCTTCCTAATGCTGAGACTAACACAGTTCCTCATGCTTTAGTGACCCCTTTCAACCTTCCTAATGTCTGAGACTAACACAGTTCCCTCATGCTTTAGTGACCCCTTTCAACCTTCCTAATGCTGAGACTAACACAGTTCCTCATGCTTTTAGTGACCCCTTTCAACCTTCCTAATGCTGAGACTAACACAGTTCCTCATGCTTTAGTGACCCCTTTCAACCTTCCTAATGCTGAGACTAATACAGTTCCTCATGCTTTAGTGACCCCTTTCAACCTTCCTAATGCTGAGGACTAACACAGGTTCCTCATGCTTTAGTGACCCCTTTCAACCTTCCTAATGCTGAGACTAACACAGTTCTTAGTGACCCCTTTCAACCTTCCTAATGCTGAGGACTAATACAGTTCCTCATGCTTTAGTGACCCCTTTCAACCTTCCTAATGCTGAGACTAACACAGTTCCTCATAGCTTTAGTGACCCCTTTCAACCTTCCTAATGCTGAGACTAACACAGTTTCTCTCATGCTTTAGTGACCCCTTTCAACCTTCCTAATGCTGAGACTAACACAGTTCCTCATGCTTTTAGTGACCCCTTTCAACCTTCCTAATGCTGAGACTAACACAGTTCCTCATGCTTTAGTGACCCCTTTCAACCTTCCTAAGTGCTGAGACTAACACAGGTTCCTCATGCTTTTAGTGACCCCTTTCAACCTTCCTAATGCTGAGACTAACACAGTTCCTCATGCTTTAGTGACCCCTTATCAACGCTTCCTAATGCTGAGACTAACACAGTTCCCTCAATGGCTTTAGTGACCCCTTTCAACCTTCCTAATGCTGAGACTAACACAGTTACTCATGCTTCAACCTTCCTAATGCTGAGACTATCACAGTTCCTCATGCTTTAGTGACCCCTTTCAACCTTCCTAATGCTGAGACTAACACAGTTCCTCATGCTTTAGTGACCCCTTTCAACCTTCCTAATGCTGAGACTAATTCAGTTCCTCATGCTTTAGTGACCCCTTTCAACCTTCCTAATGCTGAGACTAACACAGTTCCTCATGCTTTAGTGACCCCTTTCAACCTTCCTAATGCTGAGACTAACACAGTTCCTCATGCTTTAGTGACCCCTTTCAACCTTCCTAATGCTGAGACTAACACAGTTCCTCATGCTTTAGTGACCCCTTTCAACCTTCCTAATGCTGAGACTAACACAGTTCCTCATGCTTTAGTGACCCCTTTCAACCTTCCTAATGCTGAGACTAACACAGTTCCTCATGCTTTAGTGACCCCTTTCAACCTTCCTAATGCTGAGACTAACACAGTTCCTCATGCTTTAGTGACCCCTTTCAACCTTCCTAATGCTGAGACTAACACAGTTCCTCATGCTTTAGTGACCCCTTTCTACCTTCCTAATGCTGGAGACTAACACAGTTCCTCATGCTTTAGTGACCCCCTTTCAACCCTTCCTTAATGATGAGACTAATCACAGTCTCCTCATGCTTTAGTGACCCCTTTCAACCCTTCCTAATGCTGAGACTACACCAGTTCCCTCATGCTTTACGTGACCCCCTTTCAACCCTTCTTAATGCTGAGACTAACTACAGTGTCCTCACTGCCTTTAGTGACCCCCTTTCAACCTTCCTAATGCTGAGACTAACCACAGATCCTTCATGCTTTAGTGACCCCTTTCAACACCTTCCTAATGCTGAGACTAACACAGTTCCTCATGCTTTAGTGACCCCTTTCACACCTTCCTAATGTGGAGACTAACACGTTCCTCATGCTTTAGTGACCCCTTTCAACCTTCCTAATGCTGAGACTAATCACCCAGTTCCTCATGCTTTAGTGACCCCTTTCAACCGTTCCTCATGCTTTAGTGACCCCTTTCAACCTTCCTAATGCTGAGACTAACACAGTTCCTCATGCTTTAGTGACCCCTTTCAACCTTCCTAATGCTGAGACTAACACAGTTCCTCATGCTTTAGTGACCCCTTTCAACCTTCCTAATGCTGAGACTAACACAGTTCCTCATGCTTTAGTGACCCCTTTCAACCTTCCTAATGCTGAGACTAACACAGTTCCTCATGCTTTAGTGACCCCTTTCAACCTTCCTAATGCTGAGACTAACACAGTTCCTCATGCTTTAGTGACCCCTTTCAACCTTCCTAATGCTGAGACTAACACAGTTCCTCATGCTTTAGTGACCCCTTTCAACCTTCCTAATGCTGAGACTAACACAGTTCCTCATGCTTTAGTGACCCCTTTCAACCTTCCTAATGCTGAGACTAACACAGTTCCTCATGCTTTAGTGACCCCTTTCAACCTTCCTAATGCTGAGACTAACACAGTTCCTCATGCTTTAGTGACCCCTTTCAACCTTCCTAATGCTGAGACTAACACAGTTCCTCATGCTTTAGTGACCCCTTTCAACCTTCCTAATGCTGAGACTAACACAGTTCCTCATGCTTTAGTGACCCCTTTCAACCTTCCTAATGCTGAGACTAACACAGTTCCTCATGCTTTAGTGACCCCTTTCAACCTTCCTAATGCTGAGACTAACACAGTTCCTCATGCTTTAGTGACCCCTTTCAACCTTCCTAATGCTGAGACTAACACAGTTCCTCATGCTTTAGTGACCCCTTTCAACCTTCCTAATGCTGAGACTAACACAGTTCCTCATGCTTTAGTGACCCCTTTCAACCTTCCTAATGCTGAGACTAACACAGTTCCTCATGCTTTAGTGACCCCTTTCAACCTTCCTAATGCTGAGACTAACACAGTTCCTCATGCTTTAGTGACCCCTTTCAACCTTCCTAATGCTGAGACTAACACAGTTCCTCATGCTTTAGTGACCCCTTTCAACCTTCCTAATGCTGAGACTAACACAGTTCCTCATGCTTTAGTGACCCCTTTCAACCTTCCTAATGCTGAGACTAACACAGTTCCTCATGCTTTAGTGACCCCTTTCAACCTTCCTAATGCTGAGACTAACACAGTTCCTCATGCTTTAGTGACCCCTTTCAACCTTCCTAATGCTGAGACTAACACAGTTCCTCATGCTTTAGTGACCCCTTTCAACCTTCCTAATGCTGAGACTAACACAGTTCCTCATGCTTTAGTGACCCCTTTCAACCTTCCTAATGCTGAGACTAACACAGTTCCTCATGCTTTAGTGACCCCTTTCAACCTTCCTAATGCTGAGACTAACACAGTTCCTCATGCTTTAGTGACCCCTTTCAACCTTCCTAATGCTGAGACTAACACAGTTCCTCATGCTTTAGTGACCCCTTTCAACCTTCCTAATGCTGAGACTAACACAGTTCCTCATGCTTTAGTGACCCCTTTCAACCTTCCTAATGCTGAGACTAACACAGTTCCTCATGCTTTAGTGACCCCTTTCAACCTTCCTAATGCTGAGACTAACACAGTTCCTCATGCTTTAGTGACCCCTTTCAACCTTCCTAATGCTGAGACTAACACAGTTCCTCATGCTTTAGTGACCCCTTTCAACCTTCCTAATGCTGAGACTAACACAGTTCCTCATGCTTTAGTGACCCCTTTCAACCTTCCTAATGCTGAGACTAATACAGTTCCTCATGCTTTAGTGACCCCTTTCAACCTTCCTAATGCTGAGACTAACACAGTTCCTCATGCTTTAGTGACCCCTTTCAACCTTCCTAATGCTGAGACTAACACAGTTCCTCATGCTTTAGTGACCCCTTTCAACCTTCCTAATGCTGAGACTAACACAGTTCCTCATGCTTTAGTGACCCCTTTCAACCTTCCTAATGCTGAGACTAACACAGTTCCTCATGCTTTAGTGACCCCTTTCAACCTTCCTAATGCTGAGACTAACACAGTTCCTCATGCTTTAGTGACCCCTTTCAACCTTCCTAATGCTGAGACTAACACAGTTCCTCATGCTTTAGTGACCCCTTTCAACCTTCCTAATGCTGAGACTAACACAGTTCCTCATGCTTTAGTGACCCCTTTCAACCTTCCTAATGCTGAGACTAACACAGTTCCTCATGCTTTAGTGACCCCTTTCAACCTTCCTAATGCTGAGACTAACACAGTTCCTCATGCTTTAGTGACCCCTTTCAACCTTCCTAATGCTGAGACTAACACAGTTCCTCATGCTTTAGTGACCCCTTTCAACCTTCCTAATGCTGAGACTAACACAGTTCCTCATGCTTTAGTGACCCCTTTCAACCTTCCTAATGCTGAGACTAACACAGTTCCTCATGCTTTAGTGACCCCTTTCAACCTTCCTAATGCTGAGACTAACACAGTTCCTCATGCTTTAGTGACCCCTTTCAACCTTCCTAATGCTGAGACTAACACAGTTCCTCATGCTTTAGTGACCCCTTTCAACCTTCCTAATGCTGAGACTAACACAGTTCCTCATGCTTTAGTGACCCCTTTCAACCTTCCTAATGCTGAGACTAACACAGTTCCTCATGCTTTAGTGACCCCTTTCAACCTTCCTAATGCTGAGACTAACACAGTTCCTCATGCTTTAGTGACCCCTTTCAACCTTCCTAATGCTGAGACTAACACAGTTCCTCATGCTTTAGTGACCCCTTTCAACCTTCCTAATGCTGAGACTAACACAGTTCCTCATGCTTTAGTGACCCCTTTCAACCTTCCTAATGCTGAGACTAACACAGTTCCTCATGCTTTAGTGACCCCTTTCAACCTTCCTAATGCTGAGACTAACACAGTTCCTCATGCTTTAGTGACCCCTTTCAACCTTCCTAATGCTGAGACTAACACAGTTCCTCATGCTTTAGTGACCCCTTTCAACCTTCCTAATGCTGAGACTAACACAGTTCCTCATGCTTTAGTGACCCCTTTCAACCTTCCTAATGCTGAGACTAACACAGTTCCTCATGCTTTAGTGACCCCTTTCAACCTTCCTAATGCTGAGACTAACACAGTTCCTCATGCTTTAGTGACCCCTTTCAACCTTCCTAATGCTGAGACTAACACAGTTCCTCATGCTTTAGTGACCCCTTTCAACCTTCCTAATGCTGAGACTAACACAGTTCCTCATGCTTTAGTGACCCCTTTCAACCTTCCTAATGCTGAGACTAATACAGTTCCTCATGCTTTAGTGACCCCTTTCAACCTTCCTAATGCTGAGACTAACACAGTTCCTCATGCTTTAGTGACCCCTTTCAACCTTCCTAATGCTGAGACTAACACAGTTCCTCATGCTTTAGTGACCCCTTTCAACCTTCCTAATGCTGAGACTAACACAGTTCCTCATGCTTTAGTGACCCCTTTCAACCTTCCTAATGCTGAGACTAACACAGTTCCTCATGCTTTAGTGACCCCTTTCAACCTTCCTAATGCTGAGACTAACACAGTTCCTCATGCTTTAGTGACCCCTTTCAACCTTCCTAATGCTGAGACTAACACAGTTCCTCATGCTTTAGTGACCCCTTTCAACCTTCCTAATGCTGAGACTAACACAGTTCCTCATGCTTTAGTGACCCCTTTCAACCTTCCTAATGCTGAGACTAACACAGTTCCTCATGCTTTAGTGACCCCTTTCAACCTTCCTAATGCTGAGACTAATACAGTTCCTCATGCTTTAGTGGACCCCTTTCAACCTTACTAATGCTGAGGACTAACACAGTTCCTCATGCTTTAGTGACCCCTTTCAGCCCTCTCCTAATGCTGAGACTAACACAGTTCCTCATGCTTTAGTGACCCCTTTCAAGCCTTCCTAATGCTGAGGACTAACACAGTCCTCATGCTTTAGTGACCCCCCTTTCAACCTTCCTAATGCTGAGACTAAACAGTTCCTCATGCTTTAGTGACCCCTTTCAACCTTCCTAATGCTGAGGACTAACCCTCATGCTTAGTGACCCCTTTCAACCTTCCTAATGCTGAGACTAACACAGCTCCTCATGCTTTAGTGACCACTTTCAACCTTCACTAATGCTGAGACTAAAACAGCTCCTCATGCTTTAGTGACCCCCTTTCAACTTCCTAATGCTGAGACTAACACATTCCTCATGCTTTAGTGACCCCTTTCAACCTTCCTAATGCTGAGACTAACACAGTTCCTCATGCTTTAGTGACCCCTTTCAACCTTCCTAATGCTGAGACTAACACAGTTCCTCATGCTTTAGTGACCCCCTTTCAACCTTCCTAATGCTGAGACTAATACAGTTCCTCATGCTTTAGTGACCCCTTTCAACCTTCCTAATGCTGAGACTAACACAGTTCCTCATGCTTTAGTGACCCCTTTCAACCTTCCTAATGCTGAGACTAAACACAGTTCCCTCATGCTTTAGTGACCCCTTTCAACCTTCCTAATGCTGAGACTAATACAGTTCCTCATGCTTTAACCCCCTTTCAACCTTCCTAATGCTGAGACTAACACAGTTCCTCATGCTTTAGTGACCCCTTTCAACCTTCCTTAATGCTGAGACTAACACAGTTCCTCATGCTTTAGTGACCCCTTTCAACCTTCCTAATGCTGAGACTAACACAGTTCCTCATGCTTTAGTGACCCCTTTCAACCTTCCCTAATGCTGAGACTAACACAGTTCCTCATGCTTTAGTGACCCCTTTCAACCTTCCTAATGCTGAGACTAACACAGTTCCCTCATGCTTTAGTGACCCCTTTCAACCTTCCTAATGCTGAGACTAATACAGTTCCTCACTGCTTTAGTGACCCCTTTTCAACCTTCCTAATGCTGAGACTAACACAGTTCCTCATGCTTTAGTGACCCCTTTCAACCTTCCTAATGCTGAGACTAAACACAGTTCCTCATGCTTTAGTGACCCCTTTTCAACCTTCCTAATGCTGAGACTAATCACAGATCCTCATGCTTTAGTGACCCCTCCTAATGCTGAGACTAACACAGTTCCTCATGCTTTAGTGACCCCCTTTCAACCTTCCTAATGCTGAGACTAACCACAGTTCCTCATGCTTTAGTGACCCCTTTCAACCTTCCTAATGCTCGAGACTAACACAGTTCCTCATGCTTTAGTGGACCCCTTTCAACCTTCCTAATGCTGAGACTAAACACAGTTCCTCATGCTTTAGTGACCCCTTTCAACCTTCCTAATGCTTGAGACTAATACAGTTCCTCATGCTTTAGTGACCCCTTTCAACCTTCCTAATGCTGAGACTAAAACAGTTCCTCATGCTTTAGTGACCCCTTTCAACCTTCCTAATGCTGAGACTAACACAGTTCCTCATGCTTTAGTGACCCCTTTCAACCTTCCTAATGCTGAGACTAACAACAGTTCCTCATGCTTTAGTGACCCCTTTCAACCTTCCTCAATGCTGAGACTAACCACAGTTCCTCATGCTTTAGTGACCCCTTTCAACCTTCCTACTAACACAGTTCCTCATGCTTTAGTGACCCCTTTCAACCTTCCTAATGCTGAGACTAACACAGTTCCTCATGCTTTAGTGACCCCTTTCAACCTTCCTAATGCTGAGACTAACACAGTTCCTCATGCTTTAGTGACCCCTTTCAACCTTCCTAATGCTGAGACTAAAACAGTTCCTCATGCTTTAGTGACCCCTTTCAACCTTCCTAATGCTGAGACTAATACAGTTCCTCATGCTTTAGTGACCCCCTTTCAACCTTCCTAATGCTGAGACATAACACAGTTCCTCATGCTTTAGTGACCCCTTTCAACCTTCCTAATGCTGAGACTAACACAGTTCCTCATGCTTTAGTGACCCCCTTTCAACCTTCCTAATGCTGAGACTAACACAGTTCCTCATGCTTTAGTGACCCCTTTCAACCTTCCTAATGCTGAGACTAACACAGTTCCTCATGCTTTAGTGACCCCTTTCAACCTTCCTAATGCTGAGACTAACACAGTTCATGCTTTAGTGACCCCTTTCAACCTTCCTAATGCTGAGACTAACACAGTTCCTCATGCTTTAGTGACCCCCTTTCAACCTTCCTAATGCTGAGACTAACACAGCTCCTCATGCTTTAGTGACCCCTTTCAACCTTCCTAATGCTGAGACTAACACAGCTCCTCATGCTTTAGTGACCCCTTTCAACCTTCCTAATGCTGAGACTAACACAGCTCCTCATGCTTTAGTGACCCCTTTCAACCTTCCTAATGCTGAGACTAACACAGCTCCTCATGCTTTAGTGACCCCTTTCAACCTTCCTAATGCTGAGACTAACACAGCTCCTCATGCTTTAGTGACCCCTTTCAACCTTCCTAATGCTGAGACTAACACAGTTCCTCATGCTTTAGTGACCCCTTTCAACCTTCCTAATGCTGAGACTAACACAGTTCCTCATGCTTTAGTGACCCCTTTCAACCTTCCTAATGCTGAGACTAACACAGTTCCTCATGCTTTAGTGACCCTTTCAACCTTCCTAATGCTGAGACTAACAACAGTTCCTCATGGCTTTAGTGACCCCCTTTCAACCTTCCTAATGCTGAGACTAACACAGTTCCTCATGCTTTAGTGACCCCCTTTCAACCTTCCTAATGCTGAGACTAAGACAGTTCCTCATGCTTTAGTGACCCCTTTCAACCTTCCTAATGCTGAGACTAATACAGTTCCTCATGCTTTAGTGACCCCTTTCAACCTTCCTAATGCTGAGACTAACACAGTTCCTCATGCTTTAGTGACCCCTTTCAACCTTCCTAATGCTGAGACTAATACAGTTCCTCATGCTTTAGTGACCCCTTTCAACCTTCCTAATGCTTGAGACTAACACAGTTCCTCATGCTTTAGTGACCCCCTTTCAACCTTCCTAATGCTGAGACTAAACACAGTTCCTCATGCTTTAGTGACCCCTTTCAACCTTCCTAATGCTGAGACTAACACAGTTCCTCATGCTTTAGTGACCCCTTTCCTAATGCTGAGACTAACACAGTTCCTCATGCTTTAGTGACCCCTTTCAACCTTCCTAATGCTGAGACTAACACAGTTCCTCATGCTTTAGTGACCCCTTTCAACCTTCCTAATGCTGAGACCTAACACAGTTCCTCATGCTTTAGTGACCCCTTTCAACCTTCCTAATGCTGAGACTAACACAGTTCCTCATGCTTTAGTGACCCCTTTCAACCTTCCTTAATGCTGAGACTAATACAGTTCCTCATGCTTTAGTGACCCCTTTCAACCTTCCTAATGCTGAGACTAACACAGTTCCTCATGCTTTAGTGACCCCTTTCAACCTTCCTAATGCTGAGACTAACACAGTTCCGCATGCTTTAGTGACCCCTTTCAACCTTCCTAATGCTGAGACTAACACAGGTCCTCATGCTTTAGTGACCCCTTTCAACCTTCCTAATGCTGAGACTAACACAGCTTCCTCATGCTTTAGTGACCCCTTTCAACCTTCCTAATGCTGATAACACAGCTCCTCATGCTTTAGTGACCCCTTTCAACCTTCCTAATGCTGAGACTAACACAGCTCCTCATGCTTTAGTGACCCCTTTCAACCTTCCTAATGCTGAGACTAACACAGTTCCTCATGCTTTAGTGACCCCTTTCAACCTTCCTAATGCTGAGACTAATACAGTTCCTCATGCTTCAGTGACCCCTTTCAACCTTCCTAATGCTGAGACTAACACAGTTCCTCATGCTTCAGTGACCCCTTTCAACCTTCCTAATGCTGAGACTAACACAGTTCCTCATGCTTTAGTGACCCCTTTCAACCTTCCTAATGCTGAGACTAAACACAGTTCCTCATGCTTAGTGACCCCTTTCAACCCTTCCTAATGCTGAGACTAACACAGTTACTCATGCTTTAGTGACCCCTTTCAACCTTCCTAATGCTGAGACTAATACAGTTCCTCATGCTTTAGTGACCCCTTTCAACCTTCCCAATGCTGAGACTAATACAGTTCCTCATGCTTTAGTGACCCCTTTCAACCTTCCTAATGCTGAGACTAACACAGTTCCTCATGCTTTAGTGACCCCTTTCAACCTTCCTAATGCTGAGACTAACACAGTTCCTCATGCTTTAGTGACCCCTTTCAACCTTCCTAATGCTGAGACTAACACAGTTCCTCATGCTTTAGTGACCCCTTTCAACCTTCCTAATGCTGAGACTAACACAGTTCCTCATGCTTTAGTGACCCCTTTCAACCTTCCTAATGCTGAGACTAACACAGTTCCTCATGCTTTAGTGACCCCTTTCAACCTTCCTAATGCTGAGACTAAAACAGTTCCTCATGCTTTAGTGACCCCTTTCAACCTTCCTAATGCTGAGACTAACACAGTTACTCATGCTTTAGTGACCCCTTTCAACCTTCCTAATGCTGAGACTAACACATTCCTCATGCTTTAGTGACCCCTTTCAACCTTCCTAATGCTGAGACTAACACAGTTCCTCATGCTTTAGTGACCCCTTTCAACCTTCCTAATGCTGAGACTAACACAGTTCCTCATGCTTTAGTGACCCCTTTCAACCTTCCTAATGCTGAGACTAATACAGTTCCTCATGCTTTAGTGACCCCTTTCAACCTTCCTAATGCTGAGACTAATACAGTTCCTCATGCTTTAGTGACCCCTTTCAACCTTCCTAATGCTGAGACTAACACAGTTCCTCATGCTTTAGTGACCCCTTTCAACCTTCCTAATGCTGAGACTAATACAGTTCCTCATGCTTTAGTGACCCCTTTCAACCTTCCTAATGCTGAGACTAACACAGTTCCTCATGCTTTAGTGACCCCTTTCAACCTTCCTAATGCTGAGACTAACACAGTTCCTCATGCTTTAGTGACCCTTTTCAACCTCCCTAATGCTGAGACTAACACAGTTCCTCATGCTTTAGTGACCCCTTTCAACCTCCCTAATGCTGAGACTAACACAGTTCCTCATGCTTTAGTGACCCCTTTCAACCTCCCTAATGCTGAGACTAACACAGTTCCTCATGCTTTAGTGACCCCTTTCAACCTTCCTAATGCTGAGACTAATACAGTTCCTCATGCTTTAGTGACCCCTTTCAACCTTCCTAATGCTGAGACTAACACAGTTCCTCATGCTTTAGTGACCCCTTTCAACCTTCCTAATGCTGAGACTAACACAGTTCCTCATGCTTTAGTGACCCCTTTCAACCTTCCTAATGCTGAGACTAACACAGTTCCTCATGCTTTAGTGACCCCTTTCAACCTTCCTAATGCTGAGACTAACACAGTTCCTCATGCTTTAGTGACCCCTTTCAACCTTCCTAATGCTGAGACTAACACAGTTCCTCATGCTTTAATGACCCCTTTCAACCTTCCTAATGCTGAGACTAACACAGTTCCTCATGCTTTAGTGACCCCTTTCAACCTTCCTAATGCTGAGACTAATACAGTTCCTCATGCTTTAGTGACCCCTTTCAACCTTCCTAATGCTGAGACTAACACAGTTCCTCATGCTTTAGTGACCCCTTTCAACCTTCCTAATGCTGAGACTAACACAGTTCCTCATGCTTTAGTGACCCCTTTCAACCTTCCTAATGCTGAGACTAACACAGTTCCTCATGCTTTAGTGACCCCTTTCAACCTTCCTAATGCTGAGACTAACACAGTTCCTCATCCTTTAGTGACCCCTTTCAACCTTCCTAATGCTGAGACTAACACAGTTCCTCATGCTTTAGTGACCCCTTTCAACCTTCCTAATGCTGAGACTAACACAGTTCCTCATGCTTTAGTGACCCCTTTCAACCTTCCTAATGCTGAGACTAACACAGTTCCTCATGCTTTAGTGACCCCTTTCAACCTTCCTAATGCTGAGACTAACACAGTTCCTCATGCTTTAGTGACCCCTTTCAACCTTCCTAATGCTGAGACTAACACAGTTCCTCATGCTTTAGTGACCCCTTTCAACCTTCCTAATGCTGAGACTAACACAGTTCCTCATGCTTTAGTGACCCCTTTCAACCTTCCTAATGCTGAGACTAACACAGTTCCTCATGCTTTAGTGACCCCTTTCAACCTTCCTAATGCTGAGACTAACACAGTTCCTCATGCTTTAGTGACCCCTTTCAACCTTCCTAATGCTGAGACTAACACAGTTCCTCATGCTTTAGTGACCCCTTTCAACCTTCCTAATGCTGAGACTAACACAGTTCCTCATGCTTTAGTGACCCCTTTCAACCTTCCTAATGCTGAGACTAACACAGTTCCTCATGCTTTAGTGACCCCTTTCAACCTTCCTAATGCTGAGACTAACACAGTTCCTCATGCTTTAGTGACCCCTTTCAACCTTCCTAATGCTGAGACTAACACAGTTCCTCATGCTTTAGTGACTCCTTTCAACCTTCCTAATGCTGAGACTAACACAGTTCCTCATGCTTTAGTGACCCCTTTCAACCTTCCTAATGCTGAGACTAACACAGTTCCTCATGCTTTAGTGACCCCTTTCAACCTTCCTAATGCTGAGACTAACACAGTTCCTCATGCTTTAGTGACCCCTTTCAACCTTCCTAATGCTGAGACTAACACAGTTCCTCATGCTTTAGTGACCCCTTTCAACCTTCCTAATGCTGAGACTAACACAGTTCCTCATGCTTTAGTGACCCCTTTCAACCTTCCTAATGCTGAGACTAACACAGTTCCTCATGCTTTAGTGACCCCTTTCAACCTTCCTAATGCTGAGACTAACACAGTTCCTCATGCTTTAGTGACCCCTTTCAACCTTCCTAATGCTGAGACTAACACAGTTCCTCATGCTTTAGTGACCCCTTTCAACCTTCCTAATGCTGAGACTAACACAGTTCCTCATGCTTTAGTGACCCCTTTCAACCTTCCTAATGCTGAGACTAACACAGTTCCTCATGCTTTAGTGACCCCTTTCAACCTTCCTAATGCTGAGACTAACACAGTTCCTCATGCTTTAGTGACCCCTTTCAACCTTCCTAATGCTGAGACTAACACAGATCCTCATGCTTTAGTGACCCCTTTCAACCTTCCTAATGCTGAGACTAACACAGATCCTCATGCTTTAGTGACCCCCTTTCAACCTTCCTAATGCTGAGACTAACACAGTTCCTCATGCTTTAGTGACCCCTTTCAACCTTCCTAATGCTGAGACTAACACAGTTCCTCATGCTTTAGTGACCCCTTTCAACCTTCCTAATGCTGAGACTAACACAGTTCCTCATGCTTTAGTGACCCCTTTCAACCTTCCTAATGCTGAGACTAACACAGCTCCTCATGCTTTAGTGACCCCTTTCAACCTTCCTAATGCTGAGACTAACACAGCTCCTCATGCTTTAGTGACCCCTTTCAACCTTCCTAATGCTGAGACTAACACAGCTCCTCATGCTTTAGTGACCCCTTTCAACCTTCCTAATGCTGAGACTAACACAGCTCCTCATGCTTTAGTGACCCCTTTCAACCTTCCTAATCCTGAGACTAACACAGTTCCTCATGCTTTAGTGACCCCTTTCAACCTTCCTAATGCTGAGACTAACACAGCTCCTCATGCTTTAGTGACCCCTTTCAACCTTCCTAATGGTGAGACTAACACAGCTCCTCATGCTTTAGTGACCCCTTTCAACCTTCCTAATGCTGAGACTAACACAGTTCCTCATGCTTTAGTGACCCCTTTCAACCTTCCTAATGCTGAGACTAATACAGTTCCTCATGCTTTAGTGACCCCTTTCAACCTTCCTAATGCTGAGACTAACACAGTTCCTCATGCTTTAGTGACCCCTTTCAACCTTCCTAATGCTGAGACTAACACAGCTCCTCATGCTTTAGTGACCCCTTTCAACCTTCCTAATGCTGAGACTAACACAGCTCCTCATGCTTTAGTGACCCCTTTCAACCTTCCTAATGCTGAGACTAACACAGCTCCTCATGCTTTAGTGACCCCTTTCAACCTTCCTAATGCTGAGACTAACACAGTTCCTCATGCTTTAGTGACCCCTTTCAACCTTCCTAATGCTGAGACTAACACAGTTCCTCATGCTTTAGTGACCCCTTTCAACCTTCCTAATGCTGAGACTAACACAGTTCCTCATGCTTTAGTGACCCCTTTCAACCTTCCTAATGCTGAGACTAATACAGTTCCTCATGCTTTAGTGACCCCTTTCAACCTTCCTAATGCTGAGACTAACACAGTTCCTCATGCTTTAGTGACCCCTTTCAACCTTCCTAATGCTGAGACTAACACAGCTCCTCATGCTTTAGTGACCCCTTTCAACCTTCCTAATGCTGAGACTAACACAGTTCCTCATGCTTTAGTGACCCCTTTCAACCTTCCTAATGCTGAGACTAACACAGTTCCTCATGCTTTAGTGACCCCTTTCAACCTTCCTAATGCTGAGACTAACACAGTTCCTCATGCTTTAGTGACCCCTTTCAACCTTCCTAATGCTGAGACTAATACAGTTCCTCATGCTTTAGTGACCCCTTTCAACCTTCCTAATGCTGAGACCAACACAGTTCCTCATGCTTTAGTGACCCCTTTCAACCTTCCTAATGCTGAGACTAATACAGTTCCTCATGCTTTAGTGACCCCTTTCAACCTTCCTAATGCTGAGACTAACACAGTTCCTCATGCTTTAGTGACCCCTTTCAACCTTCCTAATGCTGAGACTAACACAGTTCCTCATGCTTTAGTGACCCCTTTCAACCTTCCTAATGCTGAGACTAACACAGTTCCTCATGCTTTAGTGACCCCTTTCAACCTTCCTAATGCTGAGACTAACACAGTTCCTCATGCTTTAGTGACCCCTTTCAACCTTCCTAATGCTGAGACTAACACAGTTCCTCATGCTTTAGTGACCCCTTTCAACCTTCCTAATGCTGAGACTAACACAGTTCCTCATGCTTTAGTGACCCCTTTCAACCTTCCTAATGCTGAGACTAACACAGTTCCTCATGCTTTAGTGACCCCTTTCAACCTTCCTAATGCTGAGACTAACACAGTTCCTCATGCTTTAGTGACCCCTTTCAACCTTCCTAATGCTGAGACTAACACAGTTCCTCATGCTTTAGTGACCCCTTTCAACCTTCCTAATGCTGAGACTAACACAGTTCCTCATGCTTTAGTGACCCCTTTCAACCTTCCTAATGCTGAGACTAACACAGTTCCTCATGCTTTAGTGACCCCTTTCAACCTTCCTAATGCTGAGACTAACACAGTTCCTCATGCTTTAGTGACCCCTTTCAACCTTCCTAATGCTGAGACTAACACAGTTCCTCATGCTTTAGTGACCCCTTTCAACCTTCCTAATGCTGAGACTAACACAGTTCCTCATGCTTTAGTGACCCCTTTCAACCTTCCTAATGCTGAGACTAACACAGTTCCTCATGCTTTAGTGACCCCTTTCAACCTTCCTAATGCTGAGACTAACACAGTTCCTCATGCTTTAGTGACCCCTTTCAACCTTCCTAATGCTGAGACTAACACAGTTCCTCATGCTTTAGTGACCCCTTTCAACCTTCCTAATGCTGAGACTAACACAGTTCCTCATGCTTTAGTGACCCCTTTCAACCTTCCTAATGCTGAGACTAACACAGTTCCTCATGCTTTAGTGACCCCTTTCAACCTTCCTAATGCTGAGACTAACACAGTTCCTCATGCTTTAGTGACCCCTTTCAACCTTCCTAATGCTGAGACTAACACAGTTCCTCATGCTTTAGTGACCCCTTTCAACCTTCCTAATGCTGAGACTAACACAGTTCCTCATGCTTTAGTGACCCCTTTCAACCTTCCTAATGCTGAGACTAACACAGTTCCTCATGCTTTAGTGACCCCCTTTCAACCTTCCTAATGCTGAGACTAACACAGTTCCTCATGCTTTAGTGACCCCTTTCAACCTTCCTAATGCTGAGACTAACACAGTTCCTCATGCTTTAGTGACCCCTTTCAACCTTCCTAATGCTGAGACTAACACAGTTCCTCATGCTTTAGTGACCCCTTTCAACCTTCCTAATGCTGAGACTAACACAGTTCCTCATGCTTTAGTGACCCCTTTCAACCTTCCTAATGCTGAGACTAACACAGTTCCTCATGCTTTAGTGACCCCTTTCAACCTTCCTAATGCTGAGACTAACACAGTTCCTCATGCTTTAGTGACCCCTTTCAACCTTCCTAATGCTGAGACTAACACAGTTCCTCATGCTTTAGTGACCCCTTTCAACCTTCCTAATGCTGAGACTAACACAGTTCCTCATGCTTTAGTGACCCCTTTCAACCTTCCTAATGCTGAGACTAACACAGTTCCTCATGCTTTAGTGACCCCTTTCAACCTTCCTAATGCTGAGACTAACACAGTTCCTCATGCTTTAGTGACCCCTTTCAACCTTCCTAATGCTGAGACTAACACAGTTCCTCATGCTTTAGTGACCCCTTTCAACCTTCCTAATGCTGAGACTAACACAGTTCCTCATGCTTTAGTGACCCCTTTCAACCTTCCTAATGCTGAGACTAACACAGTTCCTCATGCTTTAGTGACCCCTTTCAACCTTCCTAATGCTGAGACTAACACAGCTCCTCATGCTTTAGTGACCCCTTTCAACCTTCCTAATGCTGAGACTAACACAGCTCCTCATGCTTTAGTGACCCCTTTCAACCTTCCTAATGCTGAGACTAACACAGCTCCTCATGCTTTAGTGACCCCTTTCAACCTTCCTAATGCTGAGACTAACACAGCTCCTCATGCTTTAGTGACCCCTTTCAACCTTCCTAATCCTGAGACTAACACAGTTCCTCATGCTTTAGTGACCCCTTTCAACCTTCCTAATGCTGAGACTAACACAGCTCCTCATGCTTTAGTGACCCCTTTCAACCTTCCTAATGCTGAGACTAACACAGCTCCTCATGCTTTAGTGACCCCTTTCAACCTTCCTAATGCTGAGACTAACACAGTTCCTCATGCTTTAGTGACCCCTTTCAACCTTCCTAATGCTGAGACTAATACAGTTCCTCATGCTTTAGTGACCCCTTTCAACCTTCCTAATGCTGAGACTAACACAGTTCCTCATGCTTTAGTGACCCCTTTCAACCTTCCTAATGCTGAGACTAACACAGCTCCTCATGCTTTAGTGACCCCTTTCAACCTTCCTAATGCTGAGACTAACACAGCTCCTCATGCTTTAGTGACCCCTTTCAACCTTCCTAATGCTGAGACTAACACAGCTCCTCATGCTTTAGTGACCCCTTTCAACCTTCCTAATGCTGAGACTAACACAGTTCCTCATGCTTTAGTGACCCCTTTCAACCTTCCTAATGCTGAGACTAACACAGTTCCTCATGCTTTAGTGACCCCTTTCAACCTTCCTAATGCTGAGACTAACACAGTTCCTCATGCTTTAGTGACCCCTTTCAACCTTCCTAATGCTGAGACTAATACAGTTCCTCATGCTTTAGTGACCCCTTTCAACCTTCCTAATGCTGAGACTAACACAGTTCCTCATGCTTTAGTGACCCCTTTCAACCTTCCTAATGCTGAGACTAACACAGCTCCTCATGCTTTAGTGACCCCTTTCAACCTTCCTAATGCTGAGACTAACACAGTTCCTCATGCTTTAGTGACCCCTAATTTTAAAATTGTTTCATTGCTCTATCATAGCTGTAGTTTTGCTACTGTTATTAATTGTAATGTAAATATCTGATACATATGATATATGATATAAAACCCCTGTGAGTCACTTGACCTTCAAAGGGGTTATGGGCCACAGATTGAGAACCACTACCTTACAGCATAGTCACACAGCCAAGAAGCCTGATCTTAGAAACCTGTGTGTGATAAGAAAGTTTAATTTTATATCATTCTGATCTCTTCCCCCCTACACACACACATACCCTGAAAAAGGGCAGGTAGATTATACCCAGTAATGGCCACGGCCACAGTATTAGTTCATCCTAATTCACATCTTAGGTGAGAATATTCACCTTGGACAATAATCAGGAAAGAAGGTTATAGAAGGGTTGTGTCTTAAGAGTATAGTTTGTTAACACAAGAAAACTACAGAATTAACTAACCTGGGCCAATGGGAACTCACAGAGACTGCACTGCCAAACAGGGTTCCTGTATGGGACAGTTCTAGGTCCTCTGCATATGCTACAGTTGTCTAGCTTAGTCTTCACGTGAGTTTCCTAACAGCAGCAGAAGGGGCTGTTTATGACTCCATTGCTTGACTTTACAACCTTTTGCCCCTACCGTGCTGCCTCATGTTGCCTCAATAAGAGAAAATGTGCCTAGTCTTAGGATGGATTGATATCCATGGGAGGCCCCTCTTTTCTGAACAGAAGGGGAGAAAGAGAAGATGGGGGTGGAGAGGTATAGTGGGGAGGACTAGGGGAGAGAGGAGAAGGACAGACTGTGGTGAAATGTAAAGTTAATTAATTAATATTATGGTCTGTGCAAATCTTGGGCTAGAGTATCTTGGCAAGCTTTGACTCAGCAAACAGATGTTCCCTACAGTGAATAATGATGTGCCAAAAGGAACTGAAGATCCTTCTAAGCCCTAGAAACAATCAGCAATGTTTGGAAGGGAGGAGGATAAGTGGATCATGGCTAGGACAACCCTATAATCAAAATAAATAAAGCATGTAATCCCTTTAATCAAAATAAATAATACATATAAATGTCCTTTGGCGTGGAAAGGGTGTAAAGCATTGAGTTGTATTTTAGAAGCTGACTGAGCAGCACCAGGGAATTAGGAGTTTCAGGAAATATTTCATTTTGCCAAGACCAAGATAGAGTGGATGTGACAGAAGCCAGGCATGGGTCCAGAAACCTGACAAGATTAAAGGCCCTTGTATGTAAGTGCAGGCCAAGGCCAGCCTGTTTGTGTAAGTGTTTCTATGGGTTCTCTGATGAAGAGGAGCCTAAAGTCCCTAGAACATTGAAAATAAATAAATAAATAAATAAATAAATAAATGCATAAGATGGGGTTCTCACAATGTTTTTTATGACTGGAAATGCCACGCCTCATGCCCACTTCTCCCAAATACCTAACTTAGCTAGGCTCCCACCTCAACTTCCCCACATGGCTTCTTCACTGTTGTCTAGTGTCACTCTCAAGCTCAGAACTGTCCGGAGCCCAACATTCTTCACCTGGAGCCCCCCACCACCATCTTCCTCATTTAAAGACAGCTTCATCCTTCTAATTATTTGTGCTAAAATTTTAGTCATCCTTGACTCATCTGCTTTCCTTCCCACATCCAGCCAACTGAAACTGCTCACCTCCAACTATGCCCAGGATTTGGTGACTTCTCACTATCTCTATTGATATCTTTCACTCCTAGGAAAGCCTTGATTATTACAATGGTTTCCCATGTGGACTCTGCTACATCTTTGCCTCTGTCAGAATATTCTCAACACAGGAGCTAGTACTGTTCTGTTGACATGTAAGTCATTGCCAAGGCCTCAAAGATCTCATGACACACAAAAGTCCATAACTTACTTCTCCAACATCCCTTGCTCAAAGTCTCTTCTCCAAGCCTTCCTGCTTCTTTTTGAAGATGCCAAACTTGATTCCTACTTAGGTCATTAGCACTTGCAGCTCCTCTGGCTAGCAACATTGGCTTTCTTTACTTTCCTTAGGCTATCTGGACACTGCTTTCTAAATATGAACTTCTTGCACTGCTTTCAGTGGACCTGCCTAGATAGACCATATCTTTTTCCCAATTGCTTTATATAAGACATTGCCTTTTAACATGCTATAACATTTACTGACTTGTTGTGTTTATTCTCCACTGGGAATCTTACACCTTGAAGCAAGAGTCTACTTTCCTTCACTGATAAATCTCAGGGTCTTGGAAGTATGCCTAGTATATAGTTAAGTGCTATATAACTGTTGAATAGATGATAAATGATGACAAATAGATTATGTGCCAGAAAAACAGATTATGCTAGTTTCTATTCTGCTTTAGTCAAATACAACCCATAATAAGCAGTCTAGGAAGACATCTATGGTTCTAAGAGTCAGAAGTGCAACTATGCCTCCAGTGCCAAATTGTTATCACATCAGCACATACAGTTACGAGCTTCGACACTCTCATGATAAATATAAATAACGAACTGAGTTACCTAAAACTTAGTTTAACTTTAAATTCAGAAGTGTCATCACTTGGATACAGTTTTCTTCCAGTTTGGATATGAACAGAAATTCTACATCTTTATTGATTGAAAATACAATTACCTACAAGAATCAGATGCATTTGTTCAAAACAAATAATTAAAATCTATCCAACAGAGAATAAAGCTTTTTTTAAAAAAAGAAAGAAAGAAAGAAAAAGAAAGAAAGAAATTGTTTGAAGAACATATTGACGTTGCCAGGACTTTGAATTGGAACATAGAATAGCAGTTGATGTTCACAATTAGTGTTTCGGTCTGAGAAAATAATATCCCAAAGTCCCAGGTAACTAGAAGGAGTATAAACTTAGGAATAAAAACAGAGCACCATGGCTTTTAGAGTTGACAAACTTAAGGTAACCTGCTGGGGGCCTTCCAGAGGGTCTTTCCCAGCACAGAGAGGAGAGTCTGAAAGTCTTTGCTGACAGAGTGGCCTGCAGAAGAGATAAGGAGTCAGTTAGGGGAGGGAGTGGGCCAGGCTCAATGGTCAGGGAAATCTCTGATTTTTTACTAGAAATCAGGTCATTTCTGCTGCTCTGACTGACTAGCAACCAGGCACTTCTTTGTTTATACAAGAATCACAGAAAAAAAAGAGAGACTGGTGATTATCCAAGTGGTACAGAAATGTGTTTGAGTTTTTTATCCCATATCCAGGGTTACAAGTTCAATCACAATTAAAGAATGCAAATAGAACAGATTAGTCTTATTATTATCAGCCCTTTAACTCCAACTTAAAGAATCTAAAGAATGTCTCCTCCAAAGCAAATACACTTATTATATGCAACCTGCCTTTAAGCTGGCAATATTAGCTGTTTGAAAGTGTTCCAGACAAAAAGAAAATATCTGAACCAGTACTTTTATGAATAGCAAATTCTAATACCTAACTTCTTTTACTATATGTTTCATCATCTTTACTACAAAAGTAGGAAAAGTTTGTTTTAGTCAATCTACCTTACTTACTGGAGTATACCCTATATGACCCCTTATCTTTACTACATTTTTAGAGAGTTCTAAGCCTATAATAAAAGGATACCTGGAATCTATAACCTATTCCCCTTCCCAGTCAGATTTTGGCAATTGTTTCTGTTTACTCTGCATCAATTATGCTGTTTGAGTTGGCTCAGGGGCAGACACCCCATGAGATTCCTGGAATATTTCTCATCTAGCTATGTTCTTACCTGTGCTTAATGATCTCCAACACATAAGAAAGACTTCCAAATAGTGGCCAGATAGAGTTAATTTTAGGATTTTCCTAAAAGGACTCAGACATATTTTTCCCCTCAGGAAAAGACATAAAATAAATCATAATGCAGAAAGTCCCCAGTAACATAACTCACAGTAACCAAAACCCCAAAGTGAGAGAGAAAAGGACAGCAATTACAGCCAGCAGCTGACTGCTGGGACAGTGTCAAGTGGCAATACTGGCTTCATGACTCTCACCATTTCCAATGGATCTGACTGTGCCACTAACCAGGTTTTATTGTGTTCTACCATGTGTCAGACACTGTATGTTTAGTTATCATGTGAAGTATTGTGTACCATTATGATACACAAAAAGTATCTTCCTCCCTTCCCTTCCCCATCCCTACCCTCATTTGCATCTTGGACTCTCAGCTTTCATGTGACATGTGTATGTTTGCCCTGTCCCCTCTGCTAGAACCTCTTTGGGCACTGTCTTTGACTCTTTTATATATTTTTAAGCTTTAACCACATTTATAACTGTTTGCACATTGACAGGACATATATACATTACACAGCATAGGATCTGCATATGAGAGAGGACATATAGCTTTGGCCTTTGACCCATGTGGTCTTAGGGGTTTTTTCAATGCTAAAGAGCTTTGTGTATATTAGGTGAGCACTCTATCAAATGAGCTCATCCCTGGCATGACAAGCACTTTTATCTAACTTGATCTCATAAAATCCTAAGAAAATGATGTTAATATACCCAGTTTACAAAACAGAGATGCGTACTTGTACTATGTTTCAAATACACAGTCTAGGATCAAATCAGATCTATAATCCAAGTACTTGGAAAGGGAAAGGCAGAAGGATCATGAGTACAAGGCTAGACAATATAAAAGCTCATAATATAGTGAGCTTGACACTAGCTCAGTTATATGAGACCAATCTCAAGGAGGATAGAGTGGTAGGCTACAGGAAACATTTTTTTCTTGCTCTTCCCACATTATCAAACCAAAGTTATCCCAGAAGTAGAAAACTAACCTTCAAGTGCTTTGGGCCAGTTCTTGCTTCTGAGCCATTCATCTTGCTGGGTTATCAATAAACCAAACTCTTTAGATTTGACACAACAGGGAGAAGAAAAGAGCAGCTACAATTTCAATTTTGTTCCTCACTTAAAGCTGAAATTTCCTAGAATAAAGAAGACAATAAGCTGCAACTTGATACCTTACAGACAGCTTTACACAGTCATATACCCGTTTTCATGTGCCAAAAGCAACTAGCATGAGATATTAAAATTTATCACATTTTAACTTTGCCAAATATTATTTACCACACTTAAACAATTGTCCACATCCTTACCACTCATGTGGTGAAGATGCACTACACAGGAGCCAATTCTGCAGATGCTGCTCATAGAAAGAGAAGTCAGTTTAGCCAGCATCAGCCTTGCAACATCCCAGAGGACAATGTGTGTTCCTCTTACTCACCTTTTTCTCTGGAGGTTTTAACTCTGCCCGAGCTACAGAAAGTCCAGGCCCACAAATTAGTGTCATTAAGCATAAAAGTCTTCTCATATACTCATTAATCAAGGGCTCTCAGATTTCCTCCATATTCTGTACAGTCAGAGAAGTACTACCTAGTCGCTGACATCAGAGGCTTTCCCCATAACTATGTGGTAAGTTGACTATTAATTTCCACTCTCCCTGATCCCTACACCTGATTTATGTCATTACTGACATTGTTTAACCTGACAACTCTGCTGTCTAGAGTGTAAGACTCTGTTGCAGAGTTGGCCCATCCAAAATCTTGCTTCTCCCACCTGAGCCAACCTGTTGCCCAAGCATTCACATTCATTTCAAAATCAAACAACAGAGGAGAAAAATTCCAAAGAAACCTCTCTCACCTGAACTGTTCCTGTAAGGAAGAAACTTAGGAAGAAATGGCCATAGTTGTGAATGCTGGCTTCAGCATTTGGGCTGAACAGCCCACTGAAAATACATTTGTCCTTTGCTTAGAAATGAGCTCTACTAGAAGAGAGGCTTTATGGCATAAGTCTTTAATCCTAGCACTTGGGAGGCAGAGGGAGAGGCAGGAGGATCTTTGTAAGTTCAGGTGAGGACACGTTGGTTTGTATAATGAATTCCATCTCAGCCCAGGCTACATAGTAAAACACTACCTCAGCAAAACAAAGCAAAACAAAAACAAAACACAGAAAAGCCCTAATGGAGTAAATGCGGATGGGGTACATGCATGAAATGTAAGGATGTTTGTCTTATTACCAAAAAAACCGAGCAATATATTAGAAAACGATTTCTGTTCGGGGCTTTAGCTATAGCTCAGTGAAAGAGCAAGTGTACAGCACGTCCAGGGCCTTGCTTTACTCTCCAGCACTGGGAGAAGGAAGTGCATCAGAAAATAAACTTTTAAGGTGTAGTCAATAATGGTGTGTGGGTAAAAGGAGAAAGCAATCCCAATGGGAAGAATAAAAAGATGTTCCTCTAAACCAGAGTCTTTCTTAAAATGATGACACAAAAGATCTGCTTCTTATGGTCACCAGTATCATAATACCTGGGTAAGATGCTCGGGGAGGGGAGAGGAAAGACAAGAAATGTCTTCTTTTCAGAGAGCAGTGCTGATCCACATTGTGAAGACGTAAACTGTTCTTTTCGTGTGAAACTCTAGTTCAGGGGCTCATTGTGTCTTCAGTTGTGCTTAGAACACTGGGACAGTGACACGCTCATCTCATCTTAATTTTTCTCTAACGTCCACAGAAGTGGCCTTTATAAATTGCTTCTAAAATAATATGCACTGCAATAATAAAGAATACCAGATTATTATGCTCAACTATTCCTTGAACCATGGGAGAAGAAAAATACAAAAGTCTTAGCTTTTGAGGATAGTAAGGAAGAGAATATTTATAAACACCATTTGCCAACTAAGGAGAGAATCTGGTAGATTTCAGTGAAGGAAAGGCTCTAACCCTGTGGGTTTTGCTAAAAAATCTTTAGGAATACTGGACTTTTCTATCCCCAAATATGAAAATATGCCTGATCTATCTACATCATCAGTGACTGATGGAACCCTGAAATGAACATCCAGATGTTTAATCAGGTTTGTTCCTCATACAAGAGGCAATCCTATTTTCTGTAAAACAACCTCACACAGCATAGGAATGGGTACAACCTTCTGTTCTCTTAAGAATTAATGTCACGTTTATAATGCCCCAGATATTCCCTGTGTTGACCTCATTCCATTCCACACTTTTCAAAAACTACCCCTTTAAAAAGGCAGTATGGGGGGAGGGCCTCTCTTGATTTTTGAAAAACTGAAGAACTCTTACATTATTACATAAATTCTATTTCTGTGCCAAATATAAGATCCACTGATACAAGGAGCTAAAATTGTTCATCTAAGCTTCTTCAGAATTATGTGAAATGCTTGTGCCAATAAAGACCTTCATGGATGGCTGACAGAAGGACCCTGAGAGATATTAAAACACAGCATGAGAATATAGGAAATAGAAGATCATGGGACTGAAAAATACAACTAAGACTGAGAGAGTAGAATGCACTTGGTTGGGCTGCAATGGTTTAATGTTGTTGAGCTAATGTTCCTCTAGCTAGAAAAGCATCTTAGATACAAATCAGTACAAAACATTCCCTTCATCATTTCCCAGAAGCAGTTTCACAGCCTCCTCATACCACCCCCTCACACATCACCACCACAAATGAAAACAAATACAAATATGAAGTCAATATAGTCAACAACTTCTTCTCCTCCTTCACCTCCTCCTTCACCTTCTTTATTATTATTATTATTATTATTTTCTTCTTCTTTAGCTTATTAAGTCCAGTGTCTGCTGCCCAAGTTCTCCTGGGTGTGGGTCCTGACCCAGAGTATGTTTGATCTACCAGGGATCATGTCGGGTTATTTTTATTCTTTTTTTTATTACATATATTCTTTATTTACATTTCTAATGATATGCACTCACTGATAAGTGGATATTAACCCAGGAGCTAGGAATACCCAAGACACAATTCGCATATCAAATGATGCCCAAGAAGAAGGAAGGACAAGGATCATGTCCTTAAAGAAAACTGACTTTTCCTGTCCCACAACCAAATGCCAATAACTCACCTGCCTTTTGGAACTCCTCTGTGTCTTTCTCTGTGTTTTCTTTGGAAAACACAGAACAGAATACTCTTCAGTTTGTGTTGACACCAAAAAAAGTAAATGAATTCGCTTATTTCATCTGCTATGTGGCTTTTGGTAGTTGTTATTGTTGTGAAATACTGTAAGCTACTCTGTTCCTGGAAGCCAAAATGATGGCCAGGATCATACTGACTAATAATCACCTAATATTCCTATACCCAATCACCTCTAGGACTCACATCTGAGAATAGGGTGAAGTATTCCAGGACCATTGACTAACAACCTTCTTCCTAGATTAAAAAAAAAACAAAAAAACAAACAAAAAAAGTGATTTGAATCAGCCTCTCTTCACATGAGATATCAAATAAAAATATTTCCAAACACTTTCCAACTATATCTCCGAAAGAAAGTAAATACTTGATAAAATAATGGTAATGATATCCCGTTGTGATTTTACATAAGATCCTTAACATATACTGATACAGACAAAAGTTTTAAAGAAACTAATTCTTTTCCCATACCCAAGAGCTTAATAAGTTGCATGAAGAAAGCCCATGCAGCTACAAAGGCAGAGAGGGAGAGGATGCCTGGATGCTCAGTACCAGCTGGTCTGATGGAAACTCACTCTGGCAGCAAGTACCTAAGATATGCAGAACTAGAGTATCAGATGGCCCAGAGAGTTGGAGGTGGGAAGGGAAACCAGATAAACATACCCATGAAGCACCTTAAAACTGTCAAACTCACAGCAGAGGCATCCAGGCTCAAAGTGCAGAGCTCAGTGGGGAACCATGCATAACCTCTGACCTCACTTCCAGCCTCAGGGGATAAACAAGACTGGGATCTTCAGCCCCTACAATAAGCTTGGTTCTCTCCACTCCTACCACATGCCTCATGTACCTCATGTGCATTCAGAAACTTCTGACTATGGACTATCCCGTTCATAAACCTCTCTGAGAGATTTTTTTTTCTCTCTCTGGTGTGGCCCTTTTGATTTGGCATCATTCATTAACCTCTGAAAGATAATACCACCTCATTTATCCAACTTCACGGTCCCATGTTCTGAATTCCATGAGAATACATCATGTCACTGGATAATGTTTTAGCTTGGCTCAGCTTCTTATAATTCAATAAGGAGGAACTAAACATAATGAAAAATATTTTTAAATAGTAATGAGTCCCAAAGCATGACCACCTAAGAAATCAAAGAAGTATCAACACGGGTGATGGTTTGGCAATTTCTGGCTTGTTACATACAAAGTGTTATACTGAAAGCACTGAAGGCATGATTAAAAATGCATGTGGAAGTATTTCTCTAGAACAATTTGGGGTAGTATACTTCAATTTTAATTTTCATTCACTTTTTACTAGTTGATACAAAGTACTGTGATCATATTCATTGCTCTCCCACAACCCTTCCCAGGCCCACACTCTCTACTTATTGACCTAACTTTGTGTCTTATTTTGGTTTGTTTTTTGTTTATACCACTCAAGGACATGTGGTGCCCAGATATTCTGGGATATGTGATCTTCCACTGGAGCATGGTCAGTGTACTCTTAGAGAAAACTGTCTTTTCTCCTCCCAGCAGCTAACAACTGCCAAATAGCTCCATGGTTAGAGGTAGGATTGTATGTCCAACGCCTGTTGTGGGAAATATTAAAAACCAACCACCAAGCTCCCTGCACTGCTACTGGGCACTGTGGGGCTTGCTAGCCATGCTTCAAAACCCCCAAGGCCTTTGTGCTGCACATCTGGCAAGCCCATACTTTACCTCTGTACCTTTCTCTCTGGAACCCAATTGAGTTGCTGCAAGAAGAAAAACACCACACAAACTTAGTTCAGAAACAATGGTAACTCAATCTCTGGGTTTAACAATTAGAATCCTAATCTTGTAAACCATATTAAATCTAATTTCTTCGGTGGTGAATCCTAGTGGATTTGCCATAAGCTGGGAGACACTAGTAGCTACATCTTGTCCTCATGCTATCCCCATATTGTCCTCACGCTATCCCAGTCCAAAAGACCCTCTTTCTTGCCTCCTCCTCTCTTCCCCTCTCCAACCTGGAAGTCCCTCCTACTCACCCAGTGATTGGCTCCTTTATTCATTAGGGGATTAGTTCACAAGAAGTCACCTGAGTATGTGATTTACTCCTGGCCTGCAGCCCCTCCTAGGAGAGCGGAATTAGCATCAAAATACAAACAGCACCAGGCCCATCTACAACAAATTTTCTTCTCCATGCTGTGTGGTTTAGACTTAGTCTTAAGCATAGTGTCAGAACCACCATGAGTTCAAGTGTGCTGTTCCTCTATTCTGTCCAAAAGACACCATTTATTTGTAGTTACCTACTGCCTTTCAACTTTATACTCTTTTCAAGCCCCTCTTCTTTAGTGATCCCTAAACCTTGGAAGTAGTGGGGATAAGATCTATATATATTCACTTTAGGGCTGAGAATTCTTCAGTCTCTTATCCTCTGTACCTTGAGTTGTGTGTCTCTACATTAATTACATTCACTGTAAATAGAAGCTTCTCAGATGGGGGTTAAAAGATACATCGATCTCTGATACAATAAGTCACTAGGAGTCAGTTTAACTATGTGTGCATTTAGCAGCATATTAAATACAACTGCTTTACTCTTTTGAGAAGCCAGGCATTGTGGATTTTTTTGGTGTGGGTACTAGGTTTTCTTTATTACTACAAGTACATGAGTAGATATAAATGCATATATATACATACATGTAAAACACTCTTTTTGGATTTTTAGGAGGTGGGGAGAAGTCTTGCTATGTAGCTATAGCTGGCATTGAACTCATGATCCTGGTGCATCGGCTTCCCAAGTCTGGTGGTTTGAATATGCTTGGCCCAGGAAGTGATACTTTTAGGAGATGTGGCCTTGATGGAGTAGGTATGGCCTTGTTGGAGGAAGTGTGTCACTTTGTAGGTGGGCTTTGACACTCTTCTCTTAGCCACCTGGTCTGCAGACAGACCTTTCCTGGCTACAGTCAGATGAAGATGCAGAACACTCGGCTCCTTCTACAGCACCTCATCTACCTGGATGCTGCCATGCTTCCTGCCATGATGTTAATGGACTAAACTTCTGAAATTGTAAGCCAACCCCAATTAAACGTTGTCCCTTATAAGAGTTGTCTTGTTATTTCATTGTGTAGATGTACCACATTTTTTCATCCATTCTTCAGTTTAGTGACATCTGAGTTGTTTCCAGTTTCTGACTATTATGAATAAAGCTGCTATGAACGTAGTTGAACAAGTGTCTTTGTGGGATGGTGGAACAACTTTTAGGTACATGCCCAGGAGTAGTATAGCTGAGTCTTGAGGTAGAACTATTCTCAGTTTTCTTAGAAACTGCCAAATTGATTTCCAAAGTGGTTGTACAAGTTTGTACCCCCACCAGCAATGAAGGAGTACTTCAGCTATTAAAAACAAAGGCATCATGAATTTTTCAGGCAAATGAATGGAACTTGAGAATATCATCCTGAGGGAGGTAACCCAGTCCCCAGAGGACATGCACAATATGTACTTACTTATAAGTGGATAATAGCCATAAAGTACAGGATACCCATGATATACTGTACAGACCCAAAGAAGCTAAACATGAAGGAAGGCACAAGCTAGGATTCTTGAATCTCACCTAGAAGAGGGAATAAAATAGTCATAAGAGGCAGATGGAGGAAGGGAACTTGGAGGGAGAGGGGAAGGGAGGGTTAGGATCAGGTATGGAGAGGAACATTAGAGATGACTAGATGGCCATGAAAATGAATGGAAATCTAAAACTGATGGGGGTGTAAAGGTGTGAGCTTCTCCAGAATGAGACAGAGCCCTAGGATAAGGGAAGCACCCAAGAATTAATGGGGATGACCTTAGCTGTGACTCACTACATTGGGGATATGGAACCTGAAGAAATCACCTCCTGTAGCCAAGGCAGGATCCCCAGTGGAGTGATAGAGACACCAACCCACCCACAAAACTTTCAAGCCAAAATTTATCCTGTCTACAACAAATACAGGCACAGCGGATGGAGCAGTGACTGAGGGAATGGCCAACAAAAAAAAAATGGCCCAACTTGAGACCCATGGGCAGCACCAATTCCTAACACTATTAACAATATTGTTACGCTTACAAAAAGGAACATGTTGTCCTCTGAGAGACTCTACCTAGCAGCTGACTCAGAAAGATACAGACACCCACAGCCAAACAGTGGATGGAGCTGGGGGACTCTTATGAAAAAATAGGAGGAAGGATTGAGGTCCCCAAAAGGGATAAGAACTCTACAAGAAGACTAACAGAGGCAACTAACCTGGACCCTTGGGGCGCTCAGAGTCTGAACCACCAATCAAACAACATACATAACTGTACTTAGGACTCCCCACATGTACATAACAGATATGCAGCTTGGTCTTCACATGAGTCCTAAACAACTGGTGCAAGTGCTATCCTCAAAGCTGTTACCTGCACTTGGGGTATATTCTTCTAGCTGGGTTGCCTTGTCTGGCCTCAGAAGGAGAGGAAGCACCTACCTCTGTGAGGGCAGGGACTTGAAGTGCCAGGGTAGGGGGATACCCAAAGGGATTCCACCTGCTCAGAGGAGAAGTGAGGGAGGATAGGGGAAGGATTGTGGGAGGGGTAACTGGGAGGAGGGTCATGAGCAGAATATAAAGTGAATAAGTACAAATTTTAATTTAATTTAATTTAAAAATAGAGTTGTCTTGGTTATGATATCTCTTCATAGCAATGGAAACCCTAGCAAGATACCAAGTATTTGGATTACAAAATTTTACCACCATATCCAGCCTCTTATAAATATTTTTGAGCACTGTTCTAAAACAAGGCTAAGAGACTTTGTAGCAGCTTAATACTTTCATTGCAGGAAGGAAAGAAGAAACAGGGGAAAAAGTGAAAGCAGTAAAAGATAATGAGAAAAACATTTAAACAAAATGAGATAAATTGATGAGGGAAAATAAATGAAAAAGAATGATTTTTGTGAATTCTTAGGAACCTTTTGAACTGTGTACAGTCTGATGTTAATTATATTCTGGATTACAGAGAGAAGATGTTTGTGTTTTTCTAATATGTATGTGCCTAATATTTGTGTATCTAATATTCATGTGTCACATGCATGATGAGGTTTCCAGTTTGCACGGAAGAAGTAAACATTCGCATCCCTGTTTGAGAACTAGGCTCTGTCCTTCTCTCTCCTTTCCTAATCTACTTTATTCTGCTATAACTGAATTCTTAACTGTAGATGATTTATAAAGATAAAAGCTGTGTATAGTTTGGAGACTGGGCAGTCTGAAAGCACAGCATCAGCATCTGCCCAAGGTGAAGATCAGACATCCTGCTGCATTATAATGTGGCAGAAGGCTTGTCATAGAGTGGCAGAAAAGGGTTGCTAGCTAAATCCCTTCCTCTGATAAAGCAATGAATGCCATCTTTGAGGCTTTTCCCTCGTGCCTTCCTTAATCCTGATTATTTCCTAAAGGTTCTCTGTCCATAAATCATTAGCATGGTCAGTGGTTAAGTTTGAACACATGAACTTTGGGGGACATAATCAAATCACAGCATGTCCCAAGCCTGCTTCTAGTAGTTTCCTCAAATACTTGTTCTGATCAGTAGGGTAATGAATCCTCAAGAGGCCCCTCTACAGGTACCTGAGCTCTCTTTTTTGTGAGATGTTTCCTTGTTTCTGATGCTTTTGCCCCTATTGCTGAAGACATCACAAATTTTGTTTACAGGATACAGAGAAGTCAATCTGGAACTGGGCTGTTAGTGCTTTCCTATCTTGGTATTATTCATATTACCTTAGGTGTTGAGTTGGCTACTTAAGGAGAAAAGGCATCATGGATATTAACCAACTGTGGAACTTGAATAACAATATTGAGTTATACCCAATGGTGCAATCATAGTATGACTGTTTGGGTGGTAACCAACCACTTTCTGATTTGGATTTAAGAGGAGATACATACCTTGTACTGCATGACTGATCAAATGTCTATGGCTGAGGATCTCACAGTCTCTAAGCAGAAGTCAATTACTGATGCTTTGCTAAATAGACAGGCCTTCATACTCATATTCACATTCATTAAACTACTGGGACTCTCCGCTTTGAACAGAAAAACATTATTTTTTGTAGGGGCAACAGTAATGAAAAGATTTTTAACTGATTAAAGTCCTAAGAATAAATAACTATTTGGTGATCTCCTTCATAAGACACATATCATTCCTGCTAATTCCCACAGAAAACCATGGAAGAGAGGGATGAAAAACTTGTCAGAGCTTGATAAAGAATAACAGCTTTGGAACACTTCCTGATATGTCATGGTCATTGCAATCATGAGCAAACAGCTGTTACGGTTACCCACACAAGACAAGGCTGGGACCTTCAACATTTCATCATAGATTACGAAATGTGCTTTTGAAGTCCCACTCCTAGTGAAGGAGCTCTTGGTAATTAATGGTTGCCAGAAATAGTGTCATTTTCTTATATATTGTGACCACTGGTAATGAGACTATGTACCAATAATATAATTCTGTACCTATGTTCATACAAACAGCTGTAACTAAACACAATGGGAATCAGTTGGGAAGGAAAAGGGGCTTCAAAGGGAGTGTGAGGAGGATGAGCATAAAATCCCATCTCTAGCTGAGAGGATACTGGTAATAAATAGCTTCCAGAAAAAGAAGAATTTGTCTTCTCTACAGATGTAATATAGAGTACTGCTACCTCGTAGTACTGGTAGTAGGCCTAACTATCTAGTAGTAGATCTAATGTGCTCCAGTGGATGGGGACACACCCAACAGTATATAAATAGTGCTAATTGGACTTGAAGGAAATTAGAGAAGGAAATATAGGATAAATATAAACAATACACTGTGTACACACACACGTAACATTGTCAAAAATATGTGTCTGTGTGTGTAAGTGTGTGTGCATGTGTTTTATAAATGTGAAATGTTCAGAAGTGAATGTGTGCACATTTGTGTAGGTACATGTGCACATTTATATGGAGACCAGAAGCTAACATTGGGTTTCTTTATTATTCATTACCTTATTTATGATGTATGTTTTATGTGTGTGGTGTGTGTAAAGCTTCCTTTTAAAGTTAACACAGACCCCATAACTGGTTGCAGTACAGAGAATAAGCATTTTAGAGTGCTCCACCCTAAATGGGTCATTTGTATCACCTTCCTCCTCCCAAGGCTCAGGGAGGGACTATTGCAAAAGAAAGGAAGAAAGAATGTTAAGTGCCACCGGCAATGAATGACTTATGGAAAAAACATTTCCAGATACAAAAGGGCAACCACATATATGAAATCATAGAAGTTGTGACAACCTGCAAAAGACTTGTGCAAGCTCAAGCTAGACAAAATTCCAGCACAGAGGGGACAAAGGAGCATAAAAGTCCCATCTCTAGCTGAGAAGATGCTGGTAATTAATAGGTTCCAGAAAAAGAAGAAATTGTTTTCTCTACAGATGTAATATAGAGTGCTAGTACCTAGTAGTACTAGTAGTAGTTCCATCTAGTAGTAGGTCTAATGTGTTTCAGGGATGGATACATACCCAACAGTATATAAGTAGTGCTAATCGAACTTGATGAGTCTGAAGAAAATGAGGACACAAAGTTGGATAGGTATGAAATAGGGACAGAAGGAATCTAGGAAGAGTGGGAGGAAGGGACAGAATGGGATTAAAGGACAGAGTATAAAATTCTCAGACAATTTTAAAAACCCCTAAAGGTAGAAAATTAAAATTTGCAGTCACTTGTTTTGCCTATCTAAAATTTCTATCATATCAAATGTCAGTCACCTGCACTGTATTTTAAGCTCTCCTTGTCTTCTAGTGTCTAAAGCCAGTACTGGTAGATCATAAAAAATGCTAAATATTTACTTTGCTTAATAAACATATGAGAGTCTTCATAGGAAATGCTATAATCCTGTTCTTTAAATTGAAGAATGTTGATGACAATTTTCCCTTTGGTGAAGGAGAGATTCAGACCTGGTGTCTGTCCAATTCATAGCTCAAGTCTGCCCCTCCAGAGGTCAGTTACTAGAGTGCTTTGACTCCAGCTTTAAGCCATATTCCTAACCCTCCTGCAAGATTGTCATTTTATATTTTATATGCTTCTGAATTACTGGGAAGCATAGCAAATACTTCTTTTGTGAGCAGGTAGTTTTCATTTTGTCAGAAATGTTGACTATAAATAAAATTTCTCATTCTAAGAGTAATATATGATAATGGCTTGCCTAAAGTAGGCAGAAAGAGACCAAGTTCTTTGGCTCTGCCTCTTTATAGTAATGCTCTTAAACCACATTGCAAGCTGGTAAAACAACTCTGGAAATCATTGTGGCAGTTCCTCAGAAAATTTGATATAGCACTACCTGAGGACCCAGCTGTACTACTTCTGGGCATATACCCAGAAGATGCTCAAATGTGTAATAAGGACACATGCTCTACTATGTTCATAGCAGCCTTATTTATAATAGCCAGAGGCTAGAAAGAACCCAGATATCCTTCAGCAGAGGAATGGATACAGAAAATGTAGTACAATTTCATAATGGAGTACTACTCTGCCATTAAAAACAATGTATTCATGAAATCTTTAGGCAAATGGATGGGATTAGAAAATATCATCCTGAGTGAGGTATCCCAATCACAAAAGAATACACATGGTAAGCACTCACTGATAAGTGGATATTAGCCCAAAAGCTTGGAATACCCAAGATACAATTCAAAGACCACATGAAGCTCGAGAAGAAGGAAGACCAAAGTGTGGGTGCTTTGGTCCTTCTTAGAAGGGGGAACAAAATACTCATGGGAGCAAATATGGAGACAAAGTGTGGAGCAGAGACTGAAGGAAAGACCATCCAGAGACTGTCCCACCTGGGGACTCATCCCATATATAGTCACCAAATTCAGACACTATTGTGGATGCCAAGAAGTGTGTCCTGATATGGCTGTCTCCTGAGAGGTTTTGCTGGAGCCTGACATATACGGAAGCAGATGCTCATAGCCAACCATTGGACTGATCATGGGGTACCCAATGGAGGAGTTAGAGAAAGGACTGAAGGAGCTAAAGGGGTGTGCAACTCCATAGGAAAAACAACAATATCAACCAACCAGAGCTCCCAGGGTCTAAACCACCAACCAAGGAGTACACATGGAAGGGCACATAGCTCCAACTATATATGTAGCAGAGGATGGCCTTGTTGGGCATGAATGAGAGAAGAGGCCCTTAGTCCTGTAAAGGCTCAATGTTCCCATGTAGGGGAATGTGTGGGTGGGGAGGAAGAAATGGGTGGATGGGTAGGTGGGGGCACACCCTCATAGAAGCAGGAGGAGGAGAAGGGGATAGGGTATTTTTTTTATTTTCTAAGTTTTTTTTAAATTACATTCAAAATCATTTCCCCATTCCCGTTTCCTCCCTCCCCGAAAGTCCCATAAGACCCTTCCCTCCCTCTTTTCCCCATTCAACACCCTCTCACTTCTCTGTGCTGGCATTCCCCTACATCCAGTCATTCCAGGACAAGGGTCTCTCCTTCCATCTTCTTGGAAATCTATTGATATGTGAATTGTGTCTAGGGTATTCCGAGATTCTGGGTTAATATCCTCTTATCAGTGACTGCATACCGTGTGTGTTCTTTTGTGATTGGGTTACCTCACTAAGGATGATATTTTCAAGTTCTGACCATTTGCCTAGGAATTTCGTGAGTTCAGTGTTTTTAATTACAGAGTAGTATTCCATTGTGTAAATATACCACATCTTCTGAATCCATTCCTCCGTTGAGGGACATCTGGGTTCTTTCCAGCTTCTGGCTATTATAAAAAAGGCTGCTATGAACATAGTGGAGCATGTGTCCTTATTGCACGCAGGGAAAGTCTCTGGGTATGTGCCCAGGAGTTGTATAGTCGGATCCTCCAGGAGTGTCATGCCCAGTTTTCTGAGGAACCGCCAGACTGCTTTCCAGAGTGGTTGTACCAGCTTGCAATCCCACCAGCAGTGGAGGAGTGTTCCTCTTTCTCCACATCCTCACCAACAACTGCTGTCTCCTGTGTTTTTGATCTTAGCCATTCTGACTGGTGTGAGATGGAATCTCAGGGTTGTTTTGATTTGCATTTCCCTAATGACTAAGGATGATGAACATCTCTTTAGGTGTTTCTCAGCCATTAGATATTCTTCAGGTGAGAACTCTTTGTTTAGCTCTGTACCCCATTTTTTAAATAGGGTTACTTGCCTCTCTGGAGTTTAACTTCTTGAGTTCTTTGTATATATTGGATATTAGCCCTCTGTCAGATGTAGGGTTGGTAAAGATCATTTCCCAGTTAGTTGGTTGCCCCTTAGTCTTTTTGACAGTGTCTTTTGCCTTGCAAAAGATTTGTAATTTAATGAGGTCCAATTTGTCAATTCTTGATCTTGGAGCATAAGCTATTGGAGTTCTATTCAGGAAATTCTCCCCTGTGCCCATATGTTCAAGGTTCGTCCCTAGTTTCCTTTCCATTAGCTTCAGTGTGTCTGGTTTTATGTGGAGGTCCTTGATCAACTTAGAATTGAGCTTAGTGCAAGGAGATAAGAATGGGTCAATTTGAATTCTTCTGCATGTTGACCTCCAGTTGAGCCAGCACCATTTGTTCAAAAGGCTATCTTTTTTACCCTGGATGGTTTCAGCTGCTTTGTCAAAGATCAAGTGACCATAGGAGTGTGGATTCATTTCTGCTTCTTCAATTCTGTTCCATTGACGTACATGCCTGTCACTGTACCAATACCATGCAGTTTTTAACACTATTTATTGTTCTGTACTACAGCTTGAAGTCCGGAATACTGATTCCCCCAGAAGTTCTTTTACTCTTGAAAAAAGTTTTAGCTATCCTGGGTTTTCTGTTATTCCAGATGAATTTTTGAATTGCTCTTTCTAACTCTATGAAGAATTGAGTTGGGATTTTGATGGGGATTGCATTGAATCTGTATATTGCTTTTGGCAAGATGGTCATTTTTACTATATTAATCCTGCCAATCCATGAGCATGGCAGATTTTTCCATCTTCTGAGGTCTTCTTCAATTTCTTTCTTCAGAGACTTGAAGTTCTTGTCATACAGATCTTTCACTTGTTTGGTTAGAGTCACACCAAGATACTTTATATTGTTTGTGGCTATCGTGAAGGGTATCATTTCTCTTACTTCTTTCTCAGCCTGCTTATCCTTTGAGTATAGGAAGGCTACTGATTTGCTTGAGTTGATTTTATATCCAACCACTTTGCTGAAGTTGTTTATCAGCTGTAGGAGTTCTCTGGTGGAGTTCTTTGGGTCCCTTAAGCATACTATCATATCGTCTGCAAATAGTGATAGTTTGACTTCTTCCTTTCCAATTTGTATCCCTTTGACCTCCTTTTGTTGTCTAATTGCTCTAGCTAGAACTTCAAGTACTATATTGAAAAGATATGGAGAGAGAGGGCAGCCTTGTCTAGTCCCTGATTTTAGTGGGATTGCTTCAAGTTTCTCTCCATTTAGCTTGATGTTGGCTACCGGTTTGCTGTAAATTGCTTTTACTATGTTTAGATATGGGCCTCGAATTCCTGATCTTTCCAAGACCTTTAGCATGAAAGGATGCTGAATTTTGTCAAATGCTTTCTCAGCATCTAATGAGATGACCATGTGCTTTTTTTCTTTGAGATTGTTTATGTAGTGGATTACACTGATGGACTTCCTTATATTGAACCATCCCTACACCCCTGGGATGAAGACTACTTGATTGTGGTGAATGATCGTTTTGATGTGTTCTTGGATTCAGTTGGCAAGAATTTTATTGAGTATTTCTGCATCGATATTCATAAGAGAGATTGGCCTGAGATTCTCTTTCTTTGTTGGATCTTTGTGTGCTTTTGGTATTAGTGTAATTGTGGCTTCATAGAACGAGTTGGGTAGTGTTCTTTCTGTTTCTATTCTGTGGAATAGTTTGAAGAGTATTGGTGTTAGGTCTTCTTTGAAGGTCTGATAGAATTCTTCACTAAAACCATCTGGACCTGTGCTTTTTTTTGGTTGGAAGACTTCCAATGACGACTTATATTTCTTCAGGGGTTATAGGATGGTTTAGATGGTCTATTTGATCCTGATTTAATTTTGGTACTTGGTATTTGTCAAGGAAATTGTCCATTTCCTCGAGATTTTCTAGTTGTGTTGAATACAGGCTTTTGTAGTAGGATCTGATGATTTTTTGAATTTCCTCAGTTTCTGTTGTTATCTCTCCCTTTTCGTTTCTGCTTTTGTTAATTTGGATACTGTCTCTGTGCCCTCTGGCTAGTCTGGCTAAGGGCTTATCTATCTTGCTGATTTTCTCAAAAACCAATTCCTCGTTTTGTTGATTCTTTTTATGGTTTTATTTGTTTCTACTTGATTGATTTCAGCCCTGAGTTTGATGATTTCCTGCCTTCTACTCCTCTTGGGTGTATTTGCTTCTTTTTGTTCCAGGGCTTTCAGGTGTGCCATTAAGCTGCTAGTGTATGCTGTCTCCCGTTTCTTTTTGGCGGCACTCAGGGCTATGAATTTTCCTCTTAGCACTGCTTTCATTGTGTCCCATAAATTAGGGTATGTTGTGCCTTCATTTTCATTAAATTTTAAAAAGTCTTTGATTTCTTTCTTTATTTCCTCCTTGACCAAGTTATCATTGAGTAGAGCATTGTTCAGCCTCCATGTGTATGTGGGTTTTCTGTTGTTTTTGTTGCCATTGAAGACCACCCTTATTCCATAGTGATCTGATAGGAGGCATGAGATTAGTTCGATCTTCTTATATCTGTTGAGGTCTGATTTGTGACCAATTATATGATCGATTTTGGAGAAGGTACCATGAGGTGCTGAGAAGAAGGTGTATTCTTTTGCTCTAGGATGAAATGTTCTATATATATCCATTAGTTCCATTTGGTCCAAGGCTTCAATTAGATTCACTGTGTCCCTGTTTAGTTTCTGCTTTCCTGAACAATCCATTTCAGAGAGCTGGGTGTTGAAGTCACCCACTATTATTGTGTGAGGTGCGATGTGTACTTTGAGCTTTAGTAAAGTTTCTTTTATGAATAAGGGTGCCCTTGCATTTGGAGCATAGATATTCAGAATTGAGAGTTCTTCTTGGTGGATTTTTCCTTTGATCAGTATGTAGTGTCCTTCTGTGTCTTTTTTGATGACTTTAGGTTGAAAGTCAATTTTATCTTATATTAGGATGGCTACTCTGGCTCGTTTCCTGGGACCATTTGCTTGTAAAATTGTTTTCCAGCCTTTTACTCTGAAGTAGTGTTTGTCTTTGACACTGAGTTGCGTTTCCTGCACCCAGCAAAATGCTGGGTCCTGTTTACGTATCCAGTCTGTTAGTCTATGTCTTTTTATTGGGGAATTGAGACCATTGATATTAAGAGAGATTAAGGAATAGTTATTATTGCCACCTGCTATTCTTGACACTATCTTTATGTTTGAGTGGTTATCTGCTTTTGGGTTTGATGCAAGAAGGTTACTATCTCGTTTTTTCCAGGGTGTTGTTTCTCTCCTTGTATTGACGGTTTCCATCTATTATCCTTTGCAGGGCTGGGTTTGTGGAAAGATATTGTGAAAATTTGGTTTTATCATGGAATATCTTGGTCTCTCCATCTATGGTGATTGAGAGTTTTGCTGGGTATAGTAGTCTAGGCTGGCATTTGTGTTCTCTTAGTGTCTGCATGAGATCTGCCCAGGATCTTCTGGCTTTCATAGTCTCTGGTGAGAAGTCTGATGTGATTCGGATAGGTCTTCCTTTCTTTGTTACTTGGCCTTTTTCTCTTACTGCTTTTAATATTCTTTCTTTGTTTAGTACATTTGATGTTTTGATTATTATGTGACGGGAGGTATTTCTGTTCTGGTCCAGTCTGTTTGGAGTTCTGTAGGCTTCTTGTACATTCATCGGCATCTCTCTCTTTAGTTTAGGGAAGTTTTCCTCCATAATTTTGTTGAAGATATTTACTGGCCCTTTAAGTTGCAAATCTTCACTCTCATCTATACCTATAATCCTTAGGTTTGGTCTTCTCATTGTGTCCTGGATTTCCTGGATGTTTTGGGTTACACATTTTTTGCATTTTGCATTTTCTTTGACTGTTGAGTCGATGCTTTCTATGGTATCTTCAGCACCTGAGATTCTTTCTTCCATCTCTTGTATTCTATTGTTGATGTTTGCATCTATGACTCCTGATTTCTTCCCAAGGTTTTCTATCTCCAAAGTTGTCTCCCTTTCTGATTTCTTAGTTGTTTCTACTTCCTTTTTTAGATCCTGGATGGATTTGCTGAGATCCTTCACTTGTTTGTTTGTATTTTCTTGTATTTCTTTAAGGTATTTTTGCATTTCCTCTTTCAGGATTTCTGCCTGTTGACCCAAGTTCTCCTGTATTTCTCTAAGCGATTTTTGTGTTTCCTCCTCATGGGCTTCCATCTGTTGATCCATCGTCTCCTGCATTTCTTTAAGCAATTCTCGTGTTTCCTTTGTAAGGGCATCTATCTGTTGATTCATTTCTTTAAGCGATTTTTGTGTTGCCTCCTTGTGGGCCTCCATCTGTTAACCCATGTTCTCCTGCATTTCTCTAAGCGATTTTTGTGTTTCCTTTGTAAGGGCTTCTAGACCTTGATTCATGATCTCCTGTAATTCTTTATGAGATTTATTTGTGTCCTTCTTGAAATCCTCTAATAGCATCATGAGAAGTGATTTTAAATCCAGATCTTGTCTTTTGGGTGTGGTGGGGTATCCAGGACTTGCTGCTGTTGGAGAGTTGGGTTCAGATTGTGCCATATTACTTTGATTTCTGTTAGTAACGTTCCTACATTTGCCTTTTACCATCTGTTTACCTCTGGTGTTAGTTGGTCTTGCTCTCACTGGCTGTTGGTTGGACCTCCTGTGAGCCTGCAAAGCTATTTCTGACCCCCCTTGGTTACCAGGATTCCCCTGGCACCGATTTCTGGGGCCTTCCCTGCTCCTGAGTGACTTTGGAGCCCTGATGTTTCTTGCCCCAAGTGATGTTATATTGGGGAATCCCTGCATATCCAGAGGCTCAGCGTAGTGGATTCCCAGAGCAGAGGTCGCCAAAGCGAAGCTGGTAGGCTCCCGCCCTGTGCGGGGGTGTGTGATCTCTCCCAGAGCAGGGTTGGGGTGGGAGGGCAGTTCCTTCTGCAGGGCAGAAGTCCCACAGCAGAGCTGGCACATGGTTACTGCAGACCTGCCCAGCTCTTGGGAGCAGGGTACACACAAGCTGCCTGAGACCCAAGCGATATTATGCCTGTCTGTCCCTGAGCCTGGAGGTCCCAACTGCCCTGATGCTGGAGCTAAGATGGCAGAGTGCACTCTGACACTCTCGGTGCAGAGCACTCTGCAGGGGAGATGGCCCACAGCAGAGCTGGCGCCCAGAAGACCGCTGCGCTGTCCAGCTCTTGGGCACAGATGGAAGCCCAACAGACTGTGTCCCAAGTGATGTTATATTGGGGAGAACCTGGGTACCTGTCTCCTCAGTGCAGTCGAACCAGGAACAGAGGTCGCCAAAAAGGATAGGGGGTTTCTTGAGTGGAAATCAGGAAAGGGGATAACATTTGAAATATAAATAAATAAAATATCCGTTAAAAAAAGAAATGCAAGGACCTGCCATGAGCTTGTTGGAAGCCATGATGCAATTTCCTGAGGCTGCAACAGATAGCACAAACAGACAGAGGGAAAGGGAAAATCCTGTTTCTCTTATAGGGCTAAGATATCCTTCTCTTTCAGCCTTTAGACTTGGGGTTTATACTAGTCGCCCACATCTGCAGATTCTCATGTCTTCAGCCTTGGAGTGAGACTTACACTAGCAGTTCCCGTTTCTATGCTGAGGTACCTCGGCTTGGAGAGGGGTTCCAGAGAGAAGGAGTGTCTGGGAGTGGTGAAAAGAATGACCTGAAGTTAAATTGTGGGTCCAAGCTGACAACCTGTGTTCTGCTTGAGATAGCTCTCCAGAAATATTCTGCTTGAGATAGCTCTCTTGTGCTAGAAAAAAAATTCTCAAAGCTCCTTAGACAGCTATTTGGTTTTCTAATCAAAGTCAAAAAAGCTGCTAGAAAAATTCTTGGATTTTCTGTCCAAGTCAGAAATCCTGTTAGAAAAATTACAAAAGTAATTCTTGGGTTTCCCAATCAAAATCAGAAAGCTGGAAAAAAAATCTAAAAGGGCAGTTTTAGCCAAAGTCGTTCTTTTCCTATAGCTGTTAAAAAACATTCTAAAAGAGCTGTTTTCACTCTTTTGACAGATTTCTCTGGATATCTCCAAACTACTCATCCAGATCATTCAACTCTCACAGAGGCCCAGTCTTTTCTTTACATATCAATTCAGTCATTTGCTCCAAGTCCCTTTTTTGATTATCCCACAAATCAGTATTACAGGACCCCAGCCTCTTGATTCTTAGAAAAAGACATCAAACACAGGGTTTTTTTATTTAATTTAATTTCACTTATTTACATTATGTCCTGCTCACTGCCCCCTTCCCAGTCACCCCCTCCCATAATTCTTCCTCCTTCCCACTTTCCCCTCTCCTCTGAGTGGGTGGGGCCTCCTGGGAATCCTCCAACCCTAACCCTTCAAGTTGAAAGGGTTAGCTCAGGAACTTTGGAAAGGTCATTCATGGAGCACTTGCCCCTCCCAGAAGGGAAAGGCTAAATTACATTCCTCAGACCACAGGGATGTCCCTGTGGCTAGGGGACGGCCAGAGTTATTCCGAGACTGTTGCCCACCTACCTCATTCCCTAACAACCAATTAGTTTAAAGGTTACACTGTTCTGCCAATCACATTGTGCCTAATGGTGGCTGCCCCAGGAACTGTATAAAGGCCTGCTGTGCAAGATACACGTGGTTGTTCTCTCTCCATGTGTAGGGCGACCCCAGCATGTTGGATTAAATAAAATTCTTCTTGCTTTTTGTATCAATTCCCATCTCCACGTTGTTCACTCAGGGGATCTCTCTGGTAAGTTAAGGCTCCCCAAGTCTTACATTTGGTGCATGGGCCGGGAATCTGACCTCCTGTGGGGACACACTGGAGTAGTGAATTGGAGGTCTCAAGCAGATAACATGGTGGTTTCTGTGTGTGTGTGTGTGTGTGTGTGTGTGTCTGTCTGTCTGTCTGTCTGTCTTACTGTTTGTCAAAGTCTGAATCTGTAAGCATGTCTGAACTTTTGGTTTGCTTGCAAGCATCTGGAAGGCTTGGAGAGCCTACGGTGTCTAGTGTGGTCGAGTTCGGTGGGCAGACGTGTCTTAACATCGAGACTGCAGGGGACTAAAGGATGCTTCAGGCCCCCAAGAGAGAGTTGGGAAGACTCTGCTCCTTATGGAAATGGTAAGACAGTAAAAGCAGGAGCCAAGTCTTGATACAACCTGGTTTATCGGGATCCTGTCATATGGGCAGGAGCACCTAGTTTGTTTCAGCATGGCTGGACCTTGCTGAGCAACTCTGTTATCTGGTTCCTGCTATATGGGCAGAAGCACCTGGTGTCTGTAACTGGGCCAATCAATGGGTGAACTGTGTGTTGATTGTATTTCTGTGTTCTGGGACCTGGATGCCGGCCCGTGGCAGGGTCAGGCTGTCTGTGTGCTGATTGTTTTTCTCTGTGTTTGTTGGTGTCTCATTCTGTGTTCTTGGACTTAGACTGATGACATTGTTTGGATGTTAGACCAACTGAAAAGCAAATTAGTTGCTCTCTGCTTCTCGAATGATCTACCCGTCAAAGGGACCTTTGACTTGTAGGTGATCAAAGCAGTAGAAGAGAAAGTCTTTATAGTTACCTGGAAGAATCTAATGGAGGACCCACCTCCCCCCTCATAGATAAAAGCCTTTCTTTCCTGAGACCCACCTCACAGGTTCTGGCCTTTAGGAAGAAAGAAGCGTGAGAGGAGAGATCTGGACCTGAGAAGAAGTTGATCCTCCAAGGCCCTTCAACAACAGACCTGTTGTCCCAAAACCCTCCCCATCTATATCTTCCTACCGTTGCCCCAATGGCCCTGTCAGTACTGGTACCAGTTCTGGGGTCCTCAGCTCATACCAGACCAGGAAGAAGCAGGAAGAGATCTGATAGCCACCTCCCCCGATAATGTGGTGGCTCTCTCACAAAGTGCATATTTTCCAAGGGTCAATTAATCTCTTTGAGACTGTTTTATTTATAATGCAGGAAGCTAGAAAGAATGTCCCCTCCGACACGGCGGCATCATCAATTGACCAAGCTGTCATGGACAGTGGGCTTTCCCTGATTAGACCTGACTGGGATTTTAATATGGCAAAAGGTAAGGGTCACCAGAAGGTCCACCACCAGACTCCATTGGTAGGTCTCAAGGGGGCCACATGATGACCCACAAATTTGACCAAGATATGTAAAGCTAAGCAGGAACCAGATGAGTAGCCCGCAACTTTTCTAGAGCAGCTTGTGGAGGCATTCCACCAATATACACCCTATGATCCCAGCATAAAACTACTGTGACAATGGTTTTTTTAGACCAGACTAGTAGAGATATCAGGAAAAAGCTTTAGAGGCTAGAAAGATAGGATAAGCCATTGAAGGATTTAGTGCAGTCTGCTGAGACAGAGACACAGAGGAGGAGATGGAACAGAGAAAAAGAAAGAAAGAAAAGCAACAGGGAAGGAAGCTACTAAGCATCCTGGCTACAGTAGTTAGGAAAAGCAGAGACGAGAGACAGAAAGGGACCAGTGCACATACTGCAAGGAGAGAGGCCACTAGGCCCAAGAGTGCCCTAACAAACAGAAGCCAGGATCAGGAAGTCTCAGGCCATGGGAAAAGCACAACCAAGTGGCAAAAGCGTTAGCCCTGTGTGAAGAAAGTGACTAGGGGAGAAGGGGTTCTGACCCCCTCCCCGAGCCCAGGGTAACTCTGAGAGTGGAGGGGCAACCCACTCAATTCTTGGTGGATATAGGGGTTCAATTCTTGGTCTTCCAAGCCAATGGCCCCATTTCCAAGAAAAGATCTTGGGTCCAAGAAACCACTGGCACCAAAATGTGTTTATGAACTACCCGAAGAACAGTGGACCTAGGGATGAGATGGGTAGCCCATTCATTTAGGGTTGCCCCAGACTATCCCTACCCCCTGTTGGGGTGAAACATACTCTCCAAAATGGGGGCCCAGATACAGTTCCTGCCTGGTGGGCCACAGCTAACTGGCCCAAAAGGAGAGACCTCTCCTACTGACCCCTGCCAAAAGCCGAGGCTACCTGGTTTACAGACGGGAGCAGTTCTCTCCATGAAGGTCAAAGACAAGCAGGTGCTGCTGTGGTGGATGGCACAAATGTCATCTGGGCAGAACCTCTACCCCTGGCACATCAATGCAGAAAGTGGAGCTAATTGCCCTCACCAAGACCTTGGAACTTGGAGCCAGGAAGAAAATTAACATCCATGCGGATAGCAGGTATGCCTCTGCCACAGCCCACATCCACAGGGATATATGCCAAGAGGGAGAAGTGCTCACATCAGAGGAAACAAACAGGAAATCTTGGACCTCTTAGATGCGCTAATGAAGCCGGCAACTCTGAGTATTATTCACTGCCCAGAATGTCAGAAGGGAAGAGACTCAGTGAGGAATAACTAGACAGATTAAGTGGCTCTAGAAGTGGCTATGCAGGAGTCTATCCTGGTTATGGGCCTGCAAGAGACACCCGCTGGGAAATGGGACTGGACTAAGGAATGGCCTCACTTAGAATATGCTGAAGAAAATAGGACTCAGATTGCTAACCTCACTACCAACTATTACCAAGAAAGGACAATAGCGCACACAAGAAGGGAGAACTATACTCCCTAGAAAGTAAGCAAAAGACTTACTAGGCCAAATGCACAGATGGACTCATTTAGGGGATAAAAAGCCTGTCCAAGCAGTTAAGGGACCTAAAGTATATATTTATAGGTCTCAGGTTTTGGGCCAGAGAGATAGTAGAACAGTGTAAGGTATGCCAGCAAGTGAATGTTTATGCAGCAAAGAGTAAACAGGGGGAAAGATCTAGGGGAGAACAGCCTGGAGTATATTGAGAGATTTTACAGAATTTAAGGCAGGAAAATATGGTTACAAATACCTTCTAGTGTTTTCTGTTCTTAAATCTGGATGGGTTGAGACATTCCACACCAAGCAGGAAACAGCTGCCGTGATAGCTAAAGAAGATAATAGAGGAAATTTTCCTGAGGTTCGAAGTGCCCAAGGTAATTGGATCTGACAATGGTCCTGCTTTTGTCTCTTAAGTTAAGTCAAGGATTGGCAGAGATATTGGAGACTAATTGGAAGCTACATCGTTCTTACCATCCCCAGAGCTCAGAACAGGCAGAGAAAACAAACAGAACCCTGTAAGAGATCTTAACTAAATTGACCTTGGAGACTGGCTCAAACTGGGTGGTGCCCCTCCCCTTGGCCCTGTTCTGAGGCTGGAACAGCCTTCACCATTTTAACCTGACCCCTTTTGAGATCCTGTTTGGTACCCCAACTCCCTTGGTGTCCACTGGACCCTCCCAGGAGGTATTCCACAACATGAGATTTAGCCCAAACTGTCTGCCTTAAATATTCCAGGGATGCCAGACTCCTCACCACTCCCATACTGGTGACTAGGAGTGTATGTAAGGAGGCAACAGGGACAGTCACTGGAACCCTGATAGAACGGACCCTTCCTAGCTCTGCTAGCCACTCCCATAGCCCTCAAGGTAGACAGTATTGCAGCCTGGGTGCAAACTTCCCATGTGAACCCTGCAGACGCCCTACCCCCCAGAGACCCCCGTTGGATGGTACAGAAGATAGACAATCTGCTCAAGCTCAAGATCACTCGACCTTGATCATGACTGCCTGGTGGTACTCTTGGATTCTGGTTCCTTCCCCCATCCTATGTGCCTGTCCACCAAACCTGTTACAGCACTCACTGCCTCCCTTCTGTTGGGGTTGGGGATGGCCAGGGTAGCCACCAGGACCTCTGCTCTGGTCTTACAAAGGGAAAATTATGACAGTCTGAGGGTAGCCATTGATTTAGATATAGAGAAAATAGAAACTTCCATCAGTCACCTTCAAGAATCACTGACTTCATTATCAGAAATAGTACTGTAGAATAAGAAGCTATGTGCTGCCTTAGCTGAGGAGTGTTGCTCTTATATAGACCATTCCAGGGTTGTTAACTCTGTTAGGACCCCTAATTGTTCTCCAGCTATAGTTGACTTTTGACCCCTATATTTTGAACTACTTGGTCACTGTTGTTAAGAAACACTTATGTACAGTACAGCTAATGATCTTAAAGCAGAGATACAAAGAACTTGATATTGAAGACCAGAGGTATGAGCTATCAAAATACCAGCAATTGCTTCAGGATTGAAGCATGCACAAAGAAAAGGGGAAGGAAAGGGTCAGCTCAGGAACTTGGAAAGGGCAAGGAGCACTTGCCCCTCCCAGAAGGGAGAGGTTAAAGTACATTCCTCAGACCACAGGGAGGTCCCTGCGGTTAGGGGTGGCCCAGAGTTATTCTGAGACCATTGGCCACCTATCTCATTCCCTAACAACCAATTAGTTTAAAGGTAACACTGTTCTGCCAATCACATTGTGCCTAATGCCGGCTGCCCTGAAGACAATATAAAGTCCCACTGCACGGACTGCACATGGTCATTCTCTCCCCATGTACAGGACGACCCCAGTATGCTGGATTAAATAAAATTCTTCTTGCTTTTTGCATCAATTCTTGTCTCTACATTTTTCACTCCTCAGAGTCTTACAAAGTCTCTGCAAGGCTAAACACTTCCTCCCCCACTGAGACCAGTCAAGGCAGCCTAGATAGAAGAACATATCTCACATACAGGCAGCAGTTTTCGGTAAAGTCCCCATTCTCTGTTATACTTTCAAACAGGAACATGTACTCTGAGGGGTTCCACCCAGCAGCTAACTCAGATACAGACACCCACAGCCAAATAGTGGATGGAGCTTGGAGACTCTTATGGAAGAGTGGGAAGAAGGATTGTGAAGGGGATGGGAACTTCACAGGAAGACCAACAAAGTCAACTAACCTGGACCCTTGAGGTTTTCAGAGTCTGAACAACCAACCAAAAAACATATATAGCTGGACCTAGAACTCCCAGCACATATGTAGCAGATGTGCAGCTTGCTCTTCACATGGATCCAGAACAACTGGAACATTTTTTTAACATTGCAAATGAATTCAGAGATCTGACTGGATTGTAAGCACAGACAATAAATTTAGCTGGGTGGGATCCACTCCTGGGATTACCATTCTGACCTTGCCTGGACCTTAATTTGCTCTGTCCCAGACTGACCTTGATCTCAGGAATCTGCCTGCTTTTGTATCTGCCTGCCATTCTATATTTCTGACAAGCTAGTTCATAGTACCTCTGTTCTTTTAGGTCCATGAAGTCCTTCATATAATTCATATTGCATCCTTATATTTTGCATAATTGAGAAATTATATATTTTTGAACTCATGTTTTTAGAATTCTTTCCCACAACTTCAAGGGCTGTTCTGAAGGTCTCAGCATTTACCATTTTTGCTAAGGATATAGACACGCCCTCACATCCCACACTTGTGTTGTCTCTGATTATCATGGAGTCATTAACCTTAGCAAGAAGAACATTCCCCAATAATCTTGGCAGAGAGAGTATTTCCCAAAGGAGGAACATGAAGTAGTATGTATCTCTGTGTGTGTGTGTGTATTGTATATTATGTATTATATATATATTGTATATTATATTATATTATATTATATACAAACAACCCTCACACCCAGCAACTGTCAACACTCATGGAGACCCATGCCCTGCTGACTCTGTTCCAGAAACAGGGACCATGTGACACCTTCCCTTCCATATGGCTGTGCAGGACTAGGCAATTCCAAAGCCTTTGGCCTTGACCTGAGACACAATACTGGCTTCCCTGTGTTTCTAGCTTGCAGACGATATGGGTTTCTAGGTTTATAATCATGTATACCAGATTGCTTAGTAAATCCTTATTCCGTAGTAAATCTCATATGTTCACATATCCTTTTGATTCTTTCAGGAGTACCCTGATTATTGCAAGACCCACTTCTGTGTAAGAAAGATGATTTTAGTATTGCCTAAGACATGCAGGATAGCATATAGAATTTTAATTACCAGTTCTTACTAAGTGTAACTATGAAACATACTTAAGTAATTATTTCAAGAAGAAAGATAGCCTAAAGAGGCACATCGTTGATAGACAGATTCACAGAGTTAAACATTTGCTGAAGATGTGGGGGTAGCTCTCAGAAAAAAAAAAACAAAAACCTTTTTTTAAAACACTTCAGAAAGTCTATTTAAATACCTTTTGTCTTTTTATTCCCATAGAAGGGTAATAAAGCAGACTGTACTCTCAAGTATAAAGCCAGAAGCACTTAGAATATGGTGCAAGTCATTCTGAGAGCCAACCATCTCAACTGCCTACTTCAGTCACTCAGCTCCTCAGATGCCCTTTGATATTCTGTCTTCCTTCTGTCCATCTTCATGATGTAGAACTCTAAACTATTCCTTGCTTAACCAAGGGAGTCATTCATACTTCTCAGTGCTCCTCCTTTGCACAGTGTCTTCCCCTCTCTGCCTTCTTGTGGGGTTACATCTGCATACACAGAAACTCATTCTTGTTTCTCTCCTTTCTTTTCTCAGACCCCCCCCCAAAAAAAATGGTCAGAAGAGGGTAGAAATGTACCAGAAACTGAACATGCTCCCATGTTTCCCCCCAACAACCAGACAACAAAGGCCTAGTCAGTTGATAGACTTCCACATCATATGTTAATGGCATCATTCGCAGAGAAAATACAGTGTCTTGTATATCATAGCCACTCTAAGAAGCTCAGTATGCACGTGACTGTGACTCTCAGTGTCTGATATAATAATGGATGTGTTTTTACAGTACAATTAATGATGTCCTGTGTGATTAAAACAATGAGATAACACATGGAATGATTTGTAATCTCCTTGGGGTGGGGAAGGGAAAGCCACAAGAATTCTATGACTTTTTGAACACAGACTGTTTTCTAGGACCAGGACACAAAGCCTTAAATAGACATTCTGTTCTAGATGTTCAACCTGATGAACTTATTATGGAATCAAACAGAGGATAATAAATGTTGTACCTGTATTGAAAATGTATAAACTGCTGTTTGTACATATTCCCTAACAATAGAATCAAAAAATGATTTAAATAGAATTTGCATTGTATTAGATAGTATAAGCAGTGCAGATGAGGTTTAAAGAATACAAAGGATATGCAAAGGTAATAGACAAATACTATACCATTTTATATACAACAATTGACAAACAATCTGTAGATATTTTTTATTAATCATTCCATTCATTTACATCTCAAATGATATCCCCCCCTTCCAGGTAACCCCCCCACTACACCCCATCCCATATCTGCCCTCTCCCCCCTCCCATCTGATTCTATGAGGGTGCTGCCCCACCCAGCCAGCCACTCCAGCCCCACTGCTCCAGTATCCTCTACACTGGGGCATCAAACCTCCATAGGACCAAGGGCCTCCCCTCCCATTGATGTCAGACAAGGCTATCCTCTGCTACATATGTGTCTGGAGCCCTGAAGCCCATCTTGTACACTCCTTAGTTAGTGGTCTAGTCCCTGGGAGCACTGAGTGATCCGACTAACCGACATTGTTCTTCCTATGTGGTTGTAATCCCCCTCCTCTCCTCCAGTCCTTCTACCAGCTCCATGCCCCCCACCAAGGTCCCAGAGCTTACTCCGATGGTTGGAACCGAGCAACCCTATCTGCATTGATCAAGTGCTGGCAGAGCTTCCCAGGGAACAGCCATGCCAGGTTCCTGTTGGCAAGAGCCTCTTGGAAACAGCAACAGTGCAGACAGGATGGATCCCCAGGTAGGACCATCCGTCCTTCAATCTCTGCTCCATTTTTTGTTCCTGTCTTTCCTTTGGACAGGAATATTTCTGGGTTAAAAACTTTGAGATGAATGGGTGACCCCATCTCTCGACCTGGGGGCCATACCTATCTACTGGAGGTGGTCTCTACAGATTCTATCACCCCTTCTCTGCATATTTCAGATAAAGTAATCCCTGTTGGGTCCTGGGAGCCTCTTGCTTCCCTGGCATCTGGGACCCTCCAGGGGCTACCCCCAGGTCCTCATCTCCACTGCTACATATTTTTATTCGATTTCCTAACCCTCTGTACTTCTCTCTCATCCCCTCCAGTACCTGATCTTGCCTCCAATTTTTCCTCCCCATTCTCTCTTTCTCCCAGGTGACCTCTCCCTCCACCTCCCTGGATCATTCTGTCCCCTTCTCTATGCAGAACTGAAGCATCCACACCTGATCTTCCTTCCTCTTAAGCACCATATGGTCTGTGGGTTGAATCATGGGTATTATGAGCTTTTGAGTGAATATCCACTTATCAGTGAGTATATACCATGTGTGTTCTTTTGTGTCTGGGTTACCTCACTCAGGATGATAAATGTGGTACAATTACATAATGGAGTACTACTCAGTCATTAAAAACAATGAATTCTGACTGGTGTGAGATGGAATCTCAGGATTGTTTGATTTGCATTTCCCTAATGACTAAGGATGATGAACATCTCTTTAGGTGCTTTTCAGTCATTAGATATTCTTCAGGTGAGAACTCTTTGTTTAGCTCTGTACCCCATTTTTTAATAGGGTTATTTGGCTCTCTGGAGTCCAACTTCTTGAGTTCTTTGTATATATTGGATATTAGCCCTCTGTCGGATGTAGGGTTGGTAAAGATCATTTCCCAGTTAGTTGGTTGCCTCTTTATCCTTTTGACAGTGTCTTTTGCCTTACAGAAACTTTGTAATATTATGAGGTCCCACTTGTCAATTCTTGATCTTAGAGCATAAGCTATTGGAGTTCTGTTCAGGAAATTCTCCCCTGTGCCCATATGTTCAAGGTTCTTCCCTAGTTTCCTTTCTATTAGTTTCAGTGTGTCTAGTTTTATGTGGAGGTCCTTGATCCACTTGGAATTGAGCTTAGTGCAAGGAGATAAGAATGGATCGATTTGCATTCTTCTGCATGTTGACCTCCAGTTGAACCAGCACCATTTGTTGAAAAGGCTATCTTTTTTCCACTGGATGGTTTTAGCTCCTTTGTCAAAGATCAAGTGACCATAGGAGTGTGGATTCATTTCTGCTTCTTCAATTCTGTTCCATTGATCTACATGCCTGTCACTGTACCAATACCATGCAGTTTTTAACACTATTGCTCTGTAGTACAGCTTGAGGTCCGGGGTACTGATTCCTCCAGAAGTTCTTTTACTCTTGAGAATAGTTTTAGCTATTCTGGGTTTTCTGTTATTCCAGATGAATTTTTGAATTGCTCTTTCTAACTCTATGAAGAATTGAGTTGGGATTTCGATGGGGATTGCATTGAATCTGTAGATTGCTTTTGGCAAGATGGTCATTTTGACTATATTAATCCTGCCAATCCATGAGCATGGCAGATTTTCCATCTTCTGAGGTCTTCTTCAATTTCTTTCTTCAGAGACTTGAAGTTCTTGTCATACAGATCTTTCACTTGTTTGGTTGGAGTCACACCAAGATACTTTATATTGTTTGTGGCTATCATGAAGGGTATCATTTCTCTTATTTCTTTCTCAGCCTGCTTATCCTTTGAGTATAGGAAGGCTAACAACTACCTCTAACTCCAGATCCAAAGAATCCAGCACCTTCTTCTGATCTTATGTGGACTCACTCACATGGGTCATTTGAATTCACACACATATACACATAAACAAAAATAAAAATTCTTCAAACACCTTACAGTATAAGCAGATTAGGCAAAATTAAATGAAGAAATGGTGTATCTATAAAAACTGTAACTAATCAGACATAGATGTAAGTGAAATTATATCTTCTTCATCAGTAAGAGTGTCCTTCTACAATGAGACCACAGAGTTATTGGTTAAACTGTAAGTGGAACATAGCCAGACTAGGGTTTTCTTTTAATTGTTTCTCCATAATAGCACATAAAATGTAGGGCTCCAAGCCTTAAGTAATATTTAACTCCATTATAAACTTTTTAAGTTAGCAAAGTCATAACTATTTAAAAAAATTAAGTTCATTCTCTAACCCTCAAATGTGAATGGTATTTCTCTAAACTGTTCCTCATATTGCTCATATTGTTTTGAGTTGGAAGAGGTCTTTATCGGCAACTTTTGTCTTCCTACCTTATTCTGCAGGATTTTTTTTAACCTGTTATGCTAAAACCAAGTAGTAGGAGTTCTTTCCTGGCTTGGTTAGCTCTTATTAAGGTAGTGTGGTACGTAAATAGCTGAATTGTCTAATCCCTGAGCTGAGACAAATAAGCAAAATTGAAAGTACAGTCAAAGGTACCCATGGTAGAACAGATCAAACACAAGGAAAATTTGATGACCTTAAAGACGGACTATTTGAAAGCACACAATCAGAAGAGGTAAAAAAAAAAATAAATAAAGACTGAAGGACCTTGGAAAAGTTCACGGAAATTGTAGCGCATATTAAGAAAGCAGACATTTGAACAAAGCCTCAAAGAAGGCTTTCAAATGCCAAAGTAGTAGAAAGTTTGTTAAACAATAGCAAGGCTTAATAAACATAGAGAAGTTACAAATATCTATGTATGACAAGGTGGAAAGTCACAAACCAGATTCTTTTACTCAAGGTTAGTCTACAGTAAGACATGTTCAATTCAAGCAAATCTGCCCCATGACATATTACAACTAAGCCCTCAAAAGTTAACCAAAGTTGGAGAGATGGCTTAGTAGTTAAAAGTACTTGCTGCTCTTGCAGAGGACCTGAATTTGGTTTCCAGCATCCACACTGTGGTTCACATCTGTAACTCCAGTTACAGGAGATCTGACATCATCTTCTGGCCTCTACAGGCACCAGGCATGTACGTGGTAGGTTCACCTACATATATGTAAGCAAACTCTTTTCTGTTAGTTTGTTTTGAAACAGGCATTACCTATGTAGCCTTAGCTGTCCCGGAACTCACTCCATAGACCAAGTATGTATTTTATACTAAGAACTTTGATTCAAAAAAAAAAGCATTCAGAGAATTCGAGATGTAAAGGTATCTGGCACCTTAAGCACCAGAAGGTAAATACAATTGGGTGGAGAAATATCCCAGAACATACAGATGCTGAGTGTAGAATGCATTAGGAGACTTGGCTGTGGAACACTTGTTCTTGCCACCAGTCAAAGCCATGTTTAGATTGCCCTCATTAGCCCACCGCTGGAAACTCTGCTGCACTGGGGTTGTTTCTTCCACATACCAGACAAAGCTGTTGGACTCTGGGTGTTTTTCAGCCTTACTGTCCTATAATAAATCTGAATTATTCCAGTTGCTGCTGACTATGCCTAAGAAAACATATGTAAGTATAATTTGTCAAGCAAATTCTGTTGTACATGACTACCTACCGGCAACTTTGATTGATTTCTGTAGTGCTAAATAAACATTTCAGCTGTCTGACCCCAAACATGAGGCTATATTGTTAAAAAAAAAAAACAAAGCTAAAAGCAGCATAAATCGTTTTCTTTCTTGACTGAGGCAGGTCTTGTTTTTTTTTCTGGACACTAACTGTAGAGCTACTCTCCATCCACAGATGTACAGTCAGTATTTTCCACTCCTCACACATCTTTCAAGACATTCCATTTTATTAGGCCAAGTCAACATCGTCTTCTACTGAAATTACAGCAGTGCTTTCCTAATATGACCTTCTCAGGAACGCACACCCTGGATCCGCTCCACCTCCTAGATCCTTTCGTACTGTGATTCTCACAATAATGGATCTCACAGGCAAAAATCCTCAAAATGGCAATACACTCACACATGTGTCCTTTTCATTTGGCTTGTCTTCCACTCAGTGACAGCCTCAATTTATGTGCTGGATAGTTTTATGTCAACTTGATAAAAGCTAGAGTCATTTGGGAAGTGGGAACCTCAACTGAGAAAATGCCTTTACCCCACTGGATTGACCTGTGGACAAGTCTGTGGCACATGTTTTTGATTGATAAGTACTGTGGGAAGAACCAGAGCCTTGTTTGTTATAAGAAAGCAAGCTGAGCAGGCCATGAGGAGCAAGCCAGTAAGCAGCATTCCTCCATGGCCTCTGCATCAGCTCCTGTCTTGGGTAGCTGTGCTACTGTCCTGAATAGTGTACCCTAAGTTATTAAATGAAATAAACCCCCTCCTCCCCAAGTTGCTTTTGGACATGGTGTTTTAACACAGCAGTTGAAACCTGAAAAGACAGATTTTGCAGCCAGTACCTTCATCTCACTCCCGCCCAGGCACTGAAACAAGAGATCTTACTTTAACCCCATTAGCTACCGCTATCTTTCCTTCATAATGGCTACAAAAAAATTACTAATACCAAAATGAACTCCCTCTTGCCAAGTCCAAACATTTCAAACCAAAGAAGGTATAAGGAACATAAGTTCATGCTCTACCTTTCTGTAATAAGAACTGTCTTGGGCAGTGGTGGTGCATGCCTTTAAACCCAGCACTTTGGAGGCAAACTTTGGAGGATGGGCAAGTGAATCTCTATGAGTTCAAGGCCACCCTGGTCTATGAAGTGAGCTCTAGGACAACCAGGGCTACACACAGTAACTATGTCTGGGAGGAGAGGGGGAATTGTCTCTTGAAAACATGCTCCAAATATATTGTATGGAAAAAAATTAAATGAAAAATTGAAACTAGAAAACCTTTTGCCTGCCTCACACAGAGACACACATTTTGTTCACCTCAGAAAAGATGTTTGACCAGCAATGGCAGCTCTGCAAAGGAGCAATAGAGAAATCCCACTCATGCTAAGATCAACAGACTTTATACTAAGCAAAGCAGTTCATGTGAATTTCTTCCTTTTTATTAATAACATCTTTCCTTCCTGTACACCTCTGGCTTGCCATGATATGCATTCAGCATTGCAATCCTTTTTGCTCATGTTCTTTCTGTCATTTCTTTTCAGCTTTAATGGGGATGATCATTCCTCACTTCTCATCAGAATCAGCATCTCTCCAAAGGCCTTTGCCTGCTAGTCTGACTACTGGAGGTCTCTAACAGTTGTTCTCCCAGGCCCTTGTATTACTCATTTGTAACACTGTGCATCTGCAATCAAGAATACAGGTAACTGTGCTAGGTATCTCCCTCCTTTACTAAAATGTGTAGGCGGCACATCAAGGGTTACATTTCACTGTCAAGTATCCAGGCCTTCCTTGTTAGTGTCCTGGCTTCTCTGATGCATATTGAAGGCACAGATGTATGTGATATGAAGGAAAGGGAAACTCCAAAGAGTAAGATTGCTTGTGCTATTCACAGCACCAGTGGCTCCAGACTGGCTTTTCATCCTTGTATTACCCTAAGATGTAGCCCCATGACACAGCAGGAGGGTGCTGCCTACAGCACTGGGCTTGCTGCAAAACAGTGTGAAGCCAGAGCCTGCTAGCCTGGCCAGGGCAGGTACAGCAGATCAAATAACGTTGAAGATGGAGCCCCTGGAGAATCTGAAGTTAAATCAACAGCTGCCCTTCCCTGCCAGTCTTCATGACCATTATCTGTTCCATGGTTAGAGCCTTCTTGGCCCTGGGCTTTCTCTTCAATCAAGGAGACTGACTGTCTCTCTAAATGGCAGAGGATTGGAATATTTCTGCTGCAGCTCAATGACTTGAAATTGTGTGCATTAGAAAATGAGATCCTGAAGCATCTTTATAATCATACTGTACACACACACACACACACACACACACACACACACACACACACACACAGGTTGGGAGGGAGGACATAACTAGAAAGCAGGCCAGAGCTCTGCCTATCACCGTCTCCCAACACACACACCGGGTCTGGTGAAGCTTCTAGCAGTCATGACTTTGACACTGGAACCCCCATGCTTTTTGTAGAGTCATCTTTTGAGGTCATCAGACTCCACCACCCCTGGTACATTAGATTGGATATTCAGGAAACAAAACTCACCAGAAGATAAGCATCACTGGTATACTGCCACTGCCTGCTACTAGGAGCTCCAAGGATTGCACCCTGCACAACCATTTCAAGCAGGTAGTAGTCACAACCTTCAGTTCCCACACAGCCTGGTATGTTCCTTGGCACAATACAGCTACCCACTGTACTCCACACATATATAGTAATGTCATGCTCTTGTTTAAAAAAAAATCTTCACAACAACCAGAGATGCCAACACAAAATATGCTCATGAACCAACAAAGTGTCTTAGTGGGTAAAAGTGCTTGTCCTTCAAGCCTGACAACCTGTGTTCATTCCCTAGAATTCATAGTGGAAGGAGAGAACAACTCCATAAAGTTAACCTCTGATCTCCAAATGAATATCATGGTAAAAGTACTTGTACTTCACACATGCACGCACATACACAAACACACACACATACCATACAAGGACAGCCATATACACATGCACATACACAAACACACAAGTACACACACATACACACAAAAATGTACATACCCACTCTGTTCTGGCTTGTTTTGTGGGTCATCTCGACACAAACTGGAGTTATCACAGAGAAAGAAGCCTCCCTTGAGGAAATGCCTCCATGAGATCCAGCTGTGGGGCTTTTCCTCAATTAGTGATCAAGGGTGGGAAGGCCCATTGTGGATGGTACCATCCCTAGGCTGGTGGTCCTGGGTTCTATAAGAGAGCAAGCTTAGCAAGGCAAGGGAAGCACACCAGTAACATCTCTCCATGGCCTCTGCATCAGCTCCTGCTTCCTGACCTGCATGAGTTCCAGTCCTGACTTCCTTTGGTGATGAACAGCAATATAGAAGTATAAGTTGAATAACCCCTTTCCTCCTCAACTTGCCTCTTGGTCATGATGTTTGCACAGGAATAGAAACCCTGACTAAGACACACTCCAAACATATATAATAACCTGTACTTTACACACACACACACACACACAACATACACATACATGCACACACAGCAACACACACACACACAAAATAGAAACAAGTAAAATCATTTTTTTAAAAATGAGTTCAAGACTGCAATCCTTTGAAGTATTATAATGTGAGCAATCAGAAAATTCCACCACATTTTCAGTTTCCAACTTACCATTATTATTCCTGATGAGAACCACTTGTTAATAAATTTGCACCTATTGTCCTCTTCATGATAGTGACAACATTTTGATATGCTATTACCAAAGACAGACCCAGAAAATTGCATCAAAGCAATCCTGAATTTTGTTCGAAGAAAATGGCTTCAACCAGAGCCTAATTCCATAACTTTTCATTTTCCAAGACTGAGAGTCACATTCACAGCCTACAGAGCCAACCAGGGCTTGCCATTATGTGACTATTTACTCCCGAAATGTTGAGTTATTCTAGCCAAAAGCATTTCAAGCGCCTGTGACTGATATGTGTGTATCTACGTGTACACACAGACAGACAGACCGACAGACAGACAGACAGACAGACAGACAGACAGACAGACAGGATATTGGTCCTCTGGATACACCATAAACCCATCACCCTCACAACAAGGCTTTGGAATGAGGGGGCTTAGATCATGGTGTTCTTCCAAGTGGTGCTGAAGTATTGGTAGATGAATGTTTATTTGGGGCATGTTTTGGGGTGTAATATAAATTCTTAGAAGATGGCTAACTTGTTTTTTGCTTTTCTCTTTAGAGAATTTCAGACTCTCATGCTAAGACTGAGAAAAGATTTTCTTGGTCTTTACAAACATGTCCCCTGGGACCATCAGATTTCAGATTTAAGCCACTACTGGTGAATAAAGTCCCAGTGAAGGGACTTGGCAGTTAGGAGTGCATACTGTTCTTGCAAAGGACCTAGTTTAATCCCTAGAACTTAAGTCCTGCAGATCATAAATAACTGTAACGCCCCCTAGGGGATCTGTTGTCCTCTTCTGCCCTCTACAGGCCTATCTCTCAGATAGCACAGGCCTCCCTACCATCACCACACATACATACATTTAAATGTATATACACATTTAAAATAAATAAAATTTAAAAAAAATATTAGGTGGGATTATAAAAGTAGACCCATAGCCGGCAGAGGGACACAGAGGAAGATGACAAACAAAAAGGGCCACATTCACTGGTTAGTTGAGTCCATAGTTTGTTGCTGCTAATCAGTGTTGTAATCACTAGACATGGCTGGAATCGATAACCAAGAGGAGAAATACTGTTAGACCTGCAGAGAGGGAGAGCCCCAAATGCTCAAACGATATGATTTATGCTGGGTTCAGACACACACAACCAAACAGCATTTGCTATGAGGTAAAAGGTAGAATCCAGGAGCCCTAAGCAACGGGGTCAAGGAACTGAGACTGAACACCTGCCACTATTAGGCTGGAGAAAAGCAATTGTGAATGTCACACTGTGAACATATCAGAATATGTTCTTAACAAATATGATTAAGCTATACATCATTTTAATGCACATGTCTTACTTTATGCTTGGGCAATATCCATTGACTATATTTTTATTTATTTTATATTGTGGTTATGATATTAGAGAAAAAGAAAATCTGAGCTATTTCCTTCCTTGAGTTCAAAATGGGCTGTAAAACGTTAGGGACAACTCTCAGCATCAACACTCCCTGTGTCCCAGGGACTGCTAACAGATATTCACTGCTGTGGTAGGTCAAATTCAGTAAAGGTGACTGGAGCCTTGAAGACAGGGATCATAGTTGCTGGCAGCGGGAGCTGACAATGGTCAGCTGACAGCACTCATTGCAGATGATTTCTTACAACTAGATGAGAAGTTGCCAGAGAATACACATGGACCACCCAAAGGTTGTTAGCATTTACTCTACGATGAAAGGATGAAAAAGTTGAGTTAGGGTGTGTCTCATGAGCTGACCAAATAGTTTTAAAATTGTTGCTCTGAGCTGTCTTTTTCTACTGTTCTGTGAAACAATCATGAGCCTGTTTGTCCACAGGATGGCGATGTGTGGCCAAAAGTGGTTGTAAAGAATAACTCCACTATGCTCCACTATGTTCATAGCAGTCAGCAATACCCAGATCAATGGTTGAATTGTATGATGTCTTACTCAGGGTTTCTATTCCTGCACAAACATCATGACCAAGAAGCAAGTTGGAGAGGAAAGGGTTTATTGAGCTTACGCTTTCACACTGCTGTTCATTACTAAAGGAAGTCAGGACTGGAACTCAAGCAGGATAGGAAGCAGGAGCTGATGCAGAGGCCATGGAGGGATGTTTCTTACTGGCTTGCTTCCCCTGGCTTGCTCAGCCTGCTCTCTTATAGAACCCAAGAATACAAGCCCAGAGGTGGTACCACCCACAAGGGGCCCTCCCCCCTTGATCACTAATTGAGATAATGCCCCATAGCTGGATCTCATGGAGGCAATTCCTCAACTGAAGCTCCTTTCTCTGTGATAACACCAGCCTATGTCAAGTTGACACACAAAACCAGTCAGTACAGATGAAGTGCTCCAAAGCACTTGCTAAGACCAAACTCGAGTTCAAAAGATCTTTAACAATCTCACATCTGAGAGAGGGCTAATATCCAATATATACAAAGAACTCAAGAAGTTAGACTCCAGAGAACCAAATAACCTTATTAAAAAATTCAAGAGCTAAATAGAGAATTCTCAACTGAGGAATCTCGAATGGCTGAGAATCACCTAAAGAAATGTTCAACATCCTTAGTCATCAGGGAAATGCAAATCAAAACAACTCTGAGATTCTCCCTCACACCAGTCAGAATGGCTAATATCAAAAACCCAGATGACAGCAGATTCTAGTGAGGATGTGGAGAAAGAGGAATACTCCTCCATTGCTGGTGGGATTGAAAGCTGGTACAACCACTCTGGAAATCAATCTGGCAGTTCCTCAGAAAATCGGACATAGTACTTACTAACTGAGGACCCAGCTATAACACTCCAGGGCATATACCCAGAAGATGCTCCAACATGTAATAAGGTTACATGCTCCACTATGTTGATAGAAGTCATATTTATAATAGCCAGAAGTAGGAAAGAACCCAGAAGTCCCTCAATAAAGGAATGGATACAGAAAATGTGATACATTTACACAATGGAGTACTACTCAGCTATTAAAAACAATGAATCCATGAAATTCACAGGCAAATGGATGGAACTTGAAAATATCCTGAGTGAGGTAACTCAGTCACAAAAGAACATACATGGTATGTACTCACTGATAAGTGGATATTATCACAGAAGTTCAGAATACCCAAGATTCAATTCACAGACCATATGAAGCCTACAAAGAAGGAAGACCAAAATGTGGATGCTACAGTGCTTCTTAGAAGGGTGAACAAAATACTCACAGGAGGAAATTTGGAGACAAAGTGTAAACAGAGACTGAAGGAAAGGCCATCCAGAGACTGTCCCATGTGGGGATCCATTCCATATACAGCCACCAAACCCTGACTGAAGGAATTCTGATATGGCTATTTCCTGAGAGGTTCTGCCAGAGCCTAACAAATACAGAGGCCGATGTTCACAGCCAACCATTGGACTGAGCACCAGGATCCCGGTGGAGGAGTTGGAGAAAGGACTGAAGGAGCTGAGGGTGTTTGCAACCCCATGGAGGGAGCAACAGTGTCAACAGGCCAGATCCTGGGAGCTCCCAGGGACTGGACCACCAACCAAAAAATACACATGGAGGAACCCATGGCACTGGCTGAATATGTGGCAGAGGATGGCCTTGTTGGACATCAGTGGGAGGAGAGACCCTTGGGCCTGAGGGTGTTCAATGCTCCAGTGTAGGGAAATGCCAGGGCAGAAAGAAGGGAGTCATTGGGGGGGGAGCACCCTCATAGAGGCAGGGGGAGGAGGGATGAGATAGGGGGTTTCTGAAGGGGAGACCTGGAAAGGGAAAACATTTGAAATGTAAATAAAGAAAATATCTAATAAAAAAAAAAGAAGCCATGCTCACTGTTGGTAGTCTCCTGCCAATCTTATCCATCATGATTCCTGGTGAAATCTTTATGTCTAGGAAGTATGCTCAACTAGTTAATGAAAAGGTATGAAAACTGCAATGCTTAAAGCCCACATCCATAAACAGGAAAGGCTGAATTCTGACCAAACACAGCACAATCAATGCCTCAAAAGTCAAACAAGTTAAACTATAGAGTTTTGTTTTATCACCATGTTCACCTGACCATTAACAAGCTGGCTACTACTTCTTCGGCATCTGGACATCTTTTTTTCGGGGAAAATGCTTCCACAACCAACAAGATACAGAATGGTTTCAAGAGCTCATCAAATTTAAAAGCATAGATTCTTACATTCCATGAATAAACAAACTTATTTCTTACTGGCAAAAAGAAAGAAATGCGTTCATTGGGGGCTAAAGGGAAGGATCAACAGTTTAGAGCACTTGTCACTCTTACAGAGGAGAGGACCTGGGTTTGATTCCTAGCACCCTGTAGAGGTTCACAACCATCTTTAACTCCAGTTTCAGAAGTTCCAGTGCACGCATCTAACCTCCAGAGGTGCCAAGTATGTACACAATGCATATACATACATGCAGGCAAACATTCTCACATACAAAGTGAATAAATCTAAATTTTAAAAATTTTTTGTGTTCATTATAATGATCCCTATTTTGATTAATAAAGATGGTCGAGTCCAATCATGGTTTAAGATTTGTAGCCCCAAGAAGTTATTCCTCTTCACAAACCTTAGATTTGGGTGGATACAGAGGGACCAGTCCTCAGATGCTCCTTGCCGGTGGATCCCAATATTTAAACACCACAGACCAGCCAGTTGGCCACTTGGGGGTTACCTCTGCCATGAAGCATCACCATCACTACCTCAGGTTGTGGTAGTGGCTCATCCTCACACTTAGACTGGAGATCCAGTCAGAGGTCAGCAACCTACCCTGAAAGTGACTGTTCCAAAGCCTGTTGGCCTCTTTCCTTTCTATTTCCACTGTAAGATAAGACTTGGGTTGAATCGGTTTTCTTGTCACAGAACCTGCCATTTCTGTTGCATTTTCCTCAATGAATAGGTAGTCAGATTCCTGATGTTTCAGTCTCCTGTGGGCACTGTGGGGTGATGGGAGCAGCCAGGCCACCTTCTGCCTCTTTGACCACTATTAGCTGCTCTATGATGCTGTGCCCACTCTCATCCATTTCCCACATTGGAAGGATTTGTATATTTGTTTTACAGAATAAAACATCTGGATTTCAAAAAAAAAAAGATGTGTGCATATCGGTGCTCAAAAATTTTGCCTTTTTCGTTAATCTATAGAATATTTTTCCCACCTTTATGTTTTGTGACAGGTTTCACTGTGTTGTCCAGGCTGTCCTCAAACTCATGCACTCAATCAATTTTGCTGAATCAGCCTTCTAAAGACCACCACACTGATGAAAAGTTCTTTAAGGATACCAGCATGGGAGGAACATGGGGAGACAGGATCTACCATCCTTCCCCAGTAGAACTATAAATACGTACAGCATTCCCAAAAGGTGTGGCAGTAGGTATCAACAAGTTTGAAACACTTACCTGCTTAAATCTATCCACTGGACATCATTATGAGCAGAGCTATGGTTCCCAAAGTCCCCAAAACTTCCCGTATAAAAGGCCCAATAGCACCAAATATGAGTGTGTTTAGCAGTAAGGTCTTACAGAGGCTAAGGGAAAATGGGGTGTTTGAAGAGTGGCTGCAGAACTTTAGGATGTCAATTTCTCTTGCTTCAGCAACCCTGTGGTCGTTATGGCAACCCGAGCTAGTTAATTCACTTGTATAGAAATCTGTTCTCAACAGGAATACAATGGCTGAGGCTTTGTAAAACTATTACAATCCCTGAAGTAAATCTGCATGTGTTAGTTCAGTTGCTGTCGGTCATTCATGGTACTGGGTCCTGTGGACAATGAGAGCAAAGCAGGCCACATGTCTACCTTTAACAAGCACAGGCTTCTCAATATTCAATATTCCTCAGGTGAAAATTCTTTGTTTACCTCTGTACCCCATTTTTTAATAGGGTTATATGGCTCTCTGGAGTCTAACTTCTTGAGTTCTTTGTATATCTTGGATGTTAGCCCTCTGTCGGATGTAGGGTTGGTAAAGATCTTTTCCCAATTTGTTGGTTGCCATTTTGTCCTATTGACAGCTTCCCTTGCCTTACAGAAACTTTGTAATTTTATGAGGTCCCATTTGTCAATTCTTGATCTTAGAGCATAAGCTATTGGTGTTCTGTTCAGGAAATGTTCCCCTGTGGCCATATCCTCAAGGTTCTTCCCCAGTTTCCTTTCTATTAGTTTCAGTGTGTCTGATTTTATGTGGAGGTCCTTAGACTTGAGCTTAGTAAAAGGGGATAAGAATGGATCGATTTGCATTCTTCTGCATGCTGACCTCCAGTTGAACCAGCACCATTTATTGAAAAGGTTATCTTTTTTCCACTGGATGGTTGTAACTCCTTTGTCAAAGATCAAATGACCATAGGTGTGTGGGTTAATTTCTGGGACTTCAATTCTTTTCCATTGATCTACCTGCCTGACACTGTACCAATACCATGCAGTTTTTAATACTATTGCTCTGTAGTACTGCTTGAGGTCTGGGATACTGATTCCCCAAGAAGTTCTTTTACTGTTGAGAATAGTTTTTGCTATCCTGGGTTTTTTGTTATTCCAGAAGAATTTGAGAATTTCTCTTTCAACAAAGAATTTTCACCTGAGGAATATCAAATGGCTGAGAAGCACCTAAAGAAATGTTCAACATCCTTAGTCATCAGGGAAATGCAAATCAAAACAACCCTGAGATTTCACCTCACACCAGTCAGAATGGCTAAGATCAAAAACTCAGGAGACAGCAGGTGCTGGTGAGGAAGTGGAGAAAGAGAAACACTCCTCCACTGCTGGTGGGATTGCAAGCTGGTACAACCACTCTGGAAATCAGTTTGGTGGTTCCCCAGAAAACTGGGCATAATACTACTGGAGGACCCTGCTATACCACTCCTGGGCATATACCCAAAGGATTCTCCAGCATGTAAGAAGGACACATGCTCCACTATGTTCATAGTAGTCCTATTTACAATAGCCTGAAACTGGAAAGAACCCAGATGTCCCTCAACGGAGGAATGGATACAGAAAATGTGGTATATATGCACAATGGAGTACTATTCAGTCATTAAAAACAATGAATTCATGAAGTTCTTAGACAGATGGATGGAACTGGAAAATATCATCCTGAGTGAGGTAACCCAATCACAAAAGAACACACATGGTATGCACTCACTGATAAGTGGATATTAGCCCAGAAGCTCAGAATACCCAAAACACAATTCACACATCAAATGATGCTTGAGAAGAAGGAAGAACAAAGAATGGACACTCTGGTCCTTCTTAGAAGAGGGGACAAAATACCCACAAAAGGAGATACAGAGACAAAGTGTGGAGCAGAATCTGAGGGAAAGACCATCCAGAGACTACCCCACCCAGGGATTCATCCCATATACTATTACAAAACCCAGACACAATTGTGGATGCCCACAAGTGCTGGCTGACCAGAGCAGGATATAGATATCACCTGGGAGGCTCTGCTAGTGCATGACAAATACTGAGGGGGCCTCTCTCAGCCAGTCATTGAACTGAGCACAGGGTCCCCAATGGGGGAACTAGAGAAAGGACCCAAGGAGCTGAAGGGGTTTGCCGCACCATCAGAGGAACAACAGTATGAGTCACCCAGTACTCCCAGAGCTCCCAGGGACAAAATTATCAACCAAAGAGTACACATAGAGTTACCCATGGCTCCAGACACATAGACAGCAGAGGATGGTCTTGTTAGACACCAAAGGGAGAAGAGGCCCTTGGTCCTGGAAGGACTTGATGCCATAGTGTAGAGGAATACCAGGACAGGGAAGTGGGGGAGGGTTGATTGGGAAAGGGGAGATGGCTTATGAGATTTTCAGGGGAGAGGGGAACCAGGAAAGGGGACAACATTTGAAATGTAAATAAAGAATGTATATAATAAAAAAATATAATAAATATTTAAAAAAACCAAGCATGAGCATTTCACAGGAGACTGGGGGACTTCTGTGAAGAATTGATAGTTGAGTTCCAACCTGAGGGGCTCAGTAGGGAGCACAGGCCACTTCTCTCCCTCAAGCTAGGCTCTCCTGGAGCAGAGGCCCTGCCATCAATGGAATGTGCTGGCAGGAAAAGAGGCCCTGGTGAGCTGAGAAGTGGAGAGGATCCAAGAGAGAGGAGGAGAGCTGGAGTGGGGAGAAACAGGGACTTCCCAAAGAGCCACACCACAAATTGCCAATAGCTGACATGTTATTTCTGTCCTATAGGAATATTATATTCCTTTCCCCTTTTTAAAAATAATTCTCCTAGGTCTCTGCAGTGACCTAGTATGACTAGTGGCTACCTTAAGTATTGAGATTGGGAGTAAGATACAGATGTTTTTATAAATAGACCATTCCATCAAGAATCCTGAAAATACGTGCTGAGAGTTTTGGTCACAATATAAAGCCTATACTTTATATCACAGGTTTTTATGTCTCTTCTTTGGTGTGTTATTATTTATAGAAAATGTGGATGGGCATAAAAGACAACTCTAACTGATGACAAAGAGACACTTCTTTAAAAATATTTGTTTGCTAGTAAGCTATGTTGGAATTTTAATTCTCTTATGGCCCCCAAAGTTCATAATACCATATCCTAAATAGCATTAAACAGCTTTACTTGTCTTTCCTGCACACTATAAAAGGGCTCCAGTACCCGCAAGATCTCTCAGACACTGAGCCACCAACCAAGCAGCATACACTCGTTGGTCCGAGGCCCCGACACATATATAGAGCAGTAGTCTGGCCTCAGAGAGAGAAGACACACCTAGCCCTTGAGACTCTTGAGACACCAGGGAATGGGGCCTTTTCAGGGTGTGGGGTAGGGAGGGGACATCCACTTGGAAATGGGGGGTGTGATGGGGGAGGAAGAATGGGATGAGGAACTGTCAGAGGGTGGACTGGGAGGGGTGATAACGAGTGGACTGCAAAAAAAAGATTTAAAATGAATGAATGAATGAATAAATAAACAAACAAACAAATAAATGGGCCCCAGTACTCAGGTCAGGATTTTCTCACACTCTGAGCTTCCACTGGCCACTGGGATCCCTATATTCAGTCTACAGTGGCTGCCACTATTGGCTTAGTGACTACAGCTTACTGACTCCCAAATGGAAGAGTACTCACACTGCACCAAGATGCGCACACGCCAGAAAGGACTTGTACTACAAAGGAATGCTGTTTGCACTGTATTCCTGAGAATTTCCAGTCAAGGAAAAGTTCTGCGCACTCTCTGATTCCATGTCCCAGGTTCTTACTGACACACAGTATTCAGTTTCCACACTGCTCTGTGAACATGACATGCCTGCTGTACCTATGAATTCACAGCAGTTGTGACCATCTGCCCAAGATCTCCCTGAGACAGGGCCGATCAACATTCCATCACATATGAGCGAAGGATTCATGAGGCCCCACCCCTCCCCGAGAACCTACTGGCAGTTAAAGGTTGCTAGGGAGGAAGGAATTTTTTCCTCAGAAGTGCAGCCACGGAGGAGTTGTCCATGCTCCAATAAATAATGATAATAATAAATTTATAATCCCCTTCCCAGGTCATGTAACCTTAAATAAACTAAATGGGTCACATGAAAACATGAGAGTAAGAAGGGGTTTATTGAGAAGAAAGAGGGCTGGGGCTGGAGAGATGGCTCAGTGGTTAAGAGCACAGACTGCTCTTCCAGAGGTCCTGAGTTCAATTCCCAGCAACCACATGGTGGCTCACACCATCTGTAATGGGATCTGATGGCTTCTTCTGGTCTGAAGAGAGCAACGATGTACTCATATACATAAAGTAAATAAATAAATATTTTTAAAAAAAAGAGAAGAAAGAGGACTCAGTGGGAATGGAAAGAAGTTTACATAGGAATGGGGAAACAATAGGAGATAAAAGTTATCAAAATGCATTATGCTACATGAGAAGAATTGCCAAAGAATTTGATAATTTAGAAGTCAATTTCTTGACATGGAAACCACACTACAAGCTATCAAAATAGTGGGAGTGTGGCACTGTAGATTTGACTAAATTACAAGCTGAGAAAAACCAAAAGTGAAGTCTAAGGTAAAACATTGACGGTGACAGTTCTCTGATGGTGTCAGGTAGACCACTCTGATGATAGATGTTGATAAAGTTCTTATCCACGGAGTTGAAAAGAAATGCTCTCACAAATTTGTTAAAGAAACAAAACAACAAAATGAGTTCCTTTTTTTTCTCAGAGAAATGCAATTGCTTTATACAGATCAGAGAAGGGTGGAACATCAAGATAGACAGTGGGCCAGACACGTGAGTAGGAGTTCTTAAAAGCCCTAATTATTGCTTGAGTTCTTTTTATGGGGTTCAAGAGGCAAAGATTGGTCACTAAAAGATACAGAATAGGCAGTTCCCTGTTTTGATTAATGAATTAGGTCAGCTCACTTTTCTTCTTCCCATGTCCCTTCCCATAATGCATCTAACTTTATAATCACATGCATGCCTAACGATGCATAGGCATACGATGTTAAATAGAAAAGGCTCTCAAGTTTACTAGATGTCATAATTTTGTCTTGTTATACGTGTTCCTCAAAACAATTCTGGCCAAATTGAACCTTCTGTTCTTTATATCTGAGTGTATCGGGATATACTGGAATAGTAACTGTCTAAATTTTATTGTTTCTGAGGATTAAGAGAGTTAATCTCTTGCTCAGAGATAGAAGTGCTAATGCAGATAGAGGTTCCAGGGAGTTACAGAGATTATATAGAGAGGAGTGTGTGTGTGTGTGTGTGTGTGTGTGTGTGTGTGTGTGTGTGTCACACAAATATAATATATATAGGTGAAGGAATTGAGCTGCCAAGTACATTATTACAAGGGAGAATATAACCAAAAGCAAATGGGTTCTCGAGGTACTAAATTGTGTCTTAGACTTTCCTGCCTGGGCATGGTAGTTAAATGAGAAATATCTACCTTCTACTTGATATTGATGTAAATGTAAAACAGATCTTTTACTGTAAAAATATTTTTACTGTAAAATTACAAAATCTGACAATTTCAGGAGACACAATCTCATAGAAAACAGTTCCTCTGGCTCTTACAATCTTTCCTTTCTCCCTCACACAATGATCTTTGAGCCTTAGGTCCAGGAGAGGAGTTGTCAATGTACTCGTCAGGACTGGGCTCCACAACTCTGTATTTTGGTTGGTTGTGGTTTTCTGTACCAGTCTCTGTCTGCTGCAAAGAAAACTTTCTTTAATGTGGAAGCTCACCAGGCCCTGACTCTGCACAAAGAACTTCAGGTAACTAATGACGTCAGAGAGCAGGAGGGAAGAACACACAAACTGGATATTCAATATCAAATGGTCAACCCTGAAAGCAAGCATACAATAACATTGTAAAGACTGAGAAGGTGGTAATTATATTTATATATAACTGTATTTAATTATATATAACTATATGTTATCATTAGTATATTTAGTCAAGTATATAATTACCACCTGCTCAGTCTTTATGTAATATATATTATTATATATTAATATATATTATAATGTATGTATATATGTATGTATGTAAAAAGATATCATGAATTTGAAAGAGAACAAGGGGTGTTTGAGAGAAGGGAAAGGGTAAATTATGTACTTATAGTCTCAAAAATAAAATATTATTTTTTAAAAAATTGTTTAAAATAAATGTGCCCAAAAGGTAAAAGAAATGGGGAAACTGGTTATCTTCACCTTTGGATGAACTGTTGTCTTGCTTTAACTACAAATCACTGTTCAGTTGTATTCCTTCTGCCCTTGAGTAAATGACTGACAGAAAAGTGAGGCTCGACAAAGGTTAAGCTCCAGGTCCAGGGATAATAAAAAGTGAAGCAAACCAGGGTGCAGAGTGTTCCAGGTACTCTGAGAGCCATGGCTTTGTTATCTAACCTCTCAGAGAAAAATCCTACAGTGAAGTTGTTGCTCCCACTTAAAACACAAAAAAGGATTCTCTTCTGGAGACCATGTACCTTCCCTGAGTTATGTGACTAATGGCTTTATTATGATGATGAAGTGACATGCCTAAGCATATGACATCTTCTCTCTGAATTAGCAAGCCTGAGCCTTTTATATTTAACAGCAGCAACAACTTCAGTCTAGCTCTGTGTGAAACTGCCTACGGTGTGACTTTTAACAAGGTGCCAATTTTAACAATCTTATTACAAAAGCATAATAATAATAATAATAGGTAATTGTATTAGTCAGGGTTCTCAAGAGTAGCAGAACTTATGGAATATCTCTATTTATCAAGGGAAATTATTGGAATGACTAAGTCTGCACTCCAACTAACAAAGCAATGGTTAGCTGTCAATGGGAAGTCCAAGAATCTAGCAGTTGCTCAGTCCCACGAGGCTAGGTGTTTCAGGTGGTCTCCTTTATAAGCTGAAATCCTGGAGGTAGGTTCCAACAGACGTGCTGGTAAGTGCAAGCAAAATGAAGAAGCACAAACACTCCCTTTTTTCATTGTTTTTATGTAGGTTTTCAACAAAAATGGCCTAGATTAAAGGTGTGTGCCACCACACCTGGATTTGGAACTTGCTCTGTCCCAGGCTGGCCTTGAACTCAGAAGTCGGCTTGCTTCTGTCTCCTGGGATTAAAGGCATGCACTATCTTTCCTGGGCCTAATCTTTCCACGGCCAGTATGCCTCAAGATCTGGATCATAGATGTGCCCTCCATTTCTGAATTATAGTTTATTCCAGATGTAATATCCTCAGGTTGACAATGAGGATAGTCATTACAATCCACCCCTTGTCAATGACACAAATCATATCTCATATCCAAATGAAACAATAACTAGGTCATAAACATACCTAATATAACTATTCCTTGTACAATTGCAAATGCATTGTAATTTAGAATAGGTCAATGTGTCTTGGGAACATTCTTTCAGTATCTCAACTTAAATAACTATTAATATTATCTTAATTGCAAAATGAAACAGAATCCTTGGTCAGATGCAATACTGTGTGGAATACTGTGACAATAGAAAAAACATTCTGTCCACAGATGGTAGTTTTGGCAGAAAGGCAAATCCATAGCCAGAATATGTATCTACTCCAGTAAGAATAAAATGTTGTCCTTTCCACGGAGAAAGTGGTCCAATGTAGTCAACCTGCCACCAGGTTGCTGACTGGTTACCTCGAGGAATGGTGCCACTTCTGGGACTCAGTGTTGGTCTCTGCTGTTGGCAGATCTGGCATTCAGCAGCAGCTGTAGCCAGGTCAGCCTTGGTGAGTGGAAGTACATGCCGTTGATCCCAAGCATAACTCCCATCTCTGCCACCATGTCCACTTTGTTCTTGTGCCATTGAGCAATGACAGGTATGGCAGGCTGACTGTCCACAGAATGGGTCATCTTCTCCACTTAACTATTGAACTCCTCCTCATCTGAGGTCACCTTTTGATGAGAATTTATATGGGACACGAGTATCTTCACATTCTTTGCCCATTTGGAGGGATCTATCCACATACTTCTCCCCCAGATGTCTTTCTCACCAAATTTTTAATCATGATCTTCCTGAATCCTTGACCATCCAGCTAATCCATTGGTTATAGCCCATGAGTCAGTGAACAATTGTACATTTGGCCATTTCTTCTTCCAAAAGAACCATGAGTACTGCAAGATATTCCACCTACTGTGAAGATTTCCCTTCACCAGTATCTTTCAAGGTTGTCCCAGAAAGGTGTTGTAATGCTACAGCTGTCCACTTCTGGGTGATGCCTACATAATGTGCAAAACCAGCATTAAACCAGGTCCTAATCTTCTTTTCCTCAGTCAACCAATCATAGGGAACACCTCATGAGGCTACAGGTTCATGCTTGGCAGCATTATAACAGAAGTAGAAACCAAAAGCATTTGGGCAACTTCTTTATGTAACTTGCTTATGCCTTCAGAACTTGCTCGGCCTGATCAGGTGTACATCACTTCCAATTGATAATAGACTGCTGCTGTGCACATCCGATTTTATAACTTGGTGGGTTCAATAACACCCAGCTCATGGTGACTGTTCATGTCATATGGTAACTTGGTGTCAGTTCCCACTAAGGCCCAATAGCAGGCCAAGTGCTATTTTTCAAAGAGAGAATAGTTGTCTGCAGATGACGGTAGAGCTTTGCTCCAAAATCCCAAAGGTCTCTTCTGTGATTCACCTATAGGGACCTGCCAAAGGCTCCAAACAGCATCTCTATCTGCCACCAACACCTCAAGTACCACTGGATCTGTTAGATCATATGGTTCAAGTGGTAGAGCAGCCTGCACAGCAGCCTGGACCTGTTGAAGAGCCTTCTCCTGTTCCAGTACCCACGCAAAGCTAGCAGCTTTCCCAGTCATTTGGTATTTGGGCCTGAGTTACACACCAAAGAAATGTGCTCTCTCCAGAATCCAAATAAACCCACTAAAGGTTGTGCTTCTTTCTTGGTGGTGGGAAGGGCCAGATGCAATAACTTATCTTTTACCTTAGAAGGAATGTGAGTGTCCTGACTGTACTTGCCCAGAAGCCACTGAACCTATCCCTGGGTCTGATCTGCTCATCCATGCCTGAGCAAGCCAACCAGTCTCAACAGGGTCTCCTCCATCCCTGCCCATCCTCCCTATAGGACCCAGCCAGCACCTTGAACTCACACTCCAGGCTGCAAGGTGGGCCTGAGTAAGACTTCACACTTCTCCTCCTGTTCTCATCAGTACCCTATCATGCCTCTGTTTTCAGGCTGAGGCAATCCTCAGGTGCCTGTGCAGAACATCCTGCCCCTGTGAAAGCTACCAGGCACCAGTCATTTGCAGGATCTTTCTCTCTTTTGAAGATTCCTTCCAACCTCCATCCCAGTGGAGAATCTTCTGGGTCTCTCAGTGTGCTGAGTGCACATGCTGTGGAGGGGCAGCTCTGCAGTAGGCTAGATGGATGCCCCTGTGGTCCAGCTTACTACAGATGCCCTGAGAATCACAGATGAACCTTCTCCCTCTCCTCAAGATCATGTGACAACCAGCTATGATCCCCGGGACCTGCAGCAGTGTTTAAGAATTCATCTAAGATGTTTATGTGTAGAAAAATTTATAGCATGGTTTCATGCTATCATTAGAGCTAAGGGGACTGTAAATGACCCAACTAGTCATATATGGAAACAGCATCAGGAAAAATGAATTCAACTGTCCAATGTGTTAAGCAGTAACTTCCATAATTGATAACGATAAGCTCAACACCGTGCACTGCACATCCTTTTGGAAAACAACATGTTTTAAAATAATCAGAATTCTTTTTCTAATTCAGGAAATGGACAGGTCCTGCTCTGATGACTGTTTCACAATAAACTAATGAAAAAAAACTCATGAAGATCCAATCACAAAGTATAAGCTAGCTAAACAAAGGGTTGTAAGACAAAACTCCTTGAAGCTTACAATCTTCCATTTTTGAGTCTCATTCAATCTCCTCCTAGACCATAGCTTCTTAAACTATGGGTCATGACTCCATATGCTGTCATGTAATTTTAGATAGAGTTCATAGAAGAATTGACAACAATAATGGTGCTGGAGAGATGGCTCAGTGGTTCTTAACTGACTGCTCTTCCAGAGGTCCTGAGTTCAATTCCCAGCCATATGGTGACTCAACCATCTCTAATGGGATCTGATGCCCTCTTCTGGTGTGTCTGAAGAGAGCAACAGTGTTCTCTCATAAATAAAATAGATAAATAAATTTTAAAAAGTAGAAGTCTCTGCCTAAGTACACAATGACCAAAAATTAAATTAAAATAAAGCTTGAAATGAATGTGAAGTATTTCTGGTGGGGCCCATGTGTGTTGTATCACACAGCTTCATTGCAGTCTTGGTACTGCATGCCATTGTAGCTACACTGTCAAGAAAAACTACCAGAAACACTTCAGTTTACATTACTGGCTGTCATATACATGTAAAGAAGCATAATTTATTTTTATATTCATCATGAGCACCTTGGAAATGGTGTAAAGTCCAGTAAGATGGGGATCTGCTGGAGAAATATATGTAGAGAGATTGTTAATCAGCAGGGTAAGCATTGGAAGTCTAATTAGGTGTTAAAAGTATACAAAGCCAATAGTCTTCTGAGAACCAAATTTCGATATTTAGGAAAATAGCTGTCATTTGTAAATAGGAACGGATCTGGGGCCTGAGAACAAGAGAGGCAGAGTAACAAAAGACATAATGGTTAAATGACACCACAGAGTGACCATTGGGAATAGGTAAAAATGCCCCTGAGATAATCAGAAAGAACATATATCCATTCCCAGGAGAGGAGCCCATCAATATTGAGGAACATGAATAAAAGCAGGGGCCATAGCTTGAGGTAAGAAATATCCTCAGTGCAGGGACATTTTAAAAAGATAAATAGGCTCTCTAGATAAATAGGCCCAGCATTAAGTCCCTGAAATCCATTTGGTCCTGTAGGATCTTGAGTCAGCAGAGGAGCTTGTAAAATCCTATTGAGAACTGAGAAAGAGAAGAAAGAATCTCGTCTATTAGGGTCTAGATATATCTGAGGATGCCTTTCAACTGGATCCTACCAGAAAAGGAAATGGCCAACTCAAAGCAGTTCACAGGAATATGCTGAGTCTGGTGTAGAAAATTTTAACTCCTCTTTTTTATTAAAAAATTTTTTTTTCACAAAATATATTTGATCATATTTGCTCACATCCCACAACCCTTCCAAATTTCTCTCCACTCTCCTAACCACTAAGCTTCTCTCTCTCTCTCTCTAAAAAGAAAATAAAACTACAACAAATAAAACTGATAGAACAAAATAACAAAACAGAAACAAAAAGTGTATACACAAATAAAAAATCCAAAGTCCTCTTTGTGTTGGCCAACTTTGTGTAAGGCTGGCCCTGGAGTATGCTGGATATGTTCAATGGCATGCCACTGAAGAAAACTGACTTTCCCTTTCCCAGATGTTAATTGCAAATAACTTCTTGATTAGTGTGTGAGGGTTTTTTTTTGTCTACTTTCCTTTCTCTGTGCTAGAATTTTGTCTAGTTTGAACATGCACAGGTGTTGTGCATGCAGTCACAGTCTCTGTGAGTTCGTATTTATGTCACTGCTGTTGTGTCTGATATTATCTCCTGGAAATCATGCACAGTCTCTGACCTTTACAATCTTTCTGCATCCTCTTCTGCATAGATCCATGAGCCTTGAGGAGAGAGGTTTGGTGAAGACATCCTGAGCGTTCCAAAGTCTCCCAATCTCTGCATATCATACAGTTGTGGGTCTCTTACTAACAACCATATACTACAAGAAGAATCTTCTCTGATAAAGGATGAGTGATAAATTTATCTATGGATATAGCAATATGTCATTAGGAGTTATTTTATTGCTATATTCCTTTTTATTATTTTATTTATATGAGTACATTGTAGCTATCTTCAGACACACTAGCAGAGGACACCAGATCCTATTATTGATGGTTGCAAGTCAACATGTGGTTGCTGGGAATTGAACTCAGAACCTTTGGAAGAGCAGTCAGTGTTTTTAACCACTGAGCCATCTCTCCAATCCAATTGCTATATTCTGTATGCAGAATAAGTTGGTTTTCTGCCAAGAATTATGACCTGTCTAGTTTCAAGTGTTTAGAAAATTTAACAGTCAAATATAGGTTCCACCTCATGGGGTGGACCTTAGCTCCAATAAAAAAAGGGATTAGTTACTCCAATATCATTTGTGCCACAATTGCACTAGTAAATCTTGCAAGCAGATCTCTGTTATAGGTTGCAGGATTATGGCAGGGAGATATTGATAATTGCTTTCCTCTTCCTGGAGCATACTGGGTACCTTTCAGTACAATGAATACTAGTTAGTAAAAGTGAATCATCTAGCTGGGAACCAGCTCCACATCTGAATGTGCAGTGATATGGATACCCAGGGAAGCCAATATGTGAAGCTCTGAAGATGAAGCCTGGATTGCCATGGAGACCCCAAGGTTTTGGAGATGCCAGACTCATGGGATACCTGTCAAGGAAAGCTACTAACTGGCACTGAAACCAGTCCAAGAGAAAAAAGAGTGTTGCAGTCAACAAAGCTGAAAGGAGTTGGAGCGCTGAAGAGCACGCTGGCATCAGACATGGAGATGCAGAATTTGAAGTTTGCCCAGCTGGTTTTGATCTTGTTTTGGCCCAGTATTTTCACACTGTGCTCCCTTCCTTACATTTTGGAATAGTAACATATTTCCTGTACCGTGATAGGTTGGTTGGGAGAATCTGATCTGCTTTATTTTGATTTTATAGGGTATTACGGTTAAGAGATTGCATAAATCTCAGAAGAGACTTTGAACTTTTGATTTTTTTTATATTTTTTCATCTTTTTTTTAATTAGATAAATTCTTTATTTACATTTCAAATGATTTCCCCTTTCCTGGATCCTCCCTCCCCGAAAGTCCCATAAGCCCTCTTCCCTCCCCCTGTTCCCCAATCAACCCCTTCCCTCTTCCCTGTCCTGGTATTCCCCTACACTGCTGCATTGAGCCTTTCCAGGACCAGGGGCCTCTCCTTCTTCCTTCTTGGGCGTCATTTGATATGTGAATAGTTTCTTGGATATTCGAAGCTTCTGGGCTTATATCCGCTTATCAGTGAGTGCATACCCAGTGTGTTCTTTTGTGACTGGGTCACCTCACTCAGGATGACATTCTCCAGTTCCACACTTGCCTAAGAATTTCATGAATTCATTGTTTTTAATAGCTGAGTAGTGTTCCATAGTGTAAATATACCACATTTTCTGTATCCATTCCTCTGTTGAGGGACATCTGGGTTCTTTCCAGCTTCTGGGTATTATAAATAGGGCTGCTGCCTACCGTCTCTTCTACCCCTCCTTCCTCTGCTGCCTGTCCCATTCATTCTGACTTGGTAGACTTGTGCTAGGTTTGCCACGGGGAAAGACCCCATTTCCTGGTGCTTTCTAGAGATCCAACAGCAGGAGGCATTCGAGATCCAACAGCTGCAGGGCATTTGGCCTGTTCCAGGTCTGCGAGGCATTTGAGAACCAACAGTTTGCAGGACATTCAACCCTTGCCAAGTCTGACACAGGGAAGACCCCATTTCCTGATACTTCCTGGAAAACCAGCTGTATGCAGGACATTTGAGAGAAAGGGAATACCAGGAATACAGATACACAGGCCTGCAGGACAGAGAAGTCACAGTCAGAGACAGCAAGACTAGCTAACACTGGAGATAAATAGATGGCCAAAGGCAAATGCAAGATCATTACCAACAGAAACCAAGGCAACATGGCACCATCAGAACCCAGTTCTCCCACAACAAATCCAGGATACTCCATCACATTGGAAAAGCAAGAGTTGGATATAAAATCACATCTCATGATGCTGCTAGAGGAATTCAAGAAGGACATAAATAACTCCCTTAAAGACATACATGAGAACATGGGTCAACGGGTAAAAGCCCTTAAAGAGGAATCACAAAAATCCCTTAAAGAAATGCAGGAGGATATGGGTCAACAGGTAGAAGCCCTTAAAGAGGAGACACAAAAATCCCTTAAAGAAATATGGGAAAATATGGGTCAATAGGTAGAAACCCTTAAAGAGGCAACACAAAAATCCCATGGGGAAATATGGGAGAACATGGGTCAACATGCAGAAGTCCTTAAAGAGGAATCACAAAAATCTCTAAAAGAAACACAGGAGAACATGGGTCAACAGGTGGAAGTCCTTAATGAGAAAACACAAAACTCTCTTAAAGAATTTCAGGAAAACACAAACAAACAAGTGAAGGAACTGAAAAAAAACTGTCCAAGATCTAAAAATGGAAGTAGAAACTATAAAGAAATCGCAAAGTGAGACATCTCTGGAGATAGAAAACCTTGGAAAGAATTCAGGAATCATAGATGCAAGCATCAACAATAGAATACAAAAGATAGAAGAAAGAATCTCAGATGCTGAAGATTACATAGAAAACATTAACTCAACAGTCAAAGAAAACAACGAAATGCAAAAAGCGGGTAACCAAAACATCCAGGAAATCCAGGACACAATGAGAATACTCAACCTTAGGATTATAGGTATAGAAGAGAGCTAGGATTTACATCTTAAAGGGTCAGTAAACATCTTCAACAAAATTATAGAAGAAAAGTTCCCTAACCTAAAGAAAGAGATGCCCATGAACATACTAGAAGCCTATAGAACTCCAAACAGACTGGAACAGAGCAGAAATTCCTCCTGTCACATAATAATCAAAACACCAAATGCACTAAACAAAGAAAGAATATTAAAAGTAACATATAAAGGCAGACCTAATAGAATTACACCAGACTTCTCACCAGAAACTATGAAAGCTAGAAGATCCTGGGAAGATGTCATACAGACCCTAAGAGAACATAAATGTCAGCCCAGACTGCTGTACCCAGCAAAACTTTCAATTACCATAGATGGAGAAAACAAGACGTTCCATGACAAAAGCAAATTTACACAATATCTTCCCACAAATCCAGCTCTACAAAGGATAATGGGTGGAAAATACCAACACAAGGTGGCAAACCACACCGTAGAAAAAGCAATAAAGTAATTTTTCAACAAATCCAATAGAAGATAGCTACACAAACAGAATTTCACCTTTAACAAAGAAGATAACAGTAAGCAACAATCACTTTTCCTTAATATCTCTTAACATCAATGGTCTCAATTCCCCAATAAAAAGACATAGACTAACAGACTGGATATGTAAGCAAGACCCAACATTTTGCTGCACACAAAAAACCCACCTAAGTAACAAAGGCAGTCCCTACTTCAGAGTTAAAGGTTGGAAAACAATTTTCCAAGCAAATGGTCCCAAGAAAAAAACTGGAGTAGCCATTCTTATATCGGATAAAATTGACTTTCAACCAAAAGTTGTCAAGAAAGATAAGGAGGGTCACTTCATTCTGGTCAAAGGAAAAATCTACGAAGATGAACTCTCAATTCTTAACATCTATGCTCCCAATGCAAGGGCACCCACATTCATAAAAGAAACTTTACTAAAGCTCAAAGTACACATTGTACCCCGCACAATAATAGTGGGAGACTTCAACACCCCACTCTCAACAATGGACAAATCATGGAAACAGAAACTAAACAGAGACACAGTGAAACTAACTAAAGTTATGAATCAAATGGATCTAGCAGATATTTATAGAACATTCCACCCTAAAGCAAAAGAATATACATTCTCGGCACTTCATGACACCTTCTCCAAAATTGACCATATAATTGGTCACAACAGATACAGAAATATTGAAATTATTCCATGCACCTTATCAGATCAGATCAACACGGCCTAAGGCTAGTCTTAAGCACAAACAAAAACAATGTAAAACACACATACATGTGGCCTTTGAACAATGCTCTTCTCAACGATAGCTTGGTCAAAGAAGAAATAAAGAAAGAAATTAAAGACTTTTTAGAATTTAATGAAAATGAAGACACATCATACCAAAACTTATGGGACACAATGAAAGCAGTGCTAAGAGGAAAACTCATAGCTCTGAGTGCCTCCAAAAAGAAAATGGAGAGAGCTAACACTAACAGCTTGACAGAGCACTTGAAAGCTCTAGAACAAAAAGAAGCAAATATATTCAAGAGGAGTAGTTGGCAGGAAATAATCAAACTCAGGGTCAAATCAACCAAATAGAAACAAAAAGAACTATACAAAGAATCAACAAAATCAGGAGCTAGTTCTTTGAGAAAATCAACAAGATAGATAAACCCTTAGCCAGACTAACCAGAGGGCAAAGAAACACTACCCAAATTAATAAAATCATTAATGAAAAAGGAGACATAACAACAGAAACTGAGGAAATTCAAAAAATCATTAGATCCTACTACAAGAACTTATACTCAACAAAGTTTGAAAATCTGGACTAAATGAACAACTTTCTTTATACATACCAGGTGCTAACGTTAAAACAGGATCAGATAAACTATCGAAATAGTCCCATAAGTCCCGAGGAAATAGAAGCAGTCGTTAATAGTCTCCCATCAAAAAAGAGCCCAGGGCCAGACGGGTTTAGTGGGGAATTCTGTCAGATCTTCAAAGAAGAGCTAATACCAATACTCTTCAAACGATTCCACGAAATAGAAACTCAAGGAACACTACCCAACTCACTCTATGAAGCCACAGTAACGCTTATACCTAAACCAAACAAAGACGAAACAAGGAAGGAGAACTTCAGACCAATCTCCCTCATGAACATTGATGCAAAAATACTCAACAAAATTCTGGCCAACTGAATTCAAGAATGCATCAAAACTATAATTCACCACAACCAGGTAGGCTTCATCCCAGGGATGCAGGGATGGTTCAATATACAGAAATCCATCAACATAATCCACTATATAAACAAACTCAAGGAAAAAAAAAACCACATGGTCATTTCCTTAGATGTTGAAAAAGCTTTTGACAAAATCCAGCAAACCCTTTATGATAAAAGTCTTGGTGAGAAGGGGAATCCAAGGCCCATACATAAACATAGTGAAAGCAATATACTGCACACCAATAGCCAACATCAAATTAAATGGAAACTCGAAGCAATCCCACTAAAATCGGGGACCAGACAAGACTGCCCACTCTCTCCCTATCTTTTCAATATAGTATTTGAAGTTCTAGCCAGAGCAATCAGAAAACAAAAGGAGGTCAAAGGTATACAAATTGGAAAAGAAGAAGTCAAACTATCACTATTTGTAGATGATATGGTCGTATACTTAAGCAACCCCAAAACTTCCACCGGAGAACTCCTAAAGCTGATAAACAACTTCAGCAAAGTGGCTGGATATAAAATTAACTCAAGTAAATCAGTAGCTTTCCTCTACTCAAAATAAACAAGCTGAGAAAGAAATTAGGGAAATGACACCCTTCACAACAGTCCCAAATAATATTTCATACCTTGGTATGACCCTAACGATAACGAAGGAAGTGAAAGATCTGTATGACAAAAATTTCAAGCCTCTGAAGAAAGAAATCAAAGAAGATTTCAGAAGATGGAAAGATCTCCCAGGTTCATGGATTGGCAGGATCAGTATAGTAAAAATGGCCATCTTGCTGAAAGCAATCTACAGATCCAATGCAATCCCCATCAAAATCCCAAATCAATTCTTCATAGATATAGAAAGAGCAATTCTCAAATACATCTGGAGTAACAAGAAACCCAGGATAGCAAAAACTATTCTCCACAACAAAAGATCTCCTGGGGGAATCACCATCCCTGACCTCAAGCTCTACTACAGAGCAATAGTGATAAAAATTGTTTGGTACTGGTACTGAGACAGGCAGGAAGATCAATGGAATAGAATTGAATACCCAGAAAAGAACCCACACACATAAGGTCACTTGATATTTGACAAAGGAGCTAAAAACATCCTGTGGAAAAAACACAGTATTTTTAACAAGTTGTGCTGGATCAACTGGTGGTCAGCATGCAGAAAAATGCAAATCGACCCTTATTCTTTTGGTTTTTGGTTTTTTTTTTTTTTTGTTTTTCGAGACAGGGTTTCTCTGTGAAGCCCTGGCTGTCCTGGAACTCACTTTGTAGACCAGGCTGGCCTCGAACTCAGAAATCCTCCTGCCTCTGCCTCCCAAGTGCTGGGATTAAAGGCGTGCGCCACCACCGCCCGGCAAAGTTTTTCAGGATTATGGTTAAATCTAATTACACATAAGTGTACTTTTCTTTTTTTTTTTTTTTTTTGGTTTTTCGAGACAGGGTTTCTCTGTGTAGCCCTGGCTGTCCTGGAACTCACTCTGTAGACCAGGCTGGCTTCGAACTCAGAAATCCGCCTGCCTCTGCCTCCCAAGTGCTGGGATTAAAGGCATGCGCCACCACCGCCCGGCCGACCCTTATTCTTATCTCCTTGTACAAAGCTCAAGTCCAAGTGGATCAAGGACCTACACATGAAACCAGACACTGAAGCTTATAGAGGAGAACGTGGGGGAGGAATCTTGAACACCTGGGCACAGGGGAAAAGAACACCAATGGCTTATGCCCTAAGAACAAGAATTGACAAATGGGACCTCATGAAGCTGCAAAGCTTCTGTAAGGCAAAGGACACAGTCAGTAGGACAAAACGGCAACCAACAAATTGGGGAAAGATCTTTACCAATCCTACATCTGATAGAGGGCTAATATCCAAGGTATACAAAGAACTCAAGAAGTTAGGCTCAAGAGAGTCAAATAACCCTATTAAAAAATGGGGTACAGGGTTAAACATGGAATTCTCAACTGAGGAAACTCAAATGACTCTAAAGCACCTAAAGAAATGTTCAACATCCTTAGTTATCAGGGAAATGCAAATCAAAACAACACTAAGATTCCACCTCACACCGGTCAGAATGGCTAAGATGAAAAACTCAGGGGACAGCAGATGCTGGAGAGGATGTGGGGAAAGAGGAACACTTCTCCATTGTTGGTGGGATTGCAAGCTGGTAAAACCACTCTGGAAATCAGTTTGGCGATTCCTCAGAAAATTAGACATAGACCTGAGAACCCAGCTATACCACTCCTGGGCATATACCCAGAAGATGCTCCTACACGTAATAAGGACACATGCTCCACTATGTTCATAGCTGCCTTATTCATAATAGCCAGAAGCTGGAAAGAACCCAGATGTCCTTCAACTGAGGAATAGATACAGAAACTGTGGTATATATACACAATGGAGTACTATTCAGCTATTAAAAACAATGAATTCCTGAAATTCTTAAGCAAACGGATGGAACTAGAAAGTGTCATCCTGAGTGAGGTAACCCAAACACAAAAGAACACACATGGTATGCACTTACTGATAAGTGGATGTTAGCCCAAAGCTCAAAATAAACAAGTTACAATTCACAGACCACAGGAAGCTCAAGAAGGTAGAGGACTGAAGTGGGGGTAATTGGGTTCCTCTGATAAAGGGAATAATATACTTACAGGAGCAATAACGGAGGCAAAGTGTAGAGCAGGGACTGAAGTAAAGGCCACCCAGAGACTGCCCTACCTGGGGACTCACCCTATAAACAGTCACCAAACCCTAACACTACTATGGACGACAAGAAGCACATATCAAAAGGAGCATGCCATGGTTGTCTTCAGAAGGGCCCTGCCAGAGCCTTACACATACATACAGAGGCAGATGCTAGTAACCAACCATTGGTCTGGGAGTGGAGTCCCCAATGGAGGAGTTGGAGGGTGGTCCGGAGGAGCTGAATGGGTTTACAGTCCCACGAGAAGAACCCAGACGGCCCAGGACTCCCAGGGACTAAACCATCAACCAAGGGGTACACATGGTTCCAACCAAAAATGTGGCAGAGGAATGCCTTGTTGGGCATCAGTGGGAGGAGTGGTCCTTGGTCAGGAGAAGGCTAAATAGATGCCCCAACAAGGGGAAATTGAGGGGGGGAGGTGGGAGTGGGTGGAGGGGCATATACTTGGAGGCAAGGAGTAGGAGGAGGGGTTGGGGAGGTGGGAAACCTGGAAGGGTTTTACCACTTGAAATGTAAATGAAGTTTATATTTAATAAAAAATAAAATAAATAAATAGGGCTGCTATGAACATAGTGGAGCATGTGTCCTTATTACATGCTGGAGAATCCTCTGGGTATATGCCCAAGAGTGGTATAGCAGGGTCCTCCAGTAGTATTATGCCCAGTTTTCTGAGGAACTGCCAGACTGATTTCCAGAGTGGTTGTACCAGCTTGCAATCCCACCAGCAGTGGAGGAGTGTTCCTCTTTTTCCACATCCTTGCCAGCCCCTACTATCTACTGAGTTTTTTATCTTAGCCTTTCTGACTTGTGTAAGGTGATATCTCAGGGTTGTTTGATTTGCCTTTCCCTGATCACTAAGGATGTTGAACATTTCTTTAGGTGCTTCTCGGCCATTCAATATTCCTCAGGTGAAAATTCTTTATTTACCTCTGTACCCCATTTTTTAATAGGGTTATTTGGCTCTCCGGAGTCTACTTTCTTGAGTTCTTTGTATATCTTGGATATAAGCCCTCTGTTGGATGTAGGGTTGGTAAAGATCTTTTCCCAATTTGCTGGTTGCCGTTTCATCCTTTTGACAGTGTCCTTTGCCTTACAGAAACTTTGCAATTTTATGAGATCCCATTTGTCAGTTCTTGATCTTAGACCATAAGCTATTGGTGTTCTGTTCAGAAAATGTTCCCCTGTGCCCATGAGCTCAAGGTTCTTCCCCAGTTTCTTTTCTATTTGTTTCAGTGTGTCTAGTTTTATGTAGAAGTCCTGATCCACTTGGAGTTGAGCTTAGTACAAGGAGATAAGAATGGATTGATTTGCATCCTTCTGCATGCTGACCTCCAGTTGAACCAGCACCATTTGTTGAAAAGGCTATCTTTTTTCCACTGGATGGTTGTAGCTCCTTTGTCAAAGATCAAGTGACCATAGCTGTGCGAGTTCATTTCTGGGTCTTCAATTCTATTCCATTGATCTACCTGCCTGTCACTGTACCAATACCATGCAGTTTTTAACACTATTGCTCTGTAGTACTGCTTGAGGTCTAAGATACTGATTCCCCCAGAAGTTATTTTGCTGTTGAGAATAGTTTTCGCTATTCTGGGTTTTTTGTTATTCCAGGTGAATTTGAGAATTGCTCTTTCTAACTCTATGAAGAATTGAATTGGGATTTTGATGGGGTTTACATTGAATCTGTAGATTGCTTTTGGCAAGATGGCTGGCCATTTTTACTATGTTAATCTTGCCAATCTATGAGCATGGAAGATTTTTCCATCTTCTGAGGTCTTCTTCTTTCTTCAGAGAATTGAAGTTCCTATCATACAGATCTTTCACTTGTTTGGTTAGAGTCACACCAAGATACTTTGTTTTGTTTGGGGCTATTGTGAAGGGTGTCATTTCCCTAATTTCTTTCTCAGACTGTTTATCCTTTGAGTATAGGCAGGTTACTGATTTGCTTGAGTTAATTATATATCTGGCAACTTTGCTGAAGTTTTTTTATCAGCTGTAGGAGTTCTCTGGTGGGGTTTTTTTTGGTCACTTAAGTATACTATCATATCATCTACAAATAGTGATAGTTTGACTTCTTCCTTTCCAATTTGTATCCCTTTGACCTCCTTTTGTTGTCTTATTGCTCTAGCTAGAATTTCAAGTACTATATTGAATAAATATGGAGAGAGAGAGCAACCTTGTCTAGTCCCTCATTTTAGTGTGATTGCTTCAAGTTTCTCTCCATTTAGTTTAATGTTGGCTACTGGTTTGCTGTATATTGCTTTTACTATGTTTAGGTATGGGCCCTGAGTTCCTGTTCTTTCCAATACCTTTAACATGAAAGGATGCTGAATTTTGTCAAATGCTTTTTCAGCATCGAATGAAACCATGTGGTTTTTTCTTTGAGTTTGTTTATGTAGTGGATTACATTAATGGATTTCCATATATTGAACCATCCCTGCATCCCTGGGATGAAACCTACTTAATCATGGTGAATGATCATTTTGATGTGTTCTTGGATTTGTTTAGCAAGAATTTTACTAAGTATTTTTGCATCAATATTCATAAAGGAACTTGGTCTAAAGTTCTCTTTCTTTGTTGGATCTTTGTGTGGTTTTGGTATCAGCGTAATTGTGGCTTCATAGAATGAGTTGGGTAGTGTTCCTTCTGTTTCTATTTTGTGGAATAGTATGAAGAGTATTGGTGTTAGGTCTTCTTTGAAAGTCTGATAGAATTCTGCACTAAAACCATCTGGTCCTGTGCTTTTTTTTTGGTTGGTAGACTGTCAATGACCTCTTCTATTTTCTTAGGGGTTATGGGACCATTTAGACGGTCTATCTGATCCTGATTAAACTTTGGTAGTTGGTATCTGTCTAGGAAATTGTCCATTTTCTCCAGATTTTCCAATTGTGTTGAGTGAACTTTGGACTTTTAAACATTGTTGAGACTGTGATAGACTGTGGGGACTTTTGAAGTAGGTCTAAGTTAGCATTTTACATTATGTTATGTCTTCTAGCCTATGGTACCAGGGAGTAGAATATGGTAGTTTGAATAGACTCATATGTTTGAATGTTTGGACCATAGGATGTGTCATTCTTATTAGGTATGGCCTTGTTGGAGTAGGTGTGACCTTGTTGGAGGAAGTGTGTTGCTGTGAGTGTGGGGTATGAGGTCTCCTTTGCTCAAGCTCCATCCAGTATGGAACATAGTCCCCTTTTGCTGCCTTTGAGTCAACGTGTTGAACTCTTGGCTCCTCTAGGACCATATCTGCCCACATGCCTCCATGCATCTCACCCTGATAATAATGGACTAAACCTTTGAAACTGAAAGCCAGCCCCAATTAAATATTTTCCTTTATAAGAGTTGCCTTGGTCATGGTCTTTCTTCCCAATAATGAAACCCTAACTAAGACAGTCAACTACTCAACAAATTGTAATCCATTGCTGGGCACTGGAGGATTCACTTGGTGGCAAAGATGTTTAGTTGGGGCATTGTCTCCCTTATTAGATTTTTTTTTTTTTGGTTTTTCAAGACAGGGTTTCTCTGTGTAGCCCTGGCTGTCCTGGAACTCACTTTGTAGACCAGGCTGGCCTCGAACTCAGAAATCCTCCTGCCTCTGCCTCCCAAGTGCTGGGATTAAAGGCATGTGCCACCACTGCCTGGCTCCCTTATTAGATTATTACTTTAAATTTGTTTCATATGTATATGTATTTTAAGAAGCTTCTATGGTAGTACTTATGGCTTTTAAAAAGGCCTTCAGTTGGTTGCCCTTCCCACATCCCTCATTTTCCCTTCTTCTCATGCCCATACCATTTAATACTCCTGGTTTCTCCTTTATCTCATTATAACACTATATTGTATTAATGCTTCCTTGAGATACCCCCTCCCCATGCCTCTCCTTGTCCCTTATTAGATACCTAATCACTGTGGCTATTCTGACTGAAATACACATATCAAGAGCTTAATAGCTAACATTCACATATAAGAAAAAACACGTAATATTTGTCTTTTGGGGTCTGGATTACCTCACTCAAGATGATTGTCTTGAGGTCCATTAATTTACCTGAAAATTTAAAAACTTAACTTTTCTTAACAGCTGAATAATTTAATCTAGTCAATGAACCTCTTTTTCATTATCCATTCATAAGTTCATTGATATCTAGGCTGTTTCCAATGCCTGGATATTATTTATAGAGCAATAATAAACACACACAATCAGGACACTGAGAGCACAGGCATTAAGGACAGCAATTAATAAATGGGACATCATGAAATTAAGAACCTACAGGACAGAAAAAGAAAATATTTAATTTTCCTGACTACTAAGAATATTAAACATTTCTTTATTTCTCAGCTAGTTATGGTTCATCTTCTAAGAATGGTTTAGTTCTATACCCCATCTTTTTTATATATGTATTTTCATTAGGTATATTTTTTATTTACATTTCAAATTATTTCCCCTTTCCTGGTTCCCCCCGCCCCCGAAAGTCCCATAAGCCCTCTCCCCTCCCCATGTTCCCCAATCAACTCCCTCCCGCTTCCTTGTCCTGATATTCCCCTACCCTGCTGCATCGAGCCTTTCCAGGACCAGGGGCCTCTCCTCCCTATGATGTCCAGCAAGGCCATCCTCTGTTGCCTACGTGTCTGGAGTCATGGGTAACATCATGTGCACTATCTGGTTGATGTTTTTGTCCCTGGGAGCTCTGGGAGTAGTGGGTGGCTCATATCATTGTTCCCCCTATGGCGCTGCAAACCCCTTCAGCTCCTTGGGTCCTTTCTCTAGCTTCCCCCACTGGGGACCCTGTGCTCAGTTAAATGACTGACTGAGAGTGTCCCCCTCTGTATTTGTCATGCACTAGCAGAGCCTCCCAGGTGACAGCTATATCCGGCTCCAGTCAGCAAGTACTTGTGTCCCTCAACAGAGGAATGGATACAGAAAATGTGGTATATTTATACAATGGAATACTACTCAGCTATTAAAAACAATGAATTCATGAAATTCTTAGGCAAATGAGTTGAACTGGAAAATATTATACTAAGTTAGTGTATTAGTTTGGATTTACTGCTGTGAACAGACACCAATGACCAATGCAAGTTTTATAAAAGACATGTACTTGGGGCTGGCTTATAGGTTCAGAGGTTTAGTCCATTGTCATCAAGGCAGACACATGGCAACATCCAGGCAGGCATGGTGCAGGAGGAGCTGAGGGTCCTACATCTTTATCCAAAGGAAACCAGGAACAGACTGGGCATCTTCAGGCATCTAAGAGGAAGATCTCTAAGCCCAACCCTACAGTGACACACTTCCTCCAACAAGACCACACCTTCTAATAGTGCCACTCCCTGGGACAAGCATATACAAACCATAACATTCCACTCCCTAGCCCCGATAGGCTTGTTCAAACATGAGTATGTGGGGGCCATACCTAAACACAGCATAATGCAAAATACATTTAGTCCAACTTCAAAAGTCTCTACAGAAGCCGGGCAGTGGTGGCGCACGCCTTTAATCCCAGCACTTGGGAGGCAGAGGCAGGCGGATTTCTGAGTTCGAGGCCAACCTGGTCTACAGAGTGAGTTCCAGGTCAGCCAGAGCTATACAGAGAAACCTTGTCTCGAAAAAACAAAAAACAAAACAAAAAAAAAAAGTCTCTACAGTCTATAGTATTCTCAAGTGTTAAAAGTCCAAAGTTCAAAGTCTCTCCTGAGATTCATCCAATCACTTAACTGTAATCCCAAAAGCAAGACAGGAAACCAGCTGGGCAGTCTCCAAACTCTGCATCTCCGTGTCTGACGGCAAAGCAGTCTTCAGATCTTCAACTCCCTTTTCATCTTCATTGACTGCAACAAGGTTCTTTCTCTTGGGCTGGTTCCACTCCCTGTTAGCAGCTTTCCTGGCAGACATCCTGTGTCTCTGGCATCTTTAACATCTTGGAGTCTCCAAGTCAACTTCAGCTTCACAGATTCTTGTTCCAATGTCTGAGTTCCACACATGATCTTCTGTGCATCTCCAAAGGGCTGGTGTCACTTCTCCAGCTCTGCCCTCTGTAGCACTCTAAGTTCAAGTTGATCCACTCCATTACCACTGCTGTTCTTGGTGGTCATCCCATGGTACTGGCATCTCCAATATGCTAGGGTCTTCTACTGCAACTATGCTTCACCAAAGCCTCTCATAGGCTGTCTTCATGGTATCAAGCCTCAACTCCTTTGCATGACTCCTTCAGTCCTTGGCTGTCAACTAGAACTGAGGCTGCCCTTTCACCAATGGTCTTCCATGGCCTCTCACAGTGCCAAACCTCAGCCTTCAAAACCAGTACCACCTGGATTATTCTTACACATTACCAAGTACAGCTGCAGCATAAGGTACAACCTTGACTTTCTCTGGAACACAGCTTCTTTGTGCTCTCAGGAAACACTTCCCAGAAGATATCACCTAAGTGATGCTGGTCTATTCTTAATCACCACTAATTTCTTAGCTCCAGCTAACCAGCATCAATTGTCCCAATAGTCTCCTTCTCCTCTTGAATATAAAGCCAGAGACACATGGCCTAAACTGCTGAGTTCTGCTGTTTGCAGGAGCTGGAACATTGGCCCCCTTTTTCTATTACATTATCACTAGCTTCCTTTATTCCAACTCCTTCACTGCCTAAGCTTGGCTGTCCTGGATCTTGCTCCATAGACTGACTTTGAATTCAGAGATCTGCTTGCCTGTCTCCTAAGCACTGGGTTTAAAGGTGTGATTCACTAGGTATGGATTTAAATTTTTCTTCACCTAGAATTTGCTCTGTTCTAGGCTGGCCTTGAACTCAGAGATCGGCTTATCTTTGTCTCCTGGGGATTAAAGGCTTGTACTACCACGCCTGAACCTAAATTTAGCTGGGAGGAATCTTGCCTCAAAGTTACTACTTACTTAATTCAGTTTAATATCCTTGAATTCAGCTCCATTTCACTTCCTGGTGTCCTTTTAATGCTCAAACTATATATTTTGTATGTTTCCTTTCTCAGCTTGCTATATTTGTTCAAAATGCTCTTCATCAGACTTAACCAGAGAACAAAGTCTCTGTTGGGCTTTTTTGAGACTTCCTTTGTCAATACAATTAATATACATCTCTTTTCCTTAGCCTTAGGCAGTCTCTTCAGAAAATGGCAAAAAGCAGCCATGTTCTTCACCAAAACATCACAAAAACAGTCTCTCAACCACGTATGAAAGTTCTTCTCCACTGAAACCTTTTGGGTCATCAGGCCTATACAGTTCAAATGACCCTCAATACCACTGTCTTCCATATTCCTACTAGGCTGGCCCACTAAGCCCCACTTAAAGCATTCCATGACTTTCCAAATCCAAAGTTCCAAAACCCACATTCTTCCAAACAAAAGCATGGTCAGGCCTACCACAGCAATACTCCACTTCCAATACCAACTTCTGTATTAGTTTGGGTTTTACTGCTGTGAACAGACACCAATGACCAATGCAAGTTTTATAAAAGACATTTACTTGGGGCTGGATTATAGGTTCAGAGGTTTAGTCCATTGTCATCAAGGCAGACGCATGGCAACATCCATGCAGGCATGGTGCAGGAGGAGCTGAGGGTTCTACATCTTTATCTAAAGGAAACCAGGAACAGACTGGGCATCTTCAGGCATCTAAGAGGAAGATGTCTAAGCCCAACCCTATAGTGACACACTTCCTCCAACAAGGCCACACCTTCTAATAGTGCCATTCCCTAGGACAAGCATATACAAACCATCACAGTGAGGTAACCAATCACAAAAGAACAAACAAGGTGTGCACTCACTGATAAGTGGATATTAGCCCAGAATCTTGGAATACCTAAGACACAATTCACATTTCAAATGATGCCCAAGAAGAAGGAAGAACAAAGTATGGATACTCTGGTCCTTCTTAGAAGGGGGAACAAGATACCCACAGAAGGAGATACAGAGACAAAGTGTGGAGTAGAGACTGAGGGAAAGACCATCTAGAGACTACCCCACCTAGTGATCCATTCCATATACAGTTACAAAATCTATACCCCATCTTTAATTGGGTTACTTCCCACCCCCCACTGCCACATTCAGGGTTTTATGTTTTTGGGGTTTTTTTATATATTTTTTTTAATTTACATTCCAAATCATTTCCCCTTTCCCGTTTCCTCCCTCCCCGAAAGTCCCATAAGCCCCCTTCCCTCCCTCTTTTCTCCATTCAACCCCCTCTCCTTTCTCTGTCCTGGCGTTCCCCTACATCCAGTCTTTCCAGGACTAGGGGTCTCTCCTTCCATCTTCTTAGAAATCTATTGATATGTGAATTGTGTCTAGGGTGGTTTTATGTTTTTTGTTTTAGTTCTTTGTATATTCTAGAGGTTAACCCTCCATCCTATGTATAACTAGTAAAGTTTTTTTCCTACTTCTGTAGGCTGCCACTTTGCTTCAATGATGGTGTCCTTTGCTGTAAGAAGGCTTTTAACTCCAAGAAGTCCCATTTACTAATTGTTGGCTTTAATGTCTGTGCTTTTGGTGTCCTTATCAGAAAATCCTCTTCTGTGCTAATGAGTTCACACCTACTGTCTACATTCGCTTCTGTTATGTACAAGGTACCTGTCTCATGAGGTCCTTGGCCCATGTGTAGTTGAGTTAGAAAGGGATCTATTTTCACTCTTCTGCAGCTGAGTATCCAGTTTGGATACACTGTTTTTCTCCACACTTTTTGCTCTTTTGTAAAAGAAAAAAATCAGGTGTCCATAGGTGCGTAGCATTGTCTGGGTCTTCGGTTTGATTCCATTTATCACTATGACTGCTTTTATGCCAAGGATATTCTGTTTTTATTGCTATAGCTCTATAATAATAGTTAAAATCTGGAACGGTGATATCTCCAGCAGTTATTTTATTATTTGGGAGTGTTTTAGCTATCTTTTTTTTTTGCATTTCCATATGAAGTTTAATATTGTACTTTTCAATTCCTGTAATGAACTGTGTTGGACTTTTGATAGAGATGACATTGTAATCTGTACATTGCTTTTGGTAGAATGGTCATTTTTGCAATATTAACCCTACTGAGATGTGTGCATGGGAGATTTTCTATCTTCCAGTGTCTTCAATTTCTTCAATGTCTTAAAAGTTTTTGTTATACAAGTATTTCACTTGCTTGTTTAGAATTACCCCAAGATATTTTGAAGCCATTGAGAAAGATACTTTTTTCTTGATTTTATTCTCAGTATACTGAGAAGGCTACTGATTTTTGTGTTAATGGTGTATTTTACTACTTGGGTGAAGGTATTTACCAACTGTAGAACTTTCCTGGTGGAGTTTTTAGGGTCTTTTATCTATAAGGCATAACATCTGCAAATAAGGATAGTTGACTTCTTTCTTATTTGTATCCCCTTAATCTCATTCAATTGTCTTATTGCTTGTCTTCTTCAGGGTTTTATTGCTATGATAAAATGCCATGGCCAAAAAGCAAGTAGGAGAGGAAAGAGTTTGTTTGGCTTACTCTTCCAGACCTCAATCTATCATTGGAGGAAATCATAACAGGAACTCAAGCAGGGCTGGAACCTGGAGGCAGGAGATGATGCAGAGGCCATGAGGAGTGCTGCTTACTGGATTGCTCAATCTGTTCCCTTTAGAAGCAAGGACCACCAACCCAGGGATGGCACCACCCACAATGGGCTGGGCCTTCCCCATTGATCACCAATTGAGAAAATGCCCTATAGTTAGATCCCAAGGAGGCACCTCCTCAGCTGAAGCTCTCTTCTCTCTGATGGTTCTAGCTGGTGTCAATTTGACACACAAAAACAGCCAGCACATTGCTCTAGCCAAGACATCAAGTACTACGGGTAGGAAGAAAATAAATGTCTTTCCAGGACCAGTGTAGGGGAAATACCAGGACAGAGAAGCGGGAGGGGCTTGACTGGGGAACAGGGGGAGGAAAGAGGGCTTATGGGACTTTCGTGGAGGGGGGAACTGGGAAAGGGGAAATCATTTGGAATGTAAATAAAGAATATAGAAAAAAAAGGTAAGGGTGGATAATGAATGAATTTGTGGAAGGGGGAATATAATCAAAATAAACTGAATAAATTCTCAAAGAATTAAAAAAAAAAGAAATGTCCTTTTCTTGTTCCTGATTTTAGTGGAAATGCTTTGAGTTTCTCCCCATTTTGGTCAAAGTTGACTATGGGCTTGCTATAAATTGCTTTTATTATGTGGAGTTATTCCCCTTGTATCCCTAGTCTCTCCAGAACTTTTGTAATAGATGCCAGATTTTGTCCAAGGCCTTTTTTATCTGATGAGATGATCACATATGACTTTAGTCTTTCAGCATATTTATGTGGTGGGTTACATTTATTAATGAATGTTGGATCATTCCTATATCTCTAAGGTGAATCAACTTCATCTTGATCATGGTGGATGATAATTTGTTTAATGTGCCTTTGCATTAAAATTGTAAATATCTCTTTTCATGAGATATTAGTCAATAATTTTCATTTTGTTTAGACTTTGTGTGTTTTGGCATCAGAATAATAGATGGCTTCATAGAAAGAATTAGGAAATGTTACTTCAGTTTTTATTTTGTAGAATAGTTTGAAAGTCTGGTAGAATTCTGCACTGAATCATCTGGCCCTGGGTTTTTTCTTGGTTGGGGGATTTTTTTTTTAATTACTGTTTCTATTTCACTAGGGGTTATGGGTTTGTTCAGATTGTTTAATTCATCTTGATTTAACTTTAGTAGATTAAGGAATGTATTCACTTTTTTAGGTTTTTCAGATTGGTGGAGTACAGATTTTTTTAAGGATGTCCTTATAATTCTCTGAATTTCCTTGGTGTCTAATGTAATGCCCCTCTTTTCACCCCTAATTTTATTGATTTATAACTTTCGTCTAAATTGGATAAGAAAAATCTTGTCAGTTTTCTCAAAGAACCAATGAACAAAGATGCTGACTCTTTGAATTTTCCATTGTTGTTTGTTTCTATTTTATTGATTCCAGCTCTGAGTTTGGTTATTTTTTCTTTCTACTCTTTTAGGTTATTACTTGTTTTTCTAGGTTTCAATTGTATTGTTAAATTTCCAATATGAACTCTTCCTAGGTTTTTTTGTTTTATTTGTGTGTAATATAAGCAGTTGGGACTATGAACTTGCCTCTTAGGACTGCCTTCATTGTGTCCCATAGGTTTGGGTATGTTTTGTTTTCATTTTCATATAATTGTAAAAAGTTTTAATTTTCTTCTTGATTTCCATTTTGGCTAACTTTTCAGTGATGAGTTTTCAGCTTTCATATGTTTGTATATTTTCTGCTATTTCTATTATTGTAGATATCCAGCTTTAGTCCATGATAGTCATAAGATACATGGTATTATTTTAGTTTTCTTATATCTGCTGAAAGTTGCTTTGTGTCTTAATATGTGATCAGCTTTTGGAGGAAGTTCCACTGTCAGTGAGAAGAAAGTGTCCTGTTTAGTGTGTTTGTGGAATGCATGTTAGATCCTTTTGTCTTATGGCTTCCTTTGTTTTATAAAAAAAATTAAAACTTCATGAAACTGCTTGCGTGTTAGAACATGAAATTTGGAGTAACCAAAATTTATATTCCTGTGCCATGTTCACTCAAAATGGATCCATAATAAACACTCTCTTATCCTCTTTAAGATGAGAGCTATGGCTTTTACATAGACAACAGGCACCAGAGTAAGAAGTGGCCAAGAGATGCTCCCTCTTCCCGACTACCAAAATGCCATGTGGGATAGTGGTAACAATGAGCAGGTAATGAAAACATTCACCAAGACACAAAAAGGGTAGTTTATTAGATTCACTGTGGTATATATACAGCAGGCAAGACAGTGGAGATAAAACGCATAGCACATTCTAAGGGTGTGTTTTTATTTTAAGGGTTACTATTCGGGTGGTATTTCAATGTTACATTGCCCTGGAACACTTGCAGTAACTCTCCTGATGACATAACAAGATAAGGTTTCTGCTGGGGGCAGCAGTGTCCTTGCTCTGAGCCCATCCTGTTCCAAAACAAAACAACCTTGATCTGTAATTAGGATAGCTTAGCACAGCTGCCTTTGAAAGACTTTCACACACAACAGCTTTCTTTAGGTTGGCCTGAAGCTTGTCACTTAGTATGATGGCATTTCTTATCCAGAGCTGTGTGAACAATAAAGATAGCTTTGATTACTAAAAATTTGAAGACATTACCTTGCAGACAAAAGTTAAGACCTTTACAGGATACTAAAAAATGACTCAGAAGAGGGGAAAAATAAAAGAGCTGGAAATACTGATTCTAAACCAACAGTTTGCTTAAACATTCTCTAAGATGAGTCTCCTGATCTTATTCCAGCTTGCTCCAGTTTTGTGATAACTCAGTGAGTGAGCAGGGAGAATTTCCTGTAACTGGTATCTTTAGTTTCTTAGACCATGTTGTGGTCCCAAAGTCTTCACTGTTTTCTTTCTTTTTTTTTTTTTTTTTTTTTTGGTTTTTCGAGACAGGGTTTCTCTGTGTAGCCTCGGCTGTCCTGGAGCTCACTTTGTAGACCAGGCTGGCCTCGAACTCAGAAATCCTCCTGCCTCTGCCTCCCAAGTGCTGGGATTAAAGGCGTGCGCCACCACCACCCGGCATGTCCCAAAGTCTTCTGTCATCCCTGACCTTCTGGTCAAGACCACAGAAGCTTCTTGTCCAACTGGCAAAAGACACATCATGATTGTTATCATCTTTATACACTTCACAACAATGAAGTAAATATTAAAAGTCTGTGCCTAAGTCAGACAGAGAAAAATATCACCTAGTGAGGCTGATTTGAAAAAACTCAGGATCTCCTACTGAGGTCAGAGTAAACTAGTAATTTTAAAATAATTTTGATAATGGTTTCCTTGTTTATTTGTTTGAGTCAGGATCTCTTTAGCTAGTCCAGGCTGGTCTTGATCTTGTGATTATTCCCCTTCCCTCAGACTCCCAAATTCTAGGGCTACAGGCCTGTACCACCATGCCTACCTGATAAAATCTTTTTTATCATCCTTGAGGAGAAAGATCTACCAAACAACCACTTCATCATCAGTCAGCCTTCAGCAATGTCTATTTATAAACTGTGCAGCCCACACTCCTCTTGCCTTTGTCTATTTAAATTGTGAAAATTTAAAACAATTCTTTCAGGGTTTTTGGCTCACAGCCTAAAGGTAGAAGTACAGCCTATTGCTTAGATTTCCCTGTGCCTTACTTCCGATAGCATGTGGTGGTATCTCCAGCTGTCCATAACAGTGAAGTATGAACCTTATATTATTCCCATCTGCTGTAGACCAGTTATAAAATGACCACAAATAAAGCATTGCAAGTTGAAAGCTATTCATTGAGGAGAATACCCTTCTAATACATTGCTAGTGACAAAAAAAAAAAAAAAATCCAGATCCTGGGACAAAGGCAACTTTGAGTTGAAATAGTTACACATACAAAAGGTAATATATGCATTTAAAATATGCAAATATTAAGCATACAGCCTGATGAATTCTGCACATGCATGTCCCTCATTATTAACCACTGTAGGTGAGGATACATTTGCAGCACCCAATTCGGCTTCCTGTATCTCCCAACTATCTTATAAACCCTTAGGTTACCACTTCTGACTTCTGTCCCCAAATATCAAATTTGCTAGCATTTGAAATTTCTTGCAATGACATTGTAGACGTTAGTCCTGCTGCTGCTGCCACTGATGATTAGTGAACTACCCACATTAGGTCTGTGAGAAGTATTCATAGTTCTGCAGTAGTAGTTATTCATTCTGTATACTGTTGCACTGCATGAACACCCCAGTTTTTAAAAGCTCAGTGTATAATCATACACTGAGGGCATTCATTTGAGTTGTTCTTTAAAAACAAACAAAACAAACAAGCATAAACAAATGTTCTATGAATAAAATAGTTCCTGTCTTTACTTTTCAGGGTGGGTAAATGCTATTTCCATTATAAGCATCTTGTGATTGGGTGACTGGTGTTGTATCTTGAATCAGAGAATTGAGATTTAAATAAGTCATCACTTGTCCAAGGAAATTTACTACTAAGCATCACACCCAAGTTTGAAGCAAGGTTCTTTATATCATTCTGCCAGTCTCCAAGAGATCTTTCAAACAGGTAAGTTATTGGTTATTTACCATAGAAAAATCCCTTTTGGAAATGAGTAAGAAGATAGGCTTGAAAACTATGTCAATGGCACCACAGTTTATAAGAAAACTAAAGCATCAAAATTGTTTATGACACCTCTATTTCTTGTTTTGGAGAACATGTGTGTTTTCTACTTCATAATGTTAGTGAAGGGCTGCTTCTCAAAGTCCCAAGAGAACTCACAACTATATCTTCATTGTTGGTTGTCTACCTCAGTAAAAAAAAAAAAACAAAAGCTGGAAAGATCTCCTGTGGGAAGCAAAACCAGCCTTCTCTATAAAACTATTGTAGATAAACCCTTTTACAAGGAGTAATAGAACCAAAATACTGAATGTCACTGGGTGGTCCTTTCACCCACTGGGAAATCAAGCATTCAACAGAACTGGACAGGGAACAGTCAGGTAGGAGATTTGCAACACACACACACACACACACACACACACACACACACACAGAGAGAGAGAGAGAGAGAGAGAGAGAGAGAGAGAGAGAGACAGAGACAGAGACAGAGACAGAAACAGAAACAGATAGACAGAGACAGACAGACAGACAGAGACAGAGAGAGGAGAAATATGAACTGGACAATTGACTCATATAACTATGGAATTTGAGAAGTCTCATAATCTAACATTTGCATGCAGAAAAACAATTGGTAGAGTAATTTAGTCTCTTTTCAAAGGCATGAGAATGGGGTGAATAAATGTTGTAAATGCCAATCCAAAGTCAGGAGAAAATTAACTGAGATGTTCCAGGTCAAGCAATGAGGCAAATAGGTAGGGGAAACTGCTCCTTCCTCAACGTTTATACCTTTGGTAGATTCAAGTCTCCGGTGGATGGATGATACCTATCTAGATTGGGAGAGCAAGTTTCCTTACTAAGTCAAACTATTCAAATATTTTTATCAACACATTTAGAGACATAGCCCAAAACAATATTTAATCTGAGTAACTCATGCACAATATCAAGATGGCACATGACATTAATGATCATGTGTGTAGTAGTTGGAATAAAATACTAGGGTTCCCAGTTGGTAGAATTGTTTGGGAAGAATTAAAAAGTATAGTCTTGTTGGAGAGGGTGTGTAACTGGGGGAAAGCTTTGAGTTTTCAAAAGACTTGAACCTTTCTAAATGTGCTCCTGGCTCCTGCTCAAGGATCAAGCTGTGATCCCTCAGCTGCTGCCCCAGCCATCTACCTCCATGCCCTTGTTCCACCATCATAAGTTCTAAACCTCTAGAACTGTAAATTGCCTTGGTCACAGTGTTTTATCAAAACAATAAAGAAATAACTGATACCATATGTATTAACATTCATAAGAACTCTATCTCAAGTTGTGTTCCCTCTTAGGAGGCACAAGATGAGAAAGAACATTCCATGAGGAGTAGGGTCTCTTCCTACACCCCTATCAGATGAGACAGTTGTCTCCTGTTATGTAACATTCCAACATGAACAAATACTTACTTACCCAAGATAAAGGCACCAAAGACAGATCAAAGAAAGGCTCTCACCCACGTCTAGCTTAGTAAACTTAGCATTTACTGGAGTTACTTACAGGAGCAAAGACAACTCAGAGACAGATGTAATGACAAAAATCCCACCCCAGTATGAGTGACAATTTATTTCAGCTCAATTCTTGTAACTCTCTACTTGACTTGGAGGCAGGCAGTTTCAGCAGGTCAGAAAAGTCTCTTCTACCCAGCAATTACTAGCAATAATATAACCTTGGGGAGGGGTCTTGTATGTTGTAATTTTCACAAACTTCCTATGTCTTGTGAGTTCCATTTATTTTCTGAGTCTTAATGAATCTTCCTCCTGAAGGGAATGTTTCAATTTGGAGAAAATGACTACATAATGCTCCTTCTTTGAGGTGTCTCAGAGCTTCTATTCTGTTCAGTTTTCTAGATTTTATGACTAACAATGGACAGAGAGCCAAATCTACTCATTTTTCTCATCAGTCTGGTGACTGGTTACAGCTCAATCCAGACAGATTCATAATTCCAGGCTGTTTTCTGAATTTCTGCACAAACGGCAGGACAAAAAGTGTAGAGTTCAGAGAACACTCTGAACTTTTTGACAATTAGGGATTTGGGCCTAATCAGAACATGATGCTATAGTGACCAAACATGGATAAAGATATATACAATTTTCCTTTCCTTAGAGGAGTCTTCCTCTGTAACTCAGGCTAGCCTGAAATTATCTTCCCTGGGCCAGTCTCAAACTCATAGCCTTTCTTCTGCCTCAGCCTTTTGAGTGCTGGAATGATGGACATGATGTGTACCCATCTTAAGAATGGTTTTCTGTATAAATCATCTCATTCTTCTTGCACTCCACCATTCTATGTAAAAGACAGGAAAAAGTAATCACTGTAAAAGGGTAAAGTGATAAACTTCAAAAGAAGCATACTGATTTTGTCTTAATAAAATCACTTTGTCCTAATTAACTCAGTATTAAAAATATCATACAGCTGGTGTAAAGAAGCCATTCAGTAACTTAGCCTGCCCAGAACTCTATACAGTTCAGGGAACTTCTATGACATTAGAAGGGCTATTCTGAACTGATTTTGTGATCTCAGATTTTTTTTATATCCCAGAACTTGGGGTGCTGCAGGGAAAGAAGACGTGATGTGCTTCTCACAATAGCTCTTGAATACCAGGATGATAAGGGGTTGCAATGTAAACTAACAGCAGAGCCTAGGATCACACTTACCAGTGCTGAGGATGTGGCAGCAGGGCTGGGTGGCTTGCCTCCACTCCTCCAAGAATCTAGTGTCTAAGATTAACTGTTACAGTTAATTGGATTTATTTAACAGCCTAAATATGCAATTCTTGGATTTCAAATGAAGTCAATACTGTAGATCGATTTTATCCTGTAATCTGGGTCCTATTGATAATAAAGATATAAACATCTTGTCCAAGGTATTGAACTGTATTTAAATATACTAATGACTGAAACTGCCTATCTTTAGAAAAGATTGATCACAAAAGTGTGGTTATTTGCTATCCTCTGAGAATTCAGGTAATAAAGAGTTCCTGCAGTGATGCATTTTTTTTAATTATCAGACTAGTTCAAATTCTTTATATTACCCAATGTGATTTACATAATCATCTTTGCATGGTGTGACACGAAGTCCAGGGAAGAGACCAGCCCACAATCAATTAAAATCTTCATTGCAGATTTCTTCCACTTACAGCATGAAATAGAACGGATTTGTCAAAAATTCTGCTCATGTGATTTCCCATACTGTGTATAACTGTATTTTTAACAACATAATTGAAAGGATCAAAGTCATTTCAGCAAGCACAGCAGACCTGCAGTGTGATTTTGGACAGGAAAGAAAACTGTATGTCGGTTAACTGGCCTGAGTTCTTCAGACAGAAGGGCAGAGCGAGGCGTGGCCACCGGCCTTCAGGTTTGCTTTGGCTTCTCTCCCTTCCATTCAGGGCCACTTCTCCAGCATGGATGATTTTTCTCTTTAACCTTATGATTTTAGATTTTAAAAGATCTGAGATGGCCACCTGAAAAAGAAGAAATAATTGCTTAGGACTCTTGGCTTTAGTACTTTCAGTACACTGCTGGTTCGATCTGCTGTCTTAGTACCTGTGGTGAGGCAGAACATCATTGCAGAGAGCATAGTTTGGAGTAAATCTGCTCACCTATCATGGGTGCCAGAAAGCAGATAGATGGATAGATGGATGGAAGGATGGATGGATAGATAGATAGATAGATAGATAGATAGATAGATAGATAGATAGATAGATAGATAGATAGATAAATAGATAGACAGACAGACAGATAGACAGACAGATGAAAGAGAAGGGGGCAGTATTGCAGTAAGTGCTTCAGTGGCATAGTCTCAGTGAGATATCCTGAAAGTTTTGCTGCCTCCCAATAGCACCACAAGATGGCAGGCCAGCTTTTAACATGTAATCTATGGGAGCCATTTAAAGCATAAGGTGCTGAAAAAAATTAATCTTCTGGGAGCCTAAAAATTGGGTATTTGCTTTGTTAAGACTACTTTTAAAACTAGTATCCAATAAAACTTTGAGGTGCTAGGTCTCTAATGATCTCACCCAATAAACATCTTACTTGACATGCCACAATCTGTTGCTTAAGGAGTTAAGCACATCATCTTTTGTGACTAGACTTGAAGAGGGCTCTTGGAAACATGAGCCAAACTTCCTCATGATTTTGCCTATATATCTGTTAAGTTTGATAATCTTCCTTTACATCTTTTCCCTGTAATAAATATTAGTTATAAGTTTGACACATGCTGGGCCCTTTGGGTCCTTTCAACAAATCACCAAACCTAGAATAGTCTTAGAGAGCCTGACTAAGGAAGCAAAGGAAATTATTTTAATCTTTGACTTTTGAATTATTTAAATTTAAAAGCACTATAATGAGGGAGAGGAGACTGGATATCCATCTGTAGAAGAATGGAATTTGCTGTATATCTCTAACCCTATACAAAAATAAATGCAAAATGAATTGAAGATAAAAAGCCTAAAATGCAGATACTGCTGTAGACACAGAGAGCTCACTTCAAGCAGGTCAGGAAGCAGGAGCTGATGCAGAGGCCATGGGGAATGTTACTTCCTGGCTTGCTTGAGTTCCAGTCCTGACTTCCTTTAGTTATGAACAGAAATGTGGAAGTGCAAGCTGAATAAACCCTTTCCTCCCCAACTTCCTTCTTGGCCATGATGTTTGTGCAGGAATAGAGACCCTGACTAAGACAGTGGGGAAAGAGGAGCTCTTACTCCCCGCTGGTGGAAGTGTAAACAAATATAGCCATTATGGAAATAATATGAGGAGCTCTGGAAAAAATATAGAACCATGTGACCCAGATATACCATGTTTGGACATAGATCTAAAGGACTCTATAGTCTGTCACAAAGAGATTTGTACATTCATGTTTATTGCTGCATAAGCTAAAATAGTTAGGAAATGGTAGCAGCCTGGATATCCATAATGGATGAGTGGATAATAAAAATGTGGCACATACACACAATATCATTTTATTTATTGTATAGAAAAATGAAATCATGAAAATTTCAGGAATGGAAAGATCTAGAAAGTATATTATAATTGTTTCATATGTGGTTCGTAGTTTATAATATCTCCATTTACTAGTGGGAGGTCGGTGTGGGTATAGGTTATGAAACCAGGAAGGAGGCTACTAAAGGAGGAATATAGTTTGTGAGGAAAGGTGAGGGTATAGGTAACAAGACAGGTAACATTTAAAAGAAAAAGAGAAAAAGAGCTGTGGAAGATTATAAGGGAGATGAACACAGGCATGAAGAGACAGGAGAGGAGAATAAATAAATATACATATTATTTTACTTGAAATGTCAAAATGTAACTTAATGTTCTAATTTTAAAACTTGTAAGTAAAACTTGGAATTTATTTAGATGAAAACACAAAATAAAGGCACATAAAAATATCCACAAACTATTCATTGAGCAAAGGAATAGTTTCTAGAACCTATACATTTTACATTTTAACATTAAAAGAGCAAATAATTTTATTATAAAATAAGCCAAAGTCATGAAAGACAGGCACCTTAAGGAGAAAGATAAATAAATGAAAAATAGGCTCATGAAAAGAGTTTCAACATTAGCTATTAAATAAAGGTGAATTAAAACCATTAAGTGGGTTGAGGAGATGGCTCAGTCATTAGAGTGCTTGGTACCCAAGCGTGAGAACCTGAGTTAGGATTCTTGGCTCCCATGTATTAGTACAGAGCTAGAAATGCATGTTTGCAATTGCAGTGCTATAGAAGCAGAGACAGGGGGATCCCTGTGGTTTACTAGATAGCCAATCTAGCTGAACAGAAATGCTCCAGGTTCAGTGAGAGAAGCCACAGAAAAAAAAACAAGGTGGAGAACTTTGGAGGAATTATGCCCAAACTTGACCTCTGTCTTCCCCACACATACCTGCCACCATGCCTGCCAATGTGAATTTGAAGCCTGGACCTACATGGTAGAGAGAGAACCAACTCATGCTAGTTGTCCTCTGACTTCCCTATGTGTGCCATGGCACTTGAATGTCCACACACATACATACATGCATATGCAAACAAAACAAAAAAGTGTAATTAATTCTTTTCCAAGATAGAAATGAAGTACAATCATTATTTCTACATTTCCAAAAGAAATCAAATCTTATGAGTGGCAATGAACTAAGTCAATAGGGATGAAAAGATCTTATAAAGCTCTGAGTGGGCAGAAAGGTGGCAAATGAGTGCATAAATTATTCACTAGTTATCAGTCACAGTGAAAGAGGGGGAAGTAGGGTTACTATACATGGCTCCTTGCAGATAAATGCAGAGGCTGCTTCTGACAGCAGAAGGAGCAGTCAGTTGATGGAATCATGACATGACATTCCCATGACAAGAAAAGTACCACCTACTCAACTGAAGATTTGATGGAAGTTTAATAAAGCAGAAACCATCAGGATCAAGAGACAATTACCATCAGGAGGGCTCAGACAAAATGGGGACTCTACATAAGTAGAATACAAAAGAATGCAATAAATAATATCCTGCCGGAAGCAGCCCCAGAGTAAAGATGAGGGCAAGGATCACAGCACAACAGAGTTTCAAACTAGCAGTGATGATGGTGGTGGTGGTGGTAGTGGCTGTGAAGAGGGCTGTTTGGGATATAGCCATAGCAACTATGCTGATTCCTAGCTGATACCAGTATTAGTGGTAGTCAGCAATCCTGGTGCTGGACTGGCAAGGAGCGTGGAAAAGCTGAAACAGCCAGGAACTTGTTCATTAAATAGCTTATCAACTCGTTGTCCTGCATTAACTGTTTCAGGCATTGTGTTGGGTGGATAAACTAACAAGTACCCATATGCCTAACTTAGAAACGGGTTCAGGAGTACTAAGATTACTATAACATGATTCCTACTCTTTAAGGAATCAAAATGAACTTGAGTAGCAGATATAAGAACCAATAACTACGGCAATGTAGTAATAATTGGGGGAAGAAAAAGAAACTGTTATCTGATAGTGTAGTCATTTTGCTGGTGCTCTAAAAGATCCCAAGACCCATATGGACAAAAGAAGTGACTCCCAGATTCCTATCGTGATCCATGGAATGGGTTTACCCATACACATTCATACACAAAATTAACAAAGGGGAAAATCTTTCAAAGGTGTCTTAGTTCCAATGGTTTATTCAAACTTCGAGCCTATAATCCTCCAAGATATCACAGAAAAAATGTGAAGTTATAGGGGGAGAGTACTTTTGTTGTTATTCTGAAAACTCTAAGATTACTCAGAGGGCAAGAGATTCCTCTTTTGAAGTTCTGGGGTGAGAACAGTGCCTAGAGCAATCTCTATTTGATCAATTCAATTACACTACCATTTTCAGCTTGTTGCTAGTGCAAACATTTCATTGGCGAGAACCAACACGATGCAAGAGAAAAGACCCTGAAGTTTCAAACGGGAACATTCTATTTTAATCACTCCACACTGGCACAACTTGGCCTTTGCATCTTCGTGTAGTGCTGTTATGGTGAGCATCTTGTGGTGCTTAAAAAGCAAATGACCATCTATGGTTCTTTTTGTTTTGTTTTGTTTTGTTTTGTTGGTCAAAAGGATGTTCAAACCTGAAATAAAGAGCCATAGCCTGGAACATTTATTCATGCTTTGCCTTTTCTTCTTGAAAATTATGTGAATTCCAAACACCTTGCAAAGTAAATCCCATGCTTTTGAGACCTGATCCAGAGTTCATGAAGACTTAAGAAAGTTACTTCAAATAAGTGAGCAAAAAAGTGTTGTAACAGGCATATGTGCTCCAGGGAAAGTTGAATGGGTTAGATGTCAGGTGGAATCCATTTTAAGATACACATGTAAAGATCCAGTGATCCAGGGTCCTTAAGGAAAGCCTTCTAACAGGCATGACCTTTATAACCATTGAAAGTGGAGCACACAGACACCCTCAAGTCACTTAAATGAGCCAACCTACCTTTCCCAGTTTCCATCTAGTCTTTGCCCTCTGGCATTGCCCCAGTAACTACAAACTCGTCCAAACTACAATCTGGGTATTGCAGAGATACAAAGCTGAGTTATACAGCACAACATGTTCACCTTTTTCCTCATACACTTTTTTAGCCTTTAACAGGCACCAACGTAGCCACACCCTCTCCCCGAGCCTACCAATCAACTGGGAGGCCCACCCTTCCTGTCGGCCAATTACCTTCACAGTGCTTCTGCAATCTCGCCCACTCACAAAGCTACTGGGAGCTGTCCCTCTGCACTTGCTGTAAACCGTACCCCCCTCCTCGCTGCACTGGCGACAGTGACACGGGTCCTTCCATCCTGGAGAAGAGGCCCGCTGTCACGCAAGGCCCAGGACCTCCCAAGAGATTCTAAGCAACCGCCTCCTAGAGGAAAGGGAAAAGCTACCCAGAATGCCAGGCCCACACCCGGCCTTCTGACCCCGGAAGTGGTTCTCCCCTTTACTTTCAATAGGGGCGGGCACTGCCGCAGGTCTAGCCCGGCATGCCCCGGGCTTCCGGTGACCTCTGGCCCTTTTCTGTCGTCCGCTCCTGCTGCTTAGCGTGCTCGCTCGCGCGTTGCTTTCCTCCACGCTCCCGGCTTCCTCCCCACGCTGCCCGGTGACCGTGGCGCCCGCGAACGGCGCGGCGGCGGCGGAGAGTAGTCGTCATGGCCGCCTCTAAGCCCATAGAGGCGGCGATGGCGGCGGCTGCTGCGCCCGGTTCTGGAAATGGAGTGGGCGGTGGCGGTGGGACTGTGGGCCCCGGCTCGGGCGCGGGGACCTTGCCGCGATGGCACGTGGCGCTGGCCATCGGGGCGCCCCTGTTGCTGGGTGCTGGGGCCATGTACCTGTGGAGCCGAAGGCGGAGGCGCCGGGAAGCGGGAGGCCGGGGCGACGCCAGCGGCCTGAAGCGCAACAGTGAACGAAAGACCCCAGAGGGCAGGGCCAGTCCGGCCCTGGGCATTGGCCACTCCGACGGTTCTGGTGACTCCCTGGAAATGGTGAGAAGCCGCCCGGGCCGTAGAGGTGAAAACGAGCGGATGCAGCTTTTCCTTGACCCGTTGTGCGGGTGAGGGGCCCTCCCACCGGTCGGAAACTGCCGAGCGGCAGCAGACGAATTTAGAGTCTTTTCTGGTTGCCTTTATAGGGAATGGAATAGCTGCTCTAGGCTGGCTAGCATAGAGACGGTCTTTCTCAATTTCCTTTGAGATCCAACAGAATACTTTGCTTTTCTTCTCAGTGACACAGCATTTATCTCTGGTGGTGTAGGTATGGGAAACATGCACAAATATGTTTATTCCACCAATCGAAGAAAGGCAAATTTCACGGAATGATTGGAGTTGTGACGTGAGTTGTTGTGATTCCCAAGACCAAAAATTTACTAACTAACAAGCCATTTTTCTTTCGGAGTTACTTCTCTCCTTGTTGTATGTGTGTGTGTGTGGGGGCGCGGTTAGCAACTATAGTTACAAAGTTGAAAAATAAAAACCATTAGGTAGCTTTGTATATAGGACATAGTTCAGTTTCTAAGACCAGCACCCCGACGCACATCTTAAGAGTGTTCTGTTTCGGCTGAACATAATACACATGTCCAAGCCTGAGTCTCTGGTGTTAGCATTGGAGTGATGAACTGCTTTATCGGATCTGGTGGTCAGACTATTAAATCTTTTTGACAAGTTTGACAGCTTTGTGGAGAATTGGCATGGTCTGAGATTGAGTGAGATAACAGACTTTATCTGGGTCTGGAGTTCTGTGGTGGTATTACCAGAGTAAATCGAGTTCAGAGAAACTTACAGGTAAATAACTCCCAGGTATGTGCACAAGTAAATTCTTTATACACATGCATCCTATGTGCACTTAATGTTCTTGAGGAAAACTGTACAGTTAAATGAATGACAGGTATTTTCATCCCATCCAGCCTGAAGACACATTGTTCTTTTACTAAGTAGCTTCAGAAGTTCTGGTATATGACTCTAAGGATAGTGCTTACTGTGTGTGAGTCACTATGCTAGCCAGCAAGAAAGCTGTTTGTTCTCTCCTATGGGGAAATTAAACAGCCAATTTCTAACCAGAACTTAAACAATTTTGGAAGGAACCATGATCTTTGAGAACTGAGGAGATGCCATTCTAGATTGTCCTGTCCAGCACTGTTATTTTGGTAAGCTCAGTTTATGTCATTGTCATCCTGGTAGGATAAGAGGATTAAAATATTAGGTCCCTTCTATTTCATCCAGCACTAAAATGTTCAACCAGAGTTTTTAGGATGAGAGCCTGGCACTGGCAGCCCTAGCAAGCTAGTGAGCAACCAAACTCCAAGAAGCCCTTTACAGAGATAAATAATGGCAAAAAGCAAAGGTTTCTTTAGTGTTGCCATACTGGAAAGGGAGGTGGTTAGTTGGTTCCAGTAACTTCTAAGGTTTTAGGTTACTCACCAGACCTTTAAGGTTTAAATAATGAGAGAATGAGGACAAGAGGTGTGGGGAGTTAAGCATCTCTGGTCAAGAAGTGCAGTTCTGATCCTGCAACAGGGATGGTGGGTGGGCTGAATGAAGGGTTCCTAAGGGAATTAGTCTGCTTCCTACAAGACAGTTGCCTATATCCCGAGACATCCAGGGTAATTACCCTCCTCTGAGGAGTACTCTGGAATCCAAGGTGACTCAAGGAAAAAGGTTAAGGACAATGACTTAACCTCTGCGTTTAGTTGACTTGAAGGTGACAATGCAGAGATGTTAAACCTTGTCCTATTTTCAGTCATCTATGGGCCAAAGTGAGATTTTATGGGCATTTTTAGCAAAGCAACTTGTGAGTGCCTGTTTAAGAACTGGTGGGGTTGTGAGTGCCCGTGAAGGTGGTTGTCAAGAGCTTTCTTTGACTCAGTTATTATCTTGTATCTTTTCCATATATATGAAATTTTATACGTGTGAAAATTTCATATCTAAAGTTTCTATTTCATTTTAATCTGGAATAGTAGATAAGTAAGCATTACATAAAAGTTACTGGTTCTAATCATAAATAAATTAAGAATCAGGGAAGCTGGCCTGGAGAGGTGACTTAACGGTTAAAAGAGTGCGTACTCCTCTTGCAGAGAGCATGAGTTTGTTCCCAGGATCCTTGTCTGATAGCTCACACTTGTAATTCCAGCTCCGGAAGGATTCAGTACCTCCAGTGTTCAAGAACACCCTCACTTGGTTACACATAAGCACGTGTGTGCATTCGCACACACACAACACAAATAATTGAAAGTAAGGGTAGTTTTACATATGAAACTTTTAGCATTACATTATAGTTTCAGCCACATCCCCTATCCCAGGCATGCTTATACTGTGGTTTTGGAAGAATTAGTAAATTCTCTTTTCAGTATTGCAGCATTGTCTTCAGCATTACTAATGATTTTTATAAATGGCGTATAGTTTCTATAAAGAATAATTTTGATTGACCTGACTCCCATTGAATTCTCTGAGTACTTGAACTGCTTTAAAATGGTTATTATATTTGTCCCAAAATAAAACTGAGCAAAACACTTGCATATACCATTTTTCTTACCTCACCATGTAGAATTTAGGAATGTGTTTCTGAAATCTTGTTTGGATTACTAAATTATTGTTTAGCAAGGCAATATTAAAAAAATCTTAGTCTTTTCTAATGGAAATGTATATTCTTAACTGTTGGTAAAAGTTAGTTTTGACTATTATGAGTGTCTGAGTGTAACTGACTATTCAGCCTGCTGTGTATTTCCTGTGGTTAGAGGACTTGCTCTGCATTAGCATGTGTCTCTGCTGAAGGTAGAGCAGGGTTTCTAGAAGCTGTGCTAATTCTCCAGCTGAGCAGTAATTACAGTTTTAACAGAATTAAGGAATCACCAGATATCTTTTCAGGGTTCAGTGTTAGCACTCTGAATAGAAAACCTGTTTAGTTTTGTCTTTTGGCTTAATGTTTGCCCAAATATAAAATGAACTAGTGATAGATGTTCCACTGTGTAATGTGGGCCACATCCACTTATCACTTGTATGAGGCAGTAAAAGCTTGGAAGAAAAATGCAAAGCTGTTCATGTTGGTTTTGAGCAATGAGAACTTCAAGATATCATCAAAGAGAACATCTGACAGTTGGTAGTTTCTAAGAGTGAGGTAAAGTGTTAAACCATGCTCCATTTAAGTAGTTGTAAAATTTACCAGTGTTCTGTCTTACTCTAGTAGTTTTTTCAAACTTACAGATTTTCAACATTGGGAAATTTCTTATTTTATCCATGACACTTCCCACTCCAGGTTTGAGCTACCTCAAAAGACTAACAAATACACACTAAGCCTAGTATCCTAGTCGCTCTAGTAAATATGCACTAGTTTAAGAGCAGCATCAATTTCATAACTATTAATTTCATAGTAACTTTTTATCCCATTATGCTTTAAGTTCAATGATTGATAAGGAGAAAATAGTTGTTGGTAATGTTCAAGATTTTTAGCCATTATACAGATATTATTCCACGTGAAGTGGTTAAGAACCACAGATCTATGCTAGACTAGTATGTTTAAACATGTTAGTGGAAGGGTTGGAGTTGGCTGTGATCATCTTCAAAATGAAATTGCTCTTTCTGATATTTTTCTTTAGGCTTTTGGTTCTATGTTAGTGATTGTGCATATACAAGTATGGTTATGTGCACCTGAGTGAAAATGCCCCTCGAGACCAGAGGCATCAGATTCTCCTGGAGCTTGGGTTAGAGGTGTTTGTGAGCAGCCCAACATGGGTGCTGGAACAGATCTCAGGTTCATTACAAGAGCAGTCAGTATATACTCTTAACCACTGATCTGTCTCTACCACTACCCTTAACTCCACCACCACCTTTTTTTTTTGGTAGTGTCTTCCTGTGTAGCCCTGGCTGGCCTCAGACTCAGAGCTGTCTGATTCTGCTTCCCAAGTACTGGAACTAAAGACATACTTTGTCAGGCTTAGTTCTAGTCATTAAAAAAAAGTATCAAGGATTACTGGTGACTCTCTTATTATAACTAATACTTTTCTAACCTTTAGTAATATTTTACAGAGCCCTTTTAATAACTTTTTCTCCTACTAAGACACATTTCCCTGGTTTTCTTTTTAATATCACTAATTGTTAATATTCTTCTGCTTTTTTCCTTTTAATGACCTTTATGGTTCTGCTGTAAGAATTCTTACATACTCTACCAGTTCCATGGATGTTAGCCAGACTTCTCACAAAGTCTAACGTAAAAGGAGTCTTCATTTGTCTTATGAGTGTTTCAGTCTCCTCCTTTTCCCAATCACACCTCTTCTTAAATAATGTGTCATAAAATGTCCCCAGCAGAGTCTTAGGTGTCATCACTATCTCACTGTACCACTTTTATGTTCTCTATATCTAATCAGTAAATAAAAGCAGAATATTCTACACCATATCTTAAATAGCTGACTAATCATTCCGCAACTGAATAGATACTGTCCTTTTTTAATCTATATTTATTTTTTAAAATTAGAGTCAGCTCTGTCCATATTTCCTGCATCTGTGGATTCAACAAATGTAGGATCAAAGATATTAGGGGGCAGGGGATTGCACAACTATTGAACATGTACATTTTTACCATTCCCTAGATAACACAGTAATGATTTACATAGCACTTATATTGTACTAGGTAATGAGTAATTTAGAGATGATTGAAAGTACACAGGAGAGGGATGGACATAGTAGCTTAGTTGGTAGAGTGCTTGGTTAGCTTAGCTTACACAAAGCCCTTAGTTTGATTCCCAGCATATGCTTATAATCCTAGCACTTCCTGTAGAGGAAGGAGTAGCATCCTACACTACATAGGAAGTGGTACATATAACAGCTCCTTGGGGAAATTACTTGAGCCCACAAGTTTGGAACTAATCTGGGTTTGAATACCCACAGATTTTTGGTGTGGGATGAGGTCCTAGAACTAATCCTCTGGGTATTGAAGGACAACTGTAGTCTTCTACTTTGTTGTCCCTATTAGATTAAATCCCATGAGCCCATGCTTAAAATGATAAAGCTGTCCAGTCCAGATAAAGTCTGTTTATCTTGAATGGCGTTTCTCCATGGAGTTAATTCTCTGTAACCTTTCTACTCTGTCCTCATGCCTGAATAGTGGAATTACAGGAAAATGTTACCACACTCAGCTGCTACTTCACTCTGGTCTGGTATTTGGATGTTCTATGAACATTGCCTCTTACACACTGTCTTCATAAAACACACAACAGTGAAGCCATCTCACCTTTTCTGAAATTCCATAATTCCCCAGGTTATATATAGCATTTATCATAGAGTGCTAAAGTTTATTCCTACCTTTATTGCTATTGTAGTCTTGAATCTCTAAACACTGGGATTGGCTCTATTTTGTTTTCTCTTTTCAGAACTTAATGAAGTGCCTGGCACACAGCAGGTATTTGAAACTAATTTCAAGTATAAGTTTATAGGTATAAATACATAAATTAATGACTGGAGGATCTTTATTTAGAATGGTTCAACTTAAAATTTGTCAACTTTATGATGGTATTAAAGCAACAAACATTCAGTAGAAACTTTTGAATTTTCATCTTGTCCCAGGTTAGGTGACAGGTTATGGGCAGCAGGAGAGAACCACAGCTACAGGATGGTGTGGGTAAACCACCACTCTGTATTTTACTGTGTTGCTAAGCTATGATGTTTACTAGCTTAGGTTTACTACATGAATTTTTAATTGGGATATTTTCTTTTTATTGTTTTGTTTTGTTTTTAACACACTCTGTAACATAGCCATGTCAGGAGACCTGTTTAGATACCAGTCCTTTTCTGTCGTTTTGCACATTTCCATGTCTGTTAATTCTTTTGGTTGATATTTTTCCTTCCTGAAATACTTCCTTAATGTTTATTAGCCATTTGGTTTCAGAGAAGATTCTAAGCAAATTTTACTAACAATTTACTGGAGCTGAAACTTACTACTAAACTTTTATTGCAAACTGTAACTTGTTTGTTAGAGGATTGCTTCTTCAAAACATGGGCAATTTTGGCCTCTTACTCGACAAGTTGTAATGCATAGTAATGTTTGTTAAAAAGAGAAAAGACATGTTTAGTGCTTTTCATTGTTTCTTAACTGTATAGCCTGAGATACTTGCTTGTGATTCTGTTTTCCTTCATAGGTTTGGATTTATGTGCATATTGCTCTTCCTTGAGCTGATAATTTTCTTGCCAGCTGTGTGATTTACTGCTGGTCTAATGTTTTTCTATGTTTTTCTAATGTAGATTGGAATTTTAGTATTTGGTTAGTCATAATTCATTTGGAAAGTGGTCATTTACTTGTTTTCTATGTTGTCATGTAGCATGTTCCTTCAGGAAGAACTACTCTTTTGGGTGTTGTATAGCTGTGTCCAAATCTGTGATGCTTGAGCACCTTATTCGTGTGTGTAAATTATATTTTTTTTAAAAAAATTAAAATTGTTTATTTAAAAATATTTGTTTATTTGTTTATTTAATGTATGTGAGTACACTGTAGCTATCTTCAGACACACCAGAAGGGGGCATTGGACCCCATTACAGATGGTTGTGAGCCTCAATGTGGTTGCTGGGAATTGAACTCAGGACCTCTGGAAGAGCAGCTAGTGCTCTTAACGGCTGAGCCATCTCTCCAGCCCATACATTATATTTTTGAGTGAAGTGTACATCATACTTTACATGCATGCTCATATGCTTCAGTCATCTTGACATTTCTGTAATCCCTAATACATGGTAGATGTTAGTTTCTTAACTATTTTAGAATAATTAAAACAATAGTGTATATGTGTAGTGTAGATTCAAGATACAATTCAGATCCATTTTAGGCCTAATCACAATATATGTCAACAGCAGTTAAGTTTTTGTTGTTTTTCTCCCTTGAATATTTTCATTCCACAGTTAGAATTCATGGACATGGAAAGCCACATGTGTAGTGATGAATTTAGGGCTTGGGGAATATTTGTCTCAGAGAGTAATATGCTTTTTTTTTTAAGATTTATTTATTTTATGTATATAAGTACACTGTCGCAGTCTTCGGACACACCAGAAGAGGGTATCAGATCCCATTACAGATTATTGTGAGCCACCATGTGGTTGCTGGGATTTGAACTCAGGACCTCTGGAAGAGCAGTCAGTGCTCTTAACCACTGAGCCATCTCTCCAGCTTATAGATCAATATGAGTTCAGATCCCTACTGCCATGTAAAATGCAGTTGTAGACCCTAGCATTGAGGAAACAGGCAGATGCTTCCTAGTGGCTCACTGGCTAGCCAGTGTAGGCAAAATTGAGATTAGGTTCACTGAGAGACACTGTCTCAAAAAATAAGGTAGAAAAGCACCTGAGGGAGCTATCCCAATATCACCCTCTGACTACTAGCACACACAAACACAGTGAACTAAATTGTGCTTTTCAGCAAAGAGAGAAATATCTGATGGTACTGGTGATTCTATTTGTATGGAATAAATCTGTGTGAGCAGCATACCTTAATGTTTTCTTTGTTCATCTCCAGAGGGTGAGCATTGGGCTTTTTGTTGGTTGGTTGGTTGGTTTGCCTTGGTGCAGGCAAGTAGATGGGTACGGCAGACGTTGTTCTATAGATGGAGATTCTCCTCCGTAAATACAAGCTATACCATCCATACAATATAAAAATAAGGTGTTGTTAAGTCAGATCCATGGAATTTGAATACTGCCTTGGGCATAGTCCTAATTCTGTTAGGGCTCTTTGCATAAAATGGAACTAGGTGCACCTTTTATGTCTTTATGATGTAGCTCTTAAAAACATTGACAATAATTAATAACTTCCTTCATACATTTCCATGATACCTTCTCTTTGGATCCAGACCTTTGTTGGATTGTCTTATCAGAATCACAGTGGCTAACTGCTGCTGATTATTCATTATGAGGAGAAAAATCTTACTCAAATTTGGAGTAGAAAATGAGAAATTTTATAATTTTAAGCAAATGATAGTATGATATAATGGGCAGAAAGGAATATCTTTTAATTACTTAATGTTCTTTCCATTATTCAAAACGATTAAATTTATGTCCTTGTATTGCCTTCTTTGAAGAAAGAATGCATATGACTTAGTCTCTTCAAAACTGTATTCCTCAGAGAGACTAAGGGACTTTCAGCTTTGTTTGCAAGATGGCCACCATTCTACTGGTAGCAAGTGCTATTACCAAGCTTCCCCAGTGAGAGTACCAGTGTTAGCAGGTGGTGAGATTAATGTTTCTGTGTGTACATGCACACACACATGGATGTGAAAGTTAAAGATCAGCTTTAGGTTTCATTTCTCAGAAGCCAGTCTACCTTGTGTCTTGAGACAGCTTCTCTTACTAGGGCTTGGGCCTCTGATTAGACTAAGCTGGCTGGTAAGCCAGGAAGGCCCAGTTCACCTGTCCCTGACTCCCCAGTTCTGGGATTACACAAGTGCCAGCATGCCCAGCTTTTTATGTGGGATCAAACTTAGTTCATTGTGCTTGTACCGTGTGCCCTCTGAGGACTGAGCCCACAGGTTAATGTTCTTTAAACCTGCGGGACTTGTATGAGGCCAGAGTGTAATAAAACCAATTGTGATGAAAGTCTCAGGACTAGTAACTTTTCATAACATTTAATTACAAAATTTATAGCACTCAAAAAAAGACTACCAAAATCAAGTTGCTTCCAGTAATCTTAAATGAGTTTGTGGGGTTTTTTTAAGGACTCTGGTAGCTTCTGAATAGACCAATAGACTACATGAAAACTAGCTTCTCAAGATGTTCCTATATGTTTGAGGTCATCTTGTCTTCAGTTTTCATTTGTGAAAATGTACTTTCAGAACTGTTTTGAGGTGGTATGTTTTTCTAACTTCTGCCTTTATTTTTATTTTTTTTTTGAGACAGGGTTTCTCTGTATAGCCCTGGCTGTCCTGGACCTCACTGTGTAGACCAGGCTGGCCTCGAACTCAGAAATCCTCCTGCCTCTGCCTCCCAAGTGCTGGGATTAAAGGTGTGCGCCACCATGGCCCGGCACTAACTTCTGCCTTTAATTCTAAAGATATTTAATATAACTTGAGAGGGTAGACGGTGAGGGAAATATCTGTGAAAAGCTATAGAAGAGATTTCTGTGTGGTAGAGTTAAATCCCCTTGTATTAAAACAGTGATTATAATGTCCATTAAGGTCTCCTCTCAGTACATTAATTTTTGCCTGAAAAGCCTAGTTTTGGGTGTAACAGAAGGCTAGTGTTTGTTGATATCCAGGTTTTTGTGATAAATTCAATTACTATTCTGTTGTAGTGCCATTTTTCTCTGCATTTTTATTGAAGAAAAGTTATAGATCAGAAAATAATGGGAGTTGGGGTAATCAAAAGGTGAGGCAATGTGCTACTGCTAAGTAGCTGGCCACAGTGGAGAAGTGGAGGAGTTAGAATGGGAGAGTTTGCCAGGTCATCATTTGTCTATATGATTGTATTCTTTTTCAACCTGTCTTCAGAACACCAGTAATTTTCAGTAGTACAATAAGGAAATTAAATCAACTTAAGAAATCAGGATTTTTTAAAAGGAAATTGTTATGAAACTTAATTGAGGGGGTTGGAGAGATGGCTCAGGGGATAAGAACAGTTGTTGCTCTTGTAAAAGGACCTGAGTTCAATTCCCAGCACCCATGTAGTGACTAACAACCACATGTTATTTCAGTTCCAGAAGATCTGATACCTTTTTTGGCCTCTTGTGGCACATAAACATATATGCATACAACACAGCCACACACATAAAATTAAATAAAAAAAAGTAGCTAGTTGAGATTCAGTTTGTTGGACTTAGTGCATTTAGACTTTGCTACGTGAAGAGTGCTGTCCGCATTCTTAAAAGAAATCCATATCCCTTTGTTCAGATTCCTCTCCGTCCTTTTCATTTTTCAGTCCCAGCTCCAGTTTCTTCTTGTGATTTTATTTAGACTTAGGAAGAGTTTATTACCTGTTTGTGCCAATGAACCAAGGTTCTGTACTTTGACCAATGAATGTTCTTTTTATTTAATCTGAAAATCTTTAGTAAAAATACTGAATAATTGAAATGTGTTGATAGTTACCCCGCATTATTTTCTACATGGTCCCTAATGTTAAGCAAGCTTTCAGTGACTCAGAAACAATGAAAACTTATTGTGCTAAAATAAAATAATGTTTTTCTTTCATTTTTATTTGCTATCAAAAGCAGTCAAAAATTTAAGTTTAATGTTTATTTTTCCTTTCTAAGATGTTTTTGTGTTGTGTTGCTTTAAGTCATCTATTTAGACAGCATTTAACTTTACTTTTAAGCAACTTGAAGATCTTTTAATCAAAGATTCGACCTCGTCACATTTATTGTTACTGAGAAGTGTAGTGATTGTTGCTCGTGCCTTTCTGTCTGCTTTTTTTATTGGTCACTCATCTGCTCCAGGCACATTTTAGGACTAAAGAGGTCATGGATGTTCATGTTGTATTTAACTTTACACACTAGTCTCTCAAATTACAGGATTTTATGTTGAAAGACTTGCTTCAGAGGTTTGTGATTGTTAATTATTTATCAGGACCTGATGTTGACAGTTTGTACCGGATTCATTCTTTTTCTTTCGTAGGTAATCTGATTTTCCTTTCTATTTAAATATCTTTGGGATGTTTGCTGTAAATTTCAACATAACATGTTTAAATGCACATAGTTTTGTTTTTCTTAATATTTTTCTTATCCCTCTTTAACTATGTCTTTTCTTCTAGGAACTTGCTGGATAAATGTTGAAACTTATTTCCTTATTTTCTTTAAACTTCTCACCCCCATCCTGTTTTCATTGCATTCTGGAAGTTTCCTTGATCAAACCTTGTACTCCATTTGTTCCTTAGCCGTGTTTGTTGTAATATAGCCCCTCTTAAATTAATTATAATTCTTTTTTCCTTTCAAAATGCCTAATTATGGATTGTAGGCATTTTATATAGTTCAGTGGTAGAACTTGTGCTCTGCATGTAAAAGGCCCAGCAGCTTCTCCCCACCCCACTTTCTTTTGTTGTTTAGTTTCTTTATCAGATACTAGTTTTCTGTTTGAGTTGGGTGCCTCACTTGAATGCATTGACTTTCTTTCAGTGTTAGCAGTTCCTCTTTGTGTGGTCTCTTAGAAAGAGGACCATCCTCCCTTCAGGATGACAGCCCTATTGCAGTCTGACTTGTACTTTTGTCCAGTAGAGAAAATGTATTAAAGAGGGGATCCTAAATGCAAGCTATCTACTTATCATCCTGATGATTGTCTTCATAAAGCCATACAAGGGGTTCTCATTTGGCCTGTGCCTCTCCCCCTCCCCCATTGGTTTTGTTGCTTGTTTGTTTGTTTTTAAGACAGGGTTTCTCTGTACAGACCTGGCTGTCTTACAACTCAATCTATATACCAGATCAGAGATCCACCTGCCTCTTCCTCCCAATTGTGGGCATTAAAATTGTGACCACGCCTGACTCATTTGTCTTTTCTTGTTGGTTTCAGCATATTTTCATAGTCTTATGCATGTGCCTCCCTTCTCCCTCCAAAATAAAAATCATGAAAGTTTTTTTATTGAATTTTTTTTTTATTTATATTTCAAATGTTATCCCCTTTCCTGGTTCCCCCCCTCCAGGAACCCCCCTATTTCATCCTCCCTCCCCCTGCTTCTATGAGGATGTTCCTCCACCCACCAATCATAAAGTTTTAAGCCCACGAGGCCTGGGCTGCAGGTCGGACATTTCTGTAACCTCTTTATCCTTAAAATGTTTCATGGTTGCTATTTGACTTAGACTGGAAGGCTTTTAGAAGTTGAATAAATCTGTTGACAAATGGAAGAGTTTTATTCGACTATTGATTTGGTTCCCACATCTTGATTTTTAAAATACATTTCTTGTTAGCACTATCTAGCTTAAATTGTTTAGGTTATATTTCTATGTATAATAGATAGTTTGAGTTACATACAAATCTTTCTTTGTATACTATACTAGAAATAACAACAACAAACTTATAGCTGTAATGATGCTAAAGAAGAGCAACGGAGAGTAAGGTGGGAGCTTGCTAGTGTGAAAGAGGCCCTGGGTTTGATTCCTAGCACCTCCAGAAGGGAAGTAAATAGTACTTATGTTTCCAGCCATTACCAAAATCCTCTGTAGTGTGTAAGGGCTCCAGTTTGACATGACCCTATCCATCATCTTGGCCATAACTACCCATTGCCTGACAGAGTTTCCTTAAATGTGTGATATTAATCATTTTGAGAGAGTACAGGTGTTGTCCTGTTTGCTTGATACTACCTTTGTGTACCTCTTCTGCTTTAGGGTAAAGATCCTTCTTGCTACGGCATAAAATAGGAAGTCGGGGATCTGTTGATTTCTTTTTTAATTTAGTTGTTGCTATTTGCTTTAAGAAATTACCACTTGTAATGCTGGCAGAAATGATAAAGGATAGGTTAGTATGTTAGTGTTTTTGGAAGAAGTCTGGGAGGTTTTAAACTGTAAACAACCATCCTGTCTTCTCATATTCTTTCATCAACTTGTTTAATCACTGTGGTCTAAATTTATTCTAAATGTCAGTTCTTAAAAATCATTTTCTCTCATTTCAGAGCTCTCTGGATAGAGCCCAAGCAGCCAAAAACAAAGGCAACAAATATTTCAAAGCAGGAAAATATGAGCAAGCTATTCAGTGCTACACCGAGGCCATTAGTTTGTGCCCTACTGAGAAGAATGTAGACCTTTCTACGTTTTATCAGAACAGAGCTGCTGCCTTTGAACAATTGGTATGTACTCTGGGTTGTTTCCATTGTACTCCATTGCTTTTCCTCTGTTTATCTGCTGAAAGTCTCAGTCAATTCTACTCAGATGTAATGCACCTTTTGAAGTTGATTTGAAATTAAAAGAATTTTTCAGTTTTGGTAGCCAAACTGAAGACCAAAATTCTATGAATTTTAATAAAACAAGATAGTTTAAGTTAAACTTGCATAGTGATCCAACCCCCCACACACACACACACAAGTTTGAGACTATTTGTTTAATTTTTGTTTTCTTGTCTATAATATGGAAAAGGAAGAAAACGATGAGTTCCTCTTACACACACTGATTGTCCATGGCTTTTGTCACTAGCATGTCTTGTACAGTTTTTATATCAGTGTATTCAAATCTTTCATTCTTATTAAGGGCTATGTAATACAACTGTATACTTTAAGATATGAAATTACTCTAATACCAGCATCTAGTGTTTTCAAACATAAAAGTTTCCTGAGTACAGAGAAATGAAAGTGAAGTAAGCAGAGACCGAGTGAGGAAGAGGCTATAAGCAGTGAGTTCACGTTTGAGCTAAGTGTGCTAGTCTCCACTGTGTTCTCAGCACTGAGGAGGTGAGGAGGGCGAGTTGATGGCCAGTGTGTAACATAGCAAGACTTTGGCTAAAGAAAATATGAATAAGTGAAATAAATTAATCTGCACTTCATTCTGAGTACAATAGAAGTGCTTAAGGGCTTTTTGCAGTGGGGGAGTATCATAAATATTTTTCCTACTATTCTGTCAAGAATATATTGGAATCAGAGGGGTGACTGGGAAAGCAGGTAAGCATGTTGTTACAGGAGTCTACACAACACATAAAGGGAAGCTGAAGACCAGCAAAACTTGCTATTGCCTTGGGTATGAAACATGAAGACAAGAATTTTAATTCCATCAGGGTGGAAGATGAAAGAGACAGCTAAGAGCAGATAGTTTAAGACACAGCTGTAATTTAGCAGGGTAGCCAGGCTGCAGGATGTTATGTAAAGCAGGGCAATCACCTAGGAAGAAGAGGGGTGAGTGCTTGAACATTGCAGCATGTAGCAATTAAGTAGATGGAAGGATTCAGCCAAATCAATTGGGAGTGGGCAGCCAGTAATGTAAGTGGATAGCAGGCAGGTGGCAAGGTGGACTGACGGCAAATTGCTGGTAAGTGGGGCAGTAACTGTAAGGAGTGACAATCTGAACATGCATCCTTGTTTTAGGATGCATCAGAATTGAGGTGGGTGTTTGCAGAGAAGGAACGGCTGAAAGAGTAAGACCCTGGCGTGGATCCAGTAAGACCATGTGGATCCAGATCAGTAGTGCTGAAGGAGTGATAGCTGTGCCGGCAGCACAGAGCCGCTGGCGGGTGGAAGGTGGCAAAACAGCCAAGGTCTTCATTGCCTAGTGTTAGGGGCGGGAGGCAGGCAACAAGAGGGTTTGGATTTTTTGTTTGGTTTGGTTTTTTGTATATTGTTGTGACTCTTAGAATTGGAAATACTTTCATTGAGAAACTCTTTAACACTTGGTCTGTCAGGTTTTGAAAACTCAATTCTGTTGAACAGTTCTGTTTTCAGTGTAACTGCTTTCTTTTTTTTTTCTTTTCATGCTTTCATTACAGCAAAAATGGAAAGAAGTGGCACAAGATTGTACAAAGGCTGTTGAACTTAATCCCAAATATGTGAAAGCTCTCTTTAGACGTGCAAAAGCCCATGAGAAGCTAGACAATAAGAAGGAGTGTTTAGAAGGTGAGGGCATTTCTGTATTTTCCTAGGAAAATTACTGAAGGCGCTGTAGTCACTAGTAAATTTATATGAAGCTGCCTTGGGAGTGTAGAGATCAGCTAATTGTCTTTCAGTGTTAAACTATGCTACAGTTGAGGCTTTGTTCTTTAATTAAATAGAAATTCCTGATATATAAGTTCTATCTCTGCCACTGTGTAATATTTATTGGTTGGTTGGTTAGTTGGTTAGTTGGTTGGTTGGTTGGTTGGTTGGTTGGTTGGTTGGTTGGTTTTTGGGGTAGGCATGTACTCTCTCTATAGCCCTGGCTGTCCTGGAACTCACTGTGTAGACCAGCTGACATCAAACTCATAGAGATCTCTCAGAGACCTGCCTCTGTCTCCCAAGTGCTAAGATTAAAGGCACATGTGCCACCATGCCCAGCCTGAACTGAGGAGTTAGTTATTCATGAGTATTAAGACTAAGAAAATGAGAAAAGTAGTTTTAGCAGGTTAGTGTTGACATATTTTCAGCTGCTTTGTTGTATAAATGTGAAATAACATGGAGATGAGTTATACTTTTTTCCTTCATATTTTTAAACATTTTGTACACAATTGCAGATTGTGTAATTGCTATAAAATCCAAGTGAAAATGTCATTCTCTGAAAATACTATAAATGTACTTCTGCCTCTAATTGGCCATCTCTATTTCCAAAACTGCAGTTAAAGTGCAGATCACAGGCTTTTAAAGTTCATTTTTCTAAGTGATGTGACTCTAAACCAAAGTACAATTTCTACAGTCTAAAAGTACTTTCAGTACCTTTTTGCATGTCCTTTAAAAAAATGTCAGCAATAAAGTTTAGCCATAATTACTCTTGATAATTTTTGTGGTTAATACTGGGGAATAAAACTCAGGTCCTCACTTAGCATACTTTTGTCACTGCGCTGAGCCTGAAGTGCTCTGTTGGTGTTTTATTGAAGGAATGAGTCTCTTAAAAGGATGAGGATGTCTTAGATCATGTTAGAAAATTTAAAAGTTTTGGGATGTCCTATGATGGTTGAAAGAATGCCTTTAAAATGGGAATGCAAAGTTTTGAAGTTACTAGCAGAAATAATTGTCAGAGAAGAGGTTGATTGGAGTTTCAGATCAAAGGAATGGCATAAGAAAGGAGCTTAGCCAGAGTTAGCACGAGATGCTGATTGACTTGCTTGGAAGAGTAAGGGCGTGGGATTGAGAGAGTGGAGCCTAGGAAGAGAGGCCACAGGTATTGCTCAAATACTTGGAATGACAGCAGGATAAGTGAGGACAGAGCTTCTGATCTTCCAAATTTCAAACCACTTTGTTGTGAGCTGTATATAGCATAACCAGTAGAAAGTGGTGTTTCAAGGATGTATTTGAGCTCTGTGGCAAAGTAGCTTTGGAGACAGAATAACTTGAAGACCTTTAAAAAGCTACTTATGAGGCAAGGCAAGAGGATTTATTGGGTGGAGGAGTTTGATAACAGCCTAAGCAGCATAGCAAGCTATGATTCTACTGTGTTCACTTGCCTTGTGTCACTAGCCAGAAGAGAATGTTCTGGATTCCTTGTTTTCTTTGCTATCTACAGAATGTGTTAGACCATTGAGAGACATCAGAAATTAAACAGGGTGAGCACATTATTTTACAGGTGAGGAAAACAAACCCCAGCGAAGTACAGTAGTGACCGTTCCTTAAAACTTAAACAGTTCCATATGCCTTGAGTTGAGCTTCACTGTTTGTAATTCAGTTGTACCTATTGATACTGTTGGTCATTTTCATAATAGATCCATAAATCTATTTTCTGTCGTTTCCAGATGTCACTGCTGTGTGTATATTAGAAGGGTTTCAAAATGAGCAGAGCATGCTGTTAGCTGATAAAGTTCTTAAACTTCTCGGAAAAGAGAATGCCAAAGAAAAATATAAGGTAAATTAATATGAGTTGGTAACAGTTCAATGCTAGTTAAACTTAGACATAATGTGTATTATGATAACTGAAATTAAAACTGGGTTGTGTTTCTTTTTCCTATACTCTTCGATTGTTACAACATAGCGATTTTCAGTAAGTCTAAAACTGTACTTTAAGAGTATAGTTCATTTTATGTATCAGGTATTGTCATTCAGCAGCCCACAGACCAAATCCAATCTGATTCCTATACATTACTGCCTGCATATTGCTTGGGGCTACTTTTGTCCTACTACAACACAGTTGAGTGGTTGTTAAAGTGTTCAGTCTGTATACTGTACAGTGTTTAAACTGTCTGCCACCTGAGCTTTTGTAGAAAAGATCTTGCCAACTCTTGCTCTGTGTCATTAGTTTTTAAAGGTATACTGTATCAGTGAACATTAGCGAGATAGTTTAATTCAACAATTAACTAAACTCTGTGCCAGAGCCCATGGTCCCAGATCTAGGCTAGTGACTTCTACAGTATAAACACTTGGGAGGCTAAGATAAGAGGAGCACCAGGAATTTGAGACCAGCCTATGCTATAAAACAACACCCTAATCTTTTAAAAAGGAGAGAGAAAAGGCATAGTCCCTTCCTTGCCAGGGTTTTGTTTTAGTGGAACAGATGTTAAGTATAAAAGAGCTAATAGTAAGTACTAGAGGGGAACGTTTAGTAGAATGCTGGGAGAGTGAGAGCGTAGCTAAAAGTCGCCATAGACTGACTGCTAAGTTTCCAGAGAATCAGGGCAGTTGTTCTCTTTTCCTTTACTGACATGATAATCTTTGAAACTAATCTAGACAACTGGGCTTACTTGGCACATGCCTATAGTTCCATTACAATGAGATTCTAAGTTGAATACAGACTAGTCTGCTTAAAGACCCTGTCTCAAAACAACACTTAGCAGGTTTCGTTAACTAACTTGTTCATGTATTAACATGTAGTGTGAATCCAAGGGCAATAGGACTAACTGTACTAGGTCTCGGAACTTTCTTGACTTCTGACAATTCGTAATGGATTTCTTTAAAATCACCCTCAAAACGTGTTGGATTCCTAGTCTTATCTTGTGGCTTAGAGCTTAATATTGTTAATTTGAAAATGAAAATACACTTGTTATAAGTTATTTTTTTTCTGCAGTGTACTTGCTGCTTTGATTAGTATTTTCTCATTTTAAAAAGAAGCTTAAACATAATTAATTTCAGAACCGTGAACCTCTGATGCCATCTCCACAGTTTATTAAATCTTACTTCAGTTCTTTCACCGATGATATAATTTCTCAACCAATGCTTAAAGGAGAGAAGTCTGACGAAGATAAAGACAAGGAAGGAGAAGCTTTAGAAGTAAAAGAAAAGTAAGTATGCCAGCACAGTGTCTGCTGGATGGACTTTGCACCTTGAAATTTGCCTGAACCACAAGTAGGTCCTCAATCACCTTTAAAAGAAAATCTCTATACAGATACAGTTCAATATACCCTTAAATTTATATTATTATCATTATTATTATGGACGTTGCACGATGAAATTTGCATGGACCACAAATAGGTTCTTAGTCACTTTTAAAAGAAAATCTGTGTAGATACAGATACAGTCAATATATATACCCTTAAATTTATATTATTATCATCATCATCATCATCATTATTATTATTATTCCTCTCTTTCTAGCAGATATATGCTAGTTCTCTGGTATTTCAGATTTTTTTCTGTCAGAGTTTTCCTTGCTTAATGAGATTATCAAGAAAACGCCTCTTAAGTTAATTGGTGTGGTTAGAAGACAAATTTATAAGCTGATGAATGCTTAGAAATGCTATAAATTTCTTCACGTTTTTTTCTACTTGTCCAGGACAGTGACAGTCTTGTGTTTTATACTATTGAAAACTGAAGTCGAAGGGCACATGCCTTTATGGCTGGAGACCTTGGGATTATAATATATATATGCATGCCATCTAAGCATGCACATTAATATTTGTCAGTGCTTGTGTTTTTTTCAGTTAGGGTAACTTCTCCCTGATATAAGGTAATAGTGTTGCTAATTGGGTATTCATTAATGTGTTTGGAAGGAAGGGAAATAATGTTCCCTATATTAAAACACAACTGAGTTTTAAGGAAATCTGTATAATTATACCAAGATATGTACATTTTAATTAGTATACAATGTTTCAGAAAGTCATAGTTGGGAAATAACTTGTTTCAGATGTCACATAGCTTTCTTAACAGTGAAACAGAAACAATAAACATTCCTCATCCCATAAAGTCTAGAGCAAAGTTAATCACCTTCTATGAGCTATGGTGAGAGATGACAGGATATAAATCATAAACTCACAAGAGCTCAGACTGCAATGTGTAGTTTATATTTCTGGCCTGCTCCAGGCCTCAGCATCACCATGTTTTGATGACACCACTACTGCTAATTCCCACTTTACAGAATTACTTTAAGATTTAGAGGCTTGTGTAATTACTTACCATGTTTTCAGTAAGTGGGAACTTTTTATGTTCAATCTGATCTTAATATAAATGTTCCTGTTTTCCTACCCTGGTAACCTGAGCAACAAAATAGAGAATAAACAGTTAGTGTGAAGGTAGAAAAGTTAGAAGAATTTGATATAATTTTTCTTGTAAATCATATACCAGTTTTCTCTATCTTGACTATAACAACTGAAATGAGAAATTGTACATTAATTTACAGTGCTCTTTATTACAGATGCTCTTTAACTTATGAGGGTTACACCCTTATAAATACATTGTAGGTTGACAACATGGGAAGTCAAATATGTGTTTACTTTACCTAACCACTGAGCAACATGGCACACAGTAGAGGAACAATTTTTTACCCTTGTAATCCTATGGGTAATTCTGAGGTGTGACTTCATGGATAGGGTTGTATCACATGTCTCTAACCCAATGCAACATAAAAATTTGACATATATACCTCTAAAGTATATTATTTTCACACCACGTTAATGTACAACTGTCATATATCAAATGTCTTAGAAATCCTGTAGAATACTTTTTTCTGTCAGAAGCTTCTTCGTTAAGTACCTCCTGTAGCAGTCATCATCTTAGAAGAATGTTGCAGCTGGGCTGTGTTGGTAGGCCATGCCTTTTCCCAGCACTTGGGAGGCAGAGGTAGGCAGGTCTCTAAGTTTCGAGGCCAGACTGGTCTACAGAGCGAGTTCCAGGACAACACAGAGAAACCCTGTCTCAAACAAAAATAAACAACAACAAAAAGCAGGCGAAAACTCTACTCACTGTATTTTAAAAGGAGAGGTTGTTCAAGGGGCTCTTCAAGATCGCTTGTTGGGTAAACAAGAGTTCCCTGTCATGAGTTAATTCTAGGTCTACCTTTTAAGGTGGAATACTCACATTAGCTAATGTTTGAATCAAGTACTAATGTAAGAATTCTGCCAGTGACTCTTGTCTCCACTTGAAAACTGTTTCTTGAAGGTATCGAGAAAATCCTGTTGGTTAAGAACTCCTCGTCAGTTTAATCTCTAACCCCAGTTCCAGTCCCATACTGACTGTATGAAGAGAGAAGGAAGTGATGGTTGAGTGCCATCTGTAGCCGATTATAGCATTTGCTCTCTCCTTAGTAATTATTTTCCTATGTTTGCTTTCATCTTCAGTTCTGGATATTTAAAAGCTAAACAATATATGGAAGAAGAAAACTATGACAAAATCATAAGTGAATGTTCAAAGGAAATAGATGCTCAAGGCAAGTACATGGCAGAAGCTTTACTACTACGAGCCACCTTCTACTTGCTTATTGGCAGTGCCAACTCAGCCAAGCCGGACTTAGATAAGGTCATCAGTTTGAAGGAAGCTAATGTGAAGGTAGGTATATTTTGAAATGTGTGCGCATGTGAAAAGTTAGAAAGTGACCATGATTACTTTTGCAGTTCCTTTGCTTGATACCTTAGCATTTCACTTGCGCTTCCGTGAAAGGCTATTTTTTATTTTGAGAAGTCTACATCTAATATTGTTGTAGTGAATCTGAAGCAGTAATACTTACCTTCAGGCAAGAAAATAAACAACTTTTTTCTGCAGCATTTAGTATACTGTCAGATCCCTCTTGTGGCCATGGTATGCTGTAAAAGATTGATTTTGGATAATAGTGACAGTGGTGTGGTTTATAACGCTCTTCTAAATATTCTTAAAATCCTTTTGAAATTACATTTTCATACTAAAGTTACCCTACAAAATTTTCCTTAATCTCTTTTCATGCTGATGTCCTAATTACTGAATTTCTTATATTCCATTCTGCTATAAAGTATATGCATTGTTGCTTTGAAGAAGCCTGTGTTTATGATCATTACTTTTAGTTTTAACAGCAAAGAGTAATAATCTACTGTATGCTGTGTATAAAAATTACCTCAAAACAAACCAGAAACCTAAATGTAAGAACTAAAAATAAAACTCTTAGGAAAAACATAGAAATGACTATTATCTTGTATTAGGAAGGGTTTCTGAGATATGACACCTAGAATATAACTTCAAAAATCAAAAAGTACCATTAAGATAAAGAACTTGCTGCCAACGCTGAAAACTTGAGTTCAGGCCCTGGAGCCCAAATGGTAGAAGAAAGGATGAACTCTTGTGTCGGTTGCTCCTGTGAATATGTGTGGGCACACAGATAGTAAATAAATGAATGTGAAACGATAAATAACAGCTTTTGAGCCAGGGATGGTGGCTTATATTTGGGTGGCTGAGGTTGGAAGATTGCTTTAAGTAAGTAAGCCTGTGCTTGAAAGGACAGTATCATAAAACTAAAAACACCTTCCATAGAATGGAAGAAAACATTCATGAAAGGTTCTTTATAATCAAGAATAAAAACTTAGAACCCAACAGTAAAAAGGAAACCTAATCTGAAAATGTACAAAAGATTTGAATAACTCACCAAAGAATATTCTATAAATGAGCGATGATAGCATGAAAAAGTGTTCCAGTACCATTACCTGTTAGGACAGTTTCAGCCAAAACTTAATTGAAGTACCCCTTCTTTCCTGTTATCATGACTATAATTTTTTTTTTTAAATTGAAAGCACAGGCAACAAGACTGTTACTCAAAAACATGCATTGTAACAAATACTGGTAAGGATATAGGGAAATTGGAACATTATGTTGCTGGTAGGAATGTAAAATGACAAAGATTCTTTGGGAACTAGTTTGGCTATTCTTCAAAATGTTAACATATATAGTTGCCATGTAATCTATTGATGTTGCTTCCAGAGAACTTAAAACATACACATACATACCTGAATGTTGACAGCAGTATTAATCATGATATTCAAAATGTAAAAATAACCCATATGCCCAATATCTATACTGAAATATATCATAAAAGGGAATATTAATACACACCACATTGAAAATACTACATGAAAACCAGAAAAAGCTATATTGTATATGGAACATTCAGAATATACAAATGTGTGGACTAGAGGTAAGTCGTTTCTGGGCATTTGGATTAGAAGTGTTGTGCTTATGTGTGTTGTGTTCTTTACGTACAATAAAAACGCCCCAAAATCTGTAATAACCAACCTTTAAATATTAACAATATTTAGTTACTATACTAAAAGACTTGTATATAGTCTTTAAAAGGATAAACTTTATAGTAGGCGTTACAGAATTTTTTTTCTCTTAATTTAAATTGGATTTTAAAATTAACCAGGTACTTTCTCTAATTTTGGCACGTAGCTTCGAGCAAATGCCCTAATCAAAAGAGGCACCATGTGCATGCAGCAGCAGCAACCTATGCTGTCTACTCAGGACTTCAACATGGCTGCCGAGATTGATCCTATGAACTCAGACGTTTATCACCACCGAGGACAGGTGGGTAGGTCAGATCTCATCTAGAGCTGGGCTTGGTAACTACTCTTCAGGGTTTCTTGAAGTTTTCTTACAACATGTGAACTCTTAAATTGGCCTTTATTTGCTTACATCTTGAAGATTTATAATCATATGATATTATAGAAGAAAGGGAAGGCAAAAGAAGTGTTAGCAAATCAGCTAGCTAGCCTTTTGGGGTATTCATTTTTGTAGTTTGTAGGCTTTCAGTGAGTAAACACTAATCCCACTTAGTAAACGTTTTAATGATTCTTTGTACATATATGTGCTTGTAGGGGTATATGCACATAAGTGTAGGCTTCCAGGGAAGCCAGAGGTGTCAGGTCTCCCTAAACTAGAGCTATAGGGAGTTGTGAGATACTCACTACATATTGCAGGAACTCAAACACCCAGAATACACCTAGTCTTGTCTGATTTGCTTAGCATGCCTTCTTTTATTACAGTGAAGTAGAAAAAGTTCTACAACAACGGAAAATATGTATATTTATTTATTTGTTTATTTTAGACCTGAGTTTCACTTGTGCAAGCTCTTCTGAGCTCTCCTCGAGCATCAGCAGCCTGAGTACTGGGATTATAGATGAACCTGGTTTGAAGGTCTTTGTAGGGGAGAATTTTGTCCAGTGTTTCTGAAAGGTGTTTTATAAAGTGTTGAAATGGCATTTTAAAAATTCTTGCCATTTCCATCTTTATTTTTAATATCTTGTAATTAATTGGGTGGTAAGTATATAAAGTTCTAAATGGCTTTGAAATTTAGTACAGAAGCACTTGGTTTTTTTTTTTTTATTTTCTTATTTTTTATCCAAATTGCAAAGAAAAAGATAAGAATTATCTTTTACTTTTAAATCAGACACCAGTTTTAAGGTTTGAGAATTGTGACTTTTTTTTCCTGCAAAGAAATTTTATGTTGAATAATTACTAACTGCTGAGCATTAACTGACAACAGAAGAGAAGCGTGGTGTAAACTTAACTGCTGAGGCTGTTATTTTATTGCATTTAATTATGTATTTTTTTCCCTAGCTGAAAATTCTGCTGGATCTAGTTGAAGAAGCAGTGGCGGATTTTGACGCATGTATCAGATTAAGACCAAAGTTTGCTTTGGCACAGGCTCAGAAGTGTTTTGCCTTGGTAGGTGCCTTTTTAACTTGTGATTTCACAAACACATTTGTATCCAGCCAAGTGAATATTATATTGTCTACAGCATCATCTGTTTTTTTTTTTTCTCAAAACGGTGATCTCAGGGAGGAAAGTATCTGGAGGCATGTTAGTCACTGTGTAACTGGCCTTGGACTCGCGGCCCTCTTGCCCCAGCCTCCTGCTGGTGCTGTTAAAGCTGTGCATTGCACACCCAACCCCTGAGTTTAGAGCAGAATTACTTCTCTACCATAAACTAGTATGGAGGAGTCAAAAATAATTTGAGGAAATAATTTATAGTTATGACAAGACTTAACTGCTTTTGCTTTCCTTATGGCCAGTTCTAAAATAATTTTCCCTCTAAAGAAAGTTAGGTATTATAGGTTTAAGATGCAAATGAAATTACATTAAAAAATCTGTAGGTGGGATATATCTTGGTAATAGAGTATGTGAAGGCCTAACGTGTAAAGTCCTTGTTTTGAATTCTGGCACTACAGAAAAGTAAATCAAAATTATGCCATCTATATACTTAGTTAACATATCTTCATTTTTTATTGCTGTGAAGAAACACCATAACTGGGGCAGCTTATAAAAGTAAACATTTATAAAAGGCTACAGTTCTACAGGATTAGTTCATTGTCATCATGTCAGATAGTAGGTCACAAGGCAGGGAGGCATAGTACTGGAGCAGTAGTTAAGAAGTTACCTCTGCCTTGGTCCTATGAAGGCTCGATAGATGCTCCAACATGAGGAATTCGAGGGTGGGTAGGCAGGAGTGGGTTGGGTGTGGAGGGGCATCTTCTTGTAGGCAGCGGGTGGGAAGATGGGTCGGGGGTTTTCTGGGAGGGGGGCAGAAACTGGGAAAGGGTATAACATTTGAAATGTAAATGAATATATTCAATAAAAAATTTAAAAAAAAAAGAATTTACCTCTGATCCGTAAGTAGGAGAAAGTGGGCCTAGCCTCAAAGCCCACCCACAGGGACAGACTATTTCCAAAAGGCCATACCTCGTAATCCTTTATACAAGGAAGGAGGGAGGGAGGAAAGGAAAGGAAAGTAGATAGTTAAGTAGGAGACTTACCTGCTCTTTTAGAAATGCTTATGTAATGTTCTATGTCTACATAATTGTTGAGATCTCCAGAAGATTTTTTTTTAGCTCTTTAACTGGAGTGTTTTGATTTTTAAATAGTATCGCCAGGCATATACAGCAAACAATTCTTCGCAAGTCCAGGCAGCTATGAAAGGTTTTGAAGAAGTCATAAAGAAATTTCCAAGATGTGCTGAAGGCTATGCACTTTATGCCCAGGTAAGTATAAAAAAATTTAAGAACTGCATTTGTAAGCTGAATCCAGCGTGGAATTATGTTAGCCTGATCTCTCCTGGGGTGCGCACTCATTTGCTTATTTCTTTTGTTTATTTTACTATGTAGTTTTGGCTGGTATATATAAACCAGGCTGGCTTTGAACTCTGATCCATCACCTTTGCCTCCTGAGTGCTGGGATTAAAAGAATGCACCACTAAGCCTCCTCAAAAATTCCTGAAGATTTATTGTTTTAGAGTTGAAAGTAGAAAAAGCAAGATTTAAACCTACATTAAATCTAGGCTGGCCTTGAACCCATGATCAGGAATGGCTCGGCCTCCCCCAAGTGCTGATTGCCACCATGCCCAGATTCTAATCTATTATTTTTTTAATTACAAAAGAAAACACTAAGGGCTTTCCAGAACTATCATAGAAATAGAAAATACTAAATTGTTGCAGTCTTTGTTAGACTCCTCCCCTAATCCCTTGGTGAGATTGCTAGTTCTTGTTCTTCATGCTCTTTAGTGACATTTCATAAAGACTTAGAGGCTTTATTGAAGGAGGCTTGTGAGAAGTTGATCTCTGTGGGACTGTTCTTCCAATGTGTCCTACACATCACTGGGCAACAGCTGATAAACTGAGAAATGAACCAACCTAGAAGTTGCTGTCTCTTCAATCTTAGTTCTTTCCATGTAAATTAACTATAAAAGCATCTGCTGTGTACACCTATATAAAGGAAAATAAAGACAAATAAACATAATGTAATTGGACAGTACCTTTGCCATAGAATTCAGGAGTTTAGGGTATAAATTTCTGTACCCCACAGAAAACCCGAAGATCGCTGCCCTTTAGTGAAAGTAATACAGGAAGATCTTTTCTGCAGCCTGTTTCCAAACTGTACATTTCTCTTTTCCCTTTGAATGGGTTTGATTTCTAGGAAGTTTCTTCAAAAATCTGAACTGGCATAACTTCACTGAAAATTTAATGTAACTTTACATACATATATTTAAATTTGAAATTTGTTTTTTCATAGCTTCTACAAGTTACATAGTATAAATTATTTAACTCTCAAAGCTTAGATGTAAGCACCTCCCAAGTTAAACTGTAACATAGTGTCCATGATCTTCAGCCACATCAATAGTAGTTATGGGGTAACTAATAATAGTTACCATATTTATATTGAACCCTTAGACTAATTCCCTTAATATTAATGTCATAAGTTAGAAATATAAGTATAAACTTGTGAAAATGTGATTGATATAGCTGTCATTAAAAGTAGGCTCTTCTATATTCTACCGTTTCCCAAACCCTTTGATTCTGTTACGATATAAAATTTAAACTGGTGAATAAATAAATTTTAATACTTAATAAGGAGTATACTTTTAATTTTCAGGTTACCAATTACATTAATATAACTAAAGTTTTTTTTCACATAGGCATTAACAGATCAACAACAGTTTGGTAAAGCTGATGAAATGTATGATAAATGTATTGATTTGGAACCAGATAATGCTACAACTTATGTTCATAAAGGGTATGTATTTTTCTGGTTCTATTTGTTTTAGTAAAATACTAAATCTCTTTCACAGTAATATAATATTTCTTTCAGCCTTACAGAAATGATTCAGATAATAGTAGACTTGTCAATTAATTGATCAATTTATTACAATATGTAGGACTTTTTAATCTTTGTGTATATGAACCTATGGTACCTGTGTGTATGTATGAACTTGGATACATGCTTGCCACAGTATAGATGAGAGGATAATTTGGGCAACAGTCTTTATGTTCTACCTTTTTTGAGACAGAGTCTGCTATCTGTTTCAGCTTCTCTACCTCTGCCAACAAGGGAGAATTTGGTTATTAAACAAAATGTGTAAAGTAATCATTCGTGGCAGAGTTACATAATACACAGCCTAATGGTATCATTTAGACAAATATTATTATTTTACTTATTATTATACAATACAATATTATTTTACTTCTCAAGGTAACCAGTGAGTTTGTAAGTTTGTAGTATTTCTGATATGGCTAATTGTGTAAGACTAGTAATTTTAATTATAGTACATTGTATAGTACTCTTAAGAATGCATATTTGTTTGTGTGCTTGGAGTCAGTCTCACTATGAGCTGGCTGAGTTTGAACACATGAAGATTACCTTCTTTTCCCCTGCAAGTTCTGGGATTAAAGTATGTACCATAATGGCCATTTGTAGGTAAATTTGTTATATATGTTTGTAATAAAATTTATATACACATATATTTGTGCAGAAAAGTAAGCTGTATAAAGATTAAAATATTGAGAAGCTGAGGCAGAAGGAAAGTTTGAAACAAAAATGAGCTAGTGAGAACCTTTCTCAAAAAATTAAAAAACTTAGAATAATTTTTGCATTTGTTATGATATGCATCTGTGGGTGAGGTTTAAGGAAAAAAATGGTGACATGAAGTTAAAGGCTGGAAAGGACTAGAGAAATTAAATTGCTCTGCAACTAAGAGCAGTCCTTATTGTCTAGAGGACCCAAGTTGAGTTTTTAGTGTCCATGTTGTCGGGCAACTCAAAACTGTGACTTTAGTTCCAGGGGGATCTGAGACCCTCTTTTGGTCTCTACTAGCACTTGAATGTATGCGTCATACATTTACAGAACCATACATACACATAAATGGGAAAAAATGTAAAGACTGTAAAACAAGTATTGTTTTACATTTAATTTTTTGAAATGATTGTATGATATTTAGAATTTATAACATATTCAATAAGTTGAAAATAATGCAGCAATTTTATTTTCGTAAAGAAAGTAATTTATGTTATCAGAGTAAAAGGAGAAGCTGCCTTAATTTTCAGAACAATTTTTTCTCAATGGGTTTAACATACTTTTTATTCCCATGAAATGGAACCAAACACAACTGAGACAACAGGCTAAATATACAACTAGAAATCAGCCAGTGCCATTAGCATAGTGAAAAAAGAGACCAAAAAATGAGACTGTAACCCACAAAACTCTTCTCTGGGACCTGCTTCCAGGAGTCAGACTGATCCTAGGACAGGAGTTGGAAGGGAATGAAACAGGGTTGGTATCTGCATATGAAATCAGTTGTCTGTTTCTTAGAAATACAGGGAAAAGGAATACTGGGTCAAGACTTAGGAATCTGTGGCCAGGCACTCGACATCAGAAGTAGAGACCAGAAGCCTCCCGTGTGTGATCTGCTGTAGTCTTGCTTTCCTTATAAATTGTTACTTGTTTATTGAGGGCAGAACCCAAATCATAAGTTTTTATGTCTATCGGTATTGAGTCCATCTAACTGTCTCCCCCCACCCCACTCCCAATCCAGTTTACTTCAACTTCAGTGGAAGCAAGATTTGGATAAAGGTTTGGAGCTTATCAGCAAGGCTATCGAAATTGACAACAAATGTGACTTTGCATATGAGACCATGGGGACTATTGAAGTGCAGAGGTAAACTTCTCAAGCTGCTTCTTAGAAACATAATAGTTATTGCTTTTTATTCTCATTTACATACATATGATTATAAATCAGTATCCATTACAGTTTTAAAGCTTGCTGTACTTTTGATGCAGGCTTCCCTAAACATTTGGGAATTTGGTTGTGCCTTAAAAGGTGAGACTAGATCTTTATCGTGTATGATTTCCTTTTTCATTTTTATCCTTCCTATGGGAAGACCAGACATACCTGAAGTATGGTTTAGTCAGTGCCAGGTAACAAGGAACAGATAGCTAGGCTATATTGGAATCTGGATCCTGCTACAAAGAAGCAACCAGCCAAGAAACTGGACAGGTTGTAACATATCTTCTGAGCCACTGAGTTTTCATGAAACCTCTGGTTTAGTTGGACTTTTTTACAATTCTGATTCCTGTAACTTGTTTTGTGTAAATATTTACCCAGAGTTGCACTTAAGGACTGCATTTAATGTTGACAGCCAAATGTGTAGTGGACTATGCCCCCTTAATATTGGTATTTCCTCCAGAATGTATTATAGACCCAAGTACTGGTCCTCAGTACCTTCCAAATCTCAGTTCTGTTGACCTAAACTTGTCTTTATAACAATCCCAATATAAAATTAAGGTGTATAGAAACTAATGCCCAGGCCAGCAAGGTCACACTGAGGTCAAGACTTGAATCATATTTCACTGATGTCAAGGCACTAATCTTGCCACTATCACTTGTCAGGAGACAGCATAAGTCCTCCTAACTACCTATGGGCTGTTCTTCCTGTGGCTCTCTTTCCTCCAAAAGACTGACAATAAATGTGATTCTTCTGATGGCAGATATACATAAATACCATTTCTTATGCTAATTTGTTATTGCAAGTAAAGAATTCTTTTACTAAGATAGAACAGTGGTTCATAACTGTGTTTGAGCAAAGCTCTAGATGCTTCTTAGATTACTGCATATAAAAACACTTGACATTTAAGGTATTCATAGAGATTACCTTAAGAGGATGAGGGTTGAGGGAATTTTCTTTGTATGTTAAATTGTACTATAAAAGTCCATTTTAGGGACTGGAGAGACGGCTCAGTAGTTAAAGAGTACTGGCTGCTTTTCTAGAGGATCTGGGTTCAGTTCCCAGCACCCACATGGCAGATCACAGCTGTCTAGGGTATCCGACATACTCATGTAGACATACTTGAAGGCAAAACACCAATGCATATGATTTTTTTTTTTAAGTCAGTTATAGGTTTGGGGATCAGGCTTCATTGATAGAGTGCTTAGCTAGCATGTCTGCGGCTCTGAGTTCATTCTCTAGCACTACAACTGGGCATGCGACAGATTCTAAACGAACTCTGGAGGTGGCTGCAGGAGAATCAGAGAAGTTCAAGGTTCTCTGAGCTACATAGGGAGTTTTATGCAAGGTTGGGCTAGAAATCTTGTCTCAAAAAAATGTTCATCTAAATCCTAAAGTTAAATGATTGGCATTGCTGGTTATAGTAATATTTTGCATGTCATCTAGCTATTGTGGAAACAGATCCATATAAACCAAAAATGGTTAATTGTGTTAGCCATATAGTATAGGAAGTTAAATATGGTAATCTTTAGGTTTACTGAGTTACCTAGTATTGACTTTGATCTTAGTTGCAGGATTACACACATGTAGTTAAGTATTATGTACATGCATGCATACATAGATAACAGTACTTCCTTAAACAGCTGTTTCTTAGTAACTATAAAACTTTGTCACACTTAAATGTAAGAGGTAAATTTATTAGCCACAGCATGTTCATCCATTTATTAAAAAAATAGATGCAATATTTTTTTGTACTTAGCTGTTAGAACTGAAAGATACCCACGAATGAACTAGTCAGGCGGAGCAAACATTCATCTGCCTATGTATATGGAGCTAATAGAACTGTGAGGAATATTGGGAATACAGTATTTAGTTCCTCTGGGAAGAGAAGTGGGCCCTAAAAGGTAGGGATTTGATCAGAGTTAAGCAGAGGCAATAATCTGAGGCTCTTTGTGATCAGGTTTGACATGGTCAGGGAACTGGGATTGACCTTTGACTGCATAGAAGTTCTCACGTTTTGGCCTTTAGGGTGAGAAATGAGGTAGTAGGAGTGGAATCAGTCCTTTAAGGGGTAAGCATTTGAGGGCGACTAGTGTTCTGTGATGCCAGAAGCCTCATTTTCACCAGAAACATTCAGGCTTAGGAACCAGGAAAATTGTGTTTTTTAAGTAACCAACTTAGTTGCCCTAGTCTGCCTGTATTTAACAAAGGATTCAAGATAATGTAGACAGAATAGGCTGCCATGATGGCCTCAGGAGAGAGGATGTGCCTATCCCTGCAGACTTGACATGCCAGGGTAGGGTGATACTCACAGGGGCTTCCCCCTTCTCAGAGGAGAAAGGGGGGAGGGGAGTAGGGGAAGAGCTGTGGAAGGGAGGGACTGGGAGGAGAGATGGGGGTGGATGTTGGGATGTAAGGTGGATTCATTGGTGCTTTCAGTATGCTGTGCTAGGCATTTTGTTTATTATGAAAGAAACCTTTTATTAGAATTATAGTTGAAGACTTCATGCAGCACAGTTAAACTTTATTGGTTATTGAGAACTGCTTGTTGAAGAATCTTTGAATTTTTGTTCTTTTAGAGGAAACTTGGAGAAAGCCATTGACATGTTCAACAAAGCTATCAATCTGGCCAAGTCGGAAATGGAGATGGCCCATCTGTATTCACTTTGTGATGCTGCCCATGCCCAGACAGAAGTAGCAAAGAAATACGGATTAAAACCGCCGACATTATAAACACCAGGGGAAACAGACGGACTCTTTTAAAAGAAGTTTATCCCCTCTTCAACTGAACCCTGAAGACACTGTCAAAAATTGTTGAACGGTGGAACTTAGTAGTCCCTTTGTGATGTTGTCATTCATTACATCTGTTTCATGTTTAGGTGTAGTGGGCGTGGCTGTTGAAGGAAGTTTGCAGTTTTGCAGCTTTTATTCCCTGTGCAACAAAAGCTTAGAACCTGTTAAAGGGATATTAAAACAAAGTTGTAGAATACAAACAGTAATTGGCCATGCAAATAAAAACTTTGATTTGTTGATTTGGTTTTTTTTTTTTTTTAATACTGGGGTGGGGATTATGTTCTGAATGATTTTGTTTTTATAGCTGTTTGTATAATATGTGAGTGTTTTATAGTATGTTAGTCTTTAACATAGTAAGTGCTGTAAAATATACTTCTTTTGTATTCAATTAATCCTTTTTAATTTTTTTTGAAGGATGAAAAGCTTCAATATGGATTTCAGTAAAATTGAAAGACTTTAAGCTATTGTCAGCATGCACAGTGCCTCTGATTCTATAGAACTTTAGTAAATTATGCAGAAGCAAAATATTCTGATTGATACTTGTACAGGAAGACTTAATGAGGGACTGAACAAGGAAGGTAAGATAAATGAGACCTGTATATACTTGCCCGTGCCTATTCATAGTAAGTACTATTTAATAGTATGCTTTTTAATGAAAGTGGGTATATGTGAACAGCCCACATACAGATGGAGTACATGTGACGATATATAGGAATATTTAATTAGCTTAAATTTTCTAGTGACAGAAATTTGGTAAAGGTTCAAAAGGATGTCAGTCCTGGAGCCAGGGCATACTTTTTTGAAATGAAAACTTTAGTGGTGTAGCTGTGGCTGTAAAGTTAAGGGATTTGAGCCAGTATTTCCAGAGATGTCCGAAACATAGAGTACTTTTATATTGAGGTGACCTTGACCTCTAAGGACTGATGGTCCACGTCCACATCTCCAGGGATGCTGACAGCTGACTTTACTTTTGTTCTGTTCATTTTTATCTGTACCTCATCCTCTCTTTTGAATCTCTAAGCTATTTTTATTTATCAGCTTCACAGACTATCCTTTTACTTATTTATATGCTGGATTTTTCTGGTTGGAGAGAGATGTGGTCTTATTGAGTCTGTTTCCAAGATCCAGGACAGGTTGAGATTTATTTAAGTGGAATGACTAACAAAAAAAAAAAAAAGCAAGCCTGTTAAGACTTATGGACATAAAGTCTAATTATAGTTTACATTGTTGAGAGTAAAGGAGCATTTTACACTCTTATTTAAAAGGGTGCTTTATCCCACTGAAACCAAAATGATTTTGTCTACAAATGCTGTCTTTTTAGGAAATATTAGAAATGACTCCTTATTAAGTCAGTGTTTGGATGATGCTGGGAAGCTTATGGCCGATTTCAGTAGGAGCGGTTAACTTAAGGTGACTGGGGTAACAAAGTTAGAGCACTCTTCATTTTGTTGTGAAATAATTCTCCAGTGATGATAACCCTAAATACAGAAATGTCCTACATCTCTGAATGTGACCTCTTTGCTTAAAAGTTTTTTTATTTGCATGGCTGTATTTACATTAATAGGGACATCTTCTACTCTGCTCCCTTCTTTCTTGGGGTTGGGTAGAAAACACTGAAGCATGTGCCGTTCAATACTGTCATTCCAGATACTCAAAAACGTTTTTGCTTGTTGTGAACATGTTTGAAACTGCACTGAAAGCTGCATCTGTCTGTATCTTTACTTTTGTAAATGGCTTCACATGTAAATTCACAAAATAAATACTACATTCAAGCTTTTCTATCCATTTTTGAAACAGAAAGATAGGAAATTTGTTCATTTTTTAACTTGAAACCCTCTTTAGTCAGTTTCTTGTTCATTCAAACCAACTTTGAAGATAGGTATATACATGTTTAAATTGGTGTGGTCATGAAATTTCCGAGAATATTCATTCCTCTAAGAGTGAAACAAAGCTCTATGAAGAGCAATAGCGAGGGTTCATTATTTATCTGTGTCTTAGACTTGTATAGCAGCTTAGAAAGCCATCTTTCAGATGTTATCATGGGGCTAAATTCTTCATGCTGATTCCACAAGGGAGTTTAATCATACTCTCAACCATGGAGAGAACTTGAGAAGGTAAGAAAGCTAAAGTTGTAAACATCAAAGGACACAGCAGAGGACAACTTCAAAAGGGAATAAGGGAGAACTGGAGAGGTTTGGGTCCCGGGACTTCATATAACTCCAGTTCCGGGTGATACCTTCTGCCTCCTCAGGCACCAGACACACACACACACAGTGCACAGACATGCATGCAGGCAAAATAACTAAACATAAACAATTATTTTAAAGGAATAAAAATAACAAGTTGGCCTTTGTGAAAATATACAGTTTACTCTTCAAATAATAACTTTTTTAAAAGATGAAAATTAGTTGGCATGGTGGAACAAGCCTGTAATTTCAGTACTTAGGTGACAGAGATGGGAGAGTCATAAAGAATGATAGAAAATGATAAAATACTAAGAATAAATGAAGTTGCAGCTGTGGTAAAGAGATTGTTTAGCTTGTGAGATCTGAGTTTAATCCCCAATGTGAGTACTGGTAAATGTCATTTTCCCCCTTTAGAGCGAGAGACTAAGACAAAAAAAGTGTACATCAAAATATATAAACAACTTAATCATTTGAGGATAAAGCCATAAATATATAGGCAAAAGGTATCAACTGATATTTCACCAAAGTTACACATGAAAAGATGTTAGTATCAGTGATTAACCAGTTTTTAATTTTTTATTAATTGTGTGAAGTGTACATGTGGAGAGCAACTTTATAGAATTGGTTCCTTCCATCATAGGTTCTAAAGACTGAACTCAGGTTATCAGGCCTGCAAAGCAAAAAAGGCCTGCTTTTATCCACTGAGCCATTTTACCAGCCCAAGAAATATTAAATTTATTGCGAAGAACCTGGTTATGGCATTGTGCCTAGCACTTGGGAGGTCAATGTAAGAGAATCCCAAGTTCAAGGTCAGCGTGGGCTACATAGCAGGGTATCATCTCCAAAAAGTAAAAACAATAAGAGTTTAACCTAAGTCAATGAGGATAAAGAATATTGGACAGCTAGGACTCATACCGTTGTTGGCAGCACTGTAAAACAGTAGAACCACTTTGGAAGCAATTTGATAGTGAAGTAGATATATGAGCCCATGACTCTACTGCTCCAGACATGAAAAGCTTGTTTCTAACACCTTCATTTAAAAGGCAGAAAGATCTCAAATGTCCATCAACAAGTAATACATCACTGATGCACAGGTCAGATAAACACCCAATAAAGGTACTAGATTATAACTCATATTTTACATAATTCTAGAAAACTCAAAGTTCTCTACTATGATAAAGCTTATCAATGATTGAATAGCCAGAGAGTTTACAAGATTATAGGGAGGGGCTGAAGAGAGGACCCAGTGGTTAAGAGTGAGTGCTTGCTGCTCTGGGAGAGAACCTGAGTTCAGTTCCTATCACCCATATTGGACAGCTTATGAATACCTCTAATTCCAGCCCTGGGGGATTTCTTCTGACCTCAACACCTGTGCATACCCATACACACAGACAAGAAGAATATTCCAAAATGCTTATAAGGAAACTTCTGGTAGTAATACATATATTCACTTTCTTGATTGGTATTTGTATGTGTATGTATGTGTGCCAAATCTTACCAAATCCTATACTTCATTTTTTTTTTTTTAGAGTCACTAGTTACTGTTCTGTAAGTAACCACAATAATAGCCTATATACTTATATGTTGAAAAGTTTTGATTTACCAGTATGGTATTGAACCAGTGGTGTGCTAAAGCAGAACTGTATAGGTCACAGGGCCCAACTGCCATCTATTCCTGTTACAAGTGTCACATCAAGTTCCATTGTTTTCTTTTTTTGTAGACTTTTTGTTTCCTTTTGTCCTTATTGGTCTTTTGCTTGTTAATTTTGATTTTCATTTTATGGAGTTTTTGTTTGTTTTAGAAAAAGAAAACATAAATTTGGATGAGTGGAGAGGAATTGGGGAAGAAGAAAAACATCAAAATATATTGTATGAAAATAATTTTTAATAAAAAGTTTTGAAAGTGTCATGTTGATGGGATATTAGAACCATGAAAATTAGTGCTCTTGTAGATGTACATTTTCTCAGACAGATGGGACCAGCCCACCACAGATGGAAACAAAAATGTTTAGAGGCTTCAGTTTTTAATTGTGCAAAAGGATCTTGAGACTGAAATGCCTAAGAACCATCAGACTAGTTAAAAGCTAGAACATTGTTACCAAGCACATTTAAAGAAGAAACTTTTAATTAAAATAGGAGGCCTTGTGACACAGATCATTGATAGAATTAATATCAAGGGCCCTGTCCCAAAAAAAGATTTAGTAGAGTTGATCATCTTACAGAGTATCATCCTGTTTGTGACATTTTTGAAACTGACATCAAGGCTTCTTTGTCTCCACTGTATAGAGGTCTGCTCGTTTCTGTTTTAAAATGGGGATTTGCTGCCGAATTTCAGCCAGCCTCTTCAGGTCTGCAAAAACAGGAACACACATGATTAATAATTTGCAACTACTTACCAAGCAATGAAATTTCATCCCCAAGCCAAAGTCTCAGCAAGGAACCCAGGAACATTTTCCTTGTCTGAGTGCTGGTGATTGGAGGTGGTCCTGAATCAACTCAAACAAAACCCAGTGAGACAGACCCAGAGCTCATCTTCAAAAGCAATATCACCAGGAGGGAAGAGCGGGGCACAAAGGGATCCTTCCAAGTGACCAGCCACAGAATATGGCCTCAGGCAGTGGGAATACCAGAACCCATAACCACAGCAGGGCAAAGCTTACCTATGTCTGAGTACAGGATGGTTTCCTCTGTGCCAGCTTTGGTTAGGACCTGCCCCCTGAAGGAAATCCACAGAATGAATAGGGATTCACCAACCTCTGGTGACAGTCAAGTTCTCTATATTTTCCTCGTATATTAGGCCAAAAGAAAGATTCTAAGGTCTAAAATAAGGAAGTAGTATAAATTCTGGCTCTGTTATTTATGTTAAGAACTTGTGGCATATCATGTGGAAATAAGAGTCCTGTGAGGCTTGGTGAGGAAAGTGGAGTATGTTTAATAAACTGCACACTGATAGAAGACCACAGCTCATCCATGATTGTAAATATCTGGGAACAGAGCATAGTCAACTGAGAATAGTCAACAGGAAGTCCCAATACTACTTGGAAAAAGCCCCTTCCAAGGAAGGTCCCCATCTGTTCCTCATGCACTCCCAACTTCAACCACACCTGTGAGTAGTGAGTCTGGGCCCGTACAGGGCCCAGATCTACAAGAACCTTTCCTGTGTGGCTGAGATCCCTGGCTCCCTATGCTTTTGAGTTTCAGATTGGAAGAAAAGACTACCCAGTATCTGAATAACACAAGAATATGCTGACAGGAGCAACAGCCCTTCAAAGTCCAGGTGAAGGCTGTTCTGGAAAACTGCAGAACCCAGCCTTTTGGCCCAGTGCAAGGCCTCAATAATCTATCTGGAGAAATGATTAACATCCAAATATGTTAAGACAAACCATCCGTCACAATTAACTGTATTTATCAGATAGTCATAGGCTCCTAGCAAGGATGAAATAGCAATACCATTAATTTCATTTGATTGACTCCTAATTCCCACCCATCTGTCCTGCCAAATTCAAAGTTCTTTCTCTGATGTCACTCCCACCCAGACACCAGCCACCCTAAAGTCATAGGCTAGAAGACCCCAAAACCCTTCAGAAAAGAAGGAAGAGCACATAAAACACACAACTACTCTGCGACAAACAGCCACTCTAGGTAGCCATCAGGAAAACTGGCTGTAGAGCCCATCACCAACATCTAGACAGGAATATGACAGAAGCCAACCTAACTCTGTTCTCCAGTGCCCATAAACCCTGGTGTGTGGAACTACTGAGGGGACCGACCCCCACTCCTCTCTAGAATCCCTTATTCTGATATTGTAAAAATACTGTGTGGTGTGTGTGTGTGTGTGTGTATTACACAGAAGTAGCCTGAACCAAAGCCATCTTTTGAAGTCGAAAGTTCCAGTAAGGACATGTCTAAGATCCTATATGTGAACGTATGCTGTTACATATACAGTTGCCAACCATGTGATATGTCCATGAAGAAAGATCTGTGTGACTGGACAGTTGTTCTGTGTTCAGTCAGTGGTAAAATGCTTTACCTTTTCACAGGGGGACAGTTTCTTCTAACCCAGTGGTTCTCAACTTTGCTAATGATGTGACCCTCATGTTGTAGTGACCCCCCCTCTCCCAACCATAAAATTATAGTTGCTACCTCATAACTAATGTTGCTACTATTAGGAATCATGATGTAAATATACACAGGATATCTGATACATGTGAAGGGCTCGTGACACACAGGTTGAGAACCACTGCTTTAACCCATTCCCCCATCTCTAATCATTACACAGGGAGTAACACTCTTCCCTTGCTTCTCATTCCTGCCCTTGGACCACTCAGCCTAAATGTTAACCAAATGCAAACTAAGAATTCTGGGATCTCTTCCTAAAACCAACTGCCCGCCCATGCTGCTTGCTTGTTTTTTCTGTATGACTTCCAGGACTACCTAGATAAGCAAAGACGACCACAGCCAGGGTTCAGTATGGCAAGCAGGATAGCTTGCTTCTCATATGGGTTGCAAGTAAAAAGCTTCCCTGTGCTTGTCAGGATATATGGATCAAAGGGGGTAGGAGTGTGTGTGGGGGGGGAGAATCCTGTATCATCCTTAAACTTCCAGCTGAGCTCAGCCTAAGACATACTCACCAAGGATCCACAACAGTGCTGTGTCCCCAGACCACATATGAGGCTTTGTCATCCCGGGCAGGAGAGGCTGTAGCCACGTACACCTGATTATCAACAGCCCTGTAGTCAACAGACAAAAAGCAAATACATTGTACATTGCAGACCTGCAACATGTTGCTATCCAAGTGTATACAGTTCTTTAAAATTTTTAAAAAAGAAAAAAGAACGGCAAACTAGAAAAACACTAGAAGTGAACACAGGAAAAGGCTTCTGTACATTGGAATGAGCAAGAGTTTGGGGGGAATAAGACACAAAAGAGACAAACACAAAGAGGCACATGGGCTTATAATCAAACTCAGGCTTCTCTACAGCAAATGAAGGTACCAGGAAAGGAAAGAAAACTCCAGAATGGCAGAAATATCTGCAGGAATGTAGCTAATAATTCTAAAATGTCAGTGTCACAAAACAGCCCAATTTAAAAATAGCAGTAAGTCATAGTCCATGTCTAATCCCACCAACCAGGAAGGAGGCTGAAGCGAGAGGAATCCGTTCAAGGTCAGCCTTGCCTACTCAGTGAGACTCTATCAAGAAAGCAACATAGGTAAATTGACATTAAAAGAAGGCAAGCAAATGGTACTTGAAGGCTGGTCCTCAGCCCACAGCACTACTAGGAGGGGAAGTTGCCCAACCTTTATAGGAAGTAAGGAACAGAAGGAAGAAATTAGGCTGTTGGGGGTATTGAAGAACCTGTAAACCCTGCCCCCTCTTTCTTTTCTGCCCGGGGTGAAAAGACTTGGCAGTAGACTCTCCAGGCAGGTGTGAAATGAAACTTGAATGTAGAGCCAAAATAAACTTTCCATCCTATGTTTTTTATCTACGGCATTTTGTCACAATGATAGACAGCTGCCAAACACAACTGACCAACATAAATATTGTTAGAAGGTCCAATATCACTAATTATCTGGCAACTCAAAACCATGATGACCAACCACAAAACTATCTCACTGTAGTTCAAATGGCTATTATCAAGAAGCTTAAGTCCCTGTGAGGGTGTACAGAAAACCCTGGGTGCACTGTTAGTAGGACTGTAAATTAGTATAGTCATTGTAGGAAGCAGTGGAGTTGCTTCTAACTGTAAAGAACAGGACATGTGGTCCAGAAATCCTACTAAAGGGTACAAGTCCAAAAGAAATGAAATAGCACATGAAAAGACATCTGAACCCAGCTTTGGACTATCACAGGAGCCAAGAAACAGAAACATCCTGTGTCTGTTAACTATTGAGTAGATAAAACCCATGTACAATAGAGTGGCATTCAGCCATTGCAGACTGCCTTTAAGCCCGGCATCTCTTTAGAGATGGCATCAGAGACAGTACCTAGCAGAGCTCTCTGTGCAGTTATCCTAAGTGCATCTGGGTGTCAGGGCAGGCAGGGGCAGGGTTCCATTTAAGGCTGATAGATCAATACTGAGATGCTTGATTCCTTTCTTACCGGGCTCGCTGAAGCAACTCCCAGTGGGCTGGTCCAGTGGTCAGATTGAAAGCTCCAGGATATACCAAGAGCTGGCAGCCTCCAGAGGGGAGAGAGAAAGTGCAATGGTGAGCACTCAATTACTCCTTCCCTTTATTCCTTATCCAATAGAGCCAAACTCAAACTTTTCCACACACAAAAAGAGGTCAGCCTAGTAAGACAGGCTCTGAATTTAAATTTTTTTAGATATATATATATATATATATCACCACCACAAGAAAAATGCAATGGACCCAGTCAGACTTGTGCCTTCACTTTTAAAAAGAACACTGTTATCAAAATGTCAACTGATTTGGGGCAGTACAGTGTCAGATACTCTTAAGCCCAGAATGCATGCACCTCATCTGCTAAACAGCTGTCAACCATCCACTTAGTTAAGTGTCGGTGATTTTGGTAGCTTAGTAAGGACACTGGTATTCACTGAATGGCATCAGAAGTTTGTAAATTCTCTCAATCCTGTCATACCAGTTCTCTGAGGGAACCACACCTCCTTAGAGAGGTAAAATGATTGTTCAGAGTACTGTGCTAAGGAGAAAAGTTAGAACCAGAACTTGGGTCTTCTGACTTGTCTCATTCTTTTTCACAGGCAGTAAGTTGTCCAAACCAAAATATTACTAACTATATATATGAGTGTTGAAACCCATGAGAGTGCAGACCATTGCTGCATCTCTACCTGGCCCCATGTAACTCCAAATACAGTGATAATTATATCACTCAAAGAGTAAAGGGGATATTCCAGAACAAAGCTTTTGATACATGGTGTGTGAGATCACATAACCCAACCCTGTAACCAGATGTTCTCAGCACAAGTCTGGTTAGCAAGATGCTGTGGAAGTACTAGACTTGGAGACATTAACATTGTACCTCTGACATTTTGTGCAATTTTTTTGTGGGGTTTTGTTTTTTTTTTTGTTTTTTTTTTTTTTGATCAACTTTGTGTTAGGGGCTATCTTCATGCCACAGACACCACCCCAGAATCAAACCTCCAAGCAGCTTTGTAACCCATCTATGGCCCTAACTCACCTTTTTGTGCATAGATTTGTGCAAGCTCTGCGAAGCGCATATCGTAGCAGATGCCCAGGCCCACTCTGCAGTAAGCTGTTTCCAAACAGAAGAGTGCACAAATATGTGAACCTCTGGCACAGAATGGGAGAGGAAAGCTTCTCTGATCATAAAACACTGACTAGAAGAATAAAACCAGGCCTCTGACAAAGACAATTTGTAAGTTCAATCCTATTGAGACATCACTCACAGACAACATTCACAACCTCAGAATAGCTTTGAGAAGTTCATTCTGAACAATGTGCATTATTAAATACAATGTGTCAATGGTGGCCCACAGGAACACCCTGGATGCCACGGTCAGGAGAGTGTAACCCAATGAAAGAGCGATGTCAAAATCCACGGTTTCTATTCTCCAAACTTTCTAGATCTCTGACTGCTTACTCTCAATTCTGAACTTTTAATATGGATATGTGAAAAATTTGGAGATAGACATAAAAAGGGAAAATACCTGCTCCTCCTTTCTGGGATTTGTAAGAGGCAAAATTATCTGGTACGTACGAGTATCAAATGTGGAGAAACTATCACCAGGACTCAATGTTTTAGATTCTTGAAATGTAATTTTCCCAGGAACATCAATGTCAAACAGATGGACCTGTATCACAAATAATTGATTTGGTTACCTCTGGCCTCACAGCAGTAGTGGCAGATATCTCCATGATCAGATATAGAAATGCTCTAAGACTCTCAGCACAAATATTATCCCCACTTTTAACCATATTACACCTACAACTGGCTACATCCAGCCGCTTATCTTACTGCTCTGTAGGATCTCAGGCTTAGTTTTAAGTAATTGGTGTCTTTATCTTGTTTTCAGTCTCTGAAGGAACACGTAAACAATTTTTCCTATCCTTTCTACTACAGAAAAATGGGAAAATGATGTGGGTTTTATAACCCCTGTTGTCTCCAGGTGTGCAGGCTCATGATGGACGCAGTGTGTTGCCTTTGCTCACTCTAAACGCTAAGGAAGATTTCTCAGAATCAGAATCAAACTGACAAAACTAGCAAAAGAAGAAGAGACCTTTGGGAAGCAGAGACAAGTATATCTCTGAGTTTGAGGTCAGACTGGTCTACCAGGATAGCCAGGGCTACATAGACCCCCGTATCAAAAATTAAAAAACACCATCAGTAAAGAAAGCAAAAAGAATGTGCGGCATTTAAAAACAAGTAAGTTGGCGTGGTGGCACATGCCTGTAATTCTCGCACTAAGGATGCTCTAAAAGGAGGATTGCCACAAGTTCCAGGCCAGTCTGGATTATTAGAGTTCAAAGTCAGCCTAGGCTACACAGAAAGACCCTGTCTCGAGACAAACACAAAATCCAGATAAAATTTTGCAAAATAATTCCAAATGAGATTTATTTCCTTCCCTTCCCTTCCCTTCCTCCCTCCCTCCTTCCTTCCTTTTCCTTTTTCAAGGCAAGGTTTCTCTTTGTAGTCCTGGCTGTCCTTGAAACCATGTAGTCCAGGCTGGTCCCCAACTCAGAGTATCTACCTGCCTCTGCCTCCCAAGTGTTGGGATTAAAGGGATGCACCACCAAATGCCTAGCTAAAGATTTGTGTTTCAAGCACAACAAATGTGGCTTGATATCAGAAGACTAACCAATGTAATTTATCACATTAGTAAAGGAAAACGCCATACTATCTCAAGAACATACACTGAGCAGTAGTAATGTGTGTTGTGTGTGAGGGGAAGTGGGAGGGGCAATGACAGTGACTAAACCCAGTCCCTGCCTGCCTATGCTATGAAAGCACTCTACCACTGAGCGTTATCTCCAGCCTGTATCCAGTAAACTTCTACAACCAACCATGGTTTTCAAAACAAAACAGAAACGCTTTCTATGAAGGGAATGCTTTTCATCTAATAGTCATATTAAACAATTCTAAACCATCATATTTTGGAGTAAAATAGTGAATGTGTTCCTTCTGAGACTGGAAATGAGACAAGGACACTTTCTTTTTCTTTTTTTGAGATTTTTGAGACAGGTTTTCTCTCTGTAGCCTTGGCTGGAACTCACTCTGTAGACCAGACTGACCTCAAACTCAGGATTCCATCCACCTCTGCCTCCAGAGTGCTAGGATTAAAGGCAGAGGCAGTCAGATCTCTGAGTTGGAGGCCAGCCTGGTCTACAGAGCAAGTTCCAGGACAGCCAGGGCTACACAGAGAAGCCCTGTCTTGAGAGAAAACAAACAGGCGTATGCTACCACTGTCCACCTAAGAGCACCTAATATTTAATGGTATGTCTGAGATCCTACACAGTGTAACAAGTTCAACAAGGTTGAACCATACAGAACCAATGGCCTCAAGATTAACACATCTCCAGCTTTGCAAGAAACAGAAACTGGGAGGCGATGAGATTTGTACTACTTACCTTTCTGTGTTTTACCAGTAAATTTCCATCAGGCCCAAACACAGGGCAGGTATTATACAGTTTCCCAGCATCCTCTTCAGGGATAGAGCCTTCCATTGAAGAATTACACAATTACACAAAACAGTAACAAAAAGGAATGGGCCAATAACTTTGTGAGAGTAGGTAAAGGACTGGTAGACAGTCATTTGGGCCCAAAAATAAAGTTTATTCTAAGCATTATTTCCCCCCTTATTCAGTGATTAAACTCCAAATTATTGATGAACTCTAACTAGTTCAGATGTCAGAGAAAGGTTTAAAAAATAACCAAAGTGTCCCGGAAATTCAGTCACGATGTTGAGCAACAGTTAATATGTAACATCAGAGCAAAATCAGAAATTCCTCATTGCTCAAATCCATCAAGTCTTAGAACAAAACTGAATCCCATGGGCCCTTGATGAGAAATGTTTAGACACAAACAAGCCTTTGTTCATCAAGAAGCAATCCAATATATGTTCCATGCATTGCCAGCACCTAGTCATATCTAATCCCTAACTATCATGATCATCATGACACAAGATAATCTTGTTCATTATATTTATTGAACCTTTGGAGGTTTATTGGGCTTTTCGTTTTAAATCAGCACATAGAACACAGGTCAAATTTCTCTTGCCACATTCTATCTAGCTCTTTAATGGAACGTCATCAGTATCAGTTTGGTGTATTTCTATGGTATTTATTAGGTCTTTATATATATAACTTCATGTGAAAGTATACAGTCATCTTTTAAGGGAGAACTAATCTAAATTCTGTTCATAATCATGCTTAATTTGCATTATATACACTTAGTATATCTTGAAGTGTATCCCAAGTTGACCTTGAATTTACAATTCTCCTGCCTCAGCTTTCCAAGTGCTGGGATTAGGTGTATGCCATCCCTGGCAATCTGATTCTTTTCAAGGGCTAAAATGTTTAAATGTTTAGTTTAAGTGTAGCAGAAATCATCCTAGCATTTTTAATGTTTAGGTGTCACACCACATGGAAGAAATTACCTCCGATGAGGTATACGCTGCTCTCCTTTGCTACTTCAGAAAGCTTCTGTGTGGACTCTCCAGGAATCTTCTCTGCGTATTCAGGAAAGTAGTTTGTTCCATATGGAGAATTGAAACACTCCTAGAGTCATGTTAGATGAAAAAAGGGGGAAATTAGGCCAACCATTTAAAGTTCTGCAGAAAGTAGAAACACAGCACTTCCATTATGCTTGGAGTGGATAAAACACCAGTAGGAAAAGACCCAGCTAGAGATAAAGAAAGTGCAATTGAAGGCAGACAGGCAACAGCCCAGGTGAGGATAGGGAAACTAATCATTCCTGGTGACCTGGCAGAAGGCTGGACCGGGAGCCTGTGGAACTGTCAGTTCTTGGACATCCAGCCCATCACAACTTGGTTCACTCTCTGATTTTGAATCCCAAGATGAATTCTGGAGCTCAAAATTATACTACTAATTATGTAAGGCAATGAAAGTTATGCATTAAAAAGTTCTGAAAGCCACAGACATAAAACTATATCATTAACTGTAAATAAGCTGTTTCTAACTCCATTCTGACATCTTTATGATCCTATGACGTTTCTCATGGATAGGAAAAGTGGGTGAGGATAAAACAAAGACAGGGATGGGACACAGACACCAAAAATTACAATTACACAACACACAACACACTCTGCCTTCAGCAGTCCTTTGACATGTCAGAAAACAACAGGTAAACATTTACTGGATTTCAATTAAAATTCACTCATTTTGCATTTAACAACAGTGTCTACATACCAGGCTAAAAATGACCAGCATGTCAAGGGTCAGCTAGCTAAGTAAGCACTCACATAACTCAAGCACTTTCCTTCCTAGGCTTTTACTTCATCTCAGCAACATAAACTAACAAGAGACCATGGTTAGGTATCAGGTACAGATGAGTCCTGTAACTGATGCACAGAGAATATGGCTTGTTCTATACAGTAACTTCCAGGCCAGCCTTGGCTACACAGTGATCCAAAAGGGGAAGACTGGATTGTGCTGGGGAGACGTCTCAACCAGTAAAGTGCTTGCCCAAAAGCATGGGGATATGTACTTGATCCCCAGCACCCGTGTAAAGTAAGCTCGGCATGAGGAGAAGCACTTACAATTCCAACACTAGGGGAGGGATGAGGCTTGCTGGCTGGCTAGTCTAACAGGTGAGTCCCAAGTCTCAGTGAGAGACTTGTCTTAAAAACAGAGTGGTTAGACAGTGGTAGCACATGACTTTAGTCCCAGCACCTGAAGGCAGAAGCAGGTGGATCTCTGAGTTCACCCTGGTCTACAGAACAAGTGACAGGACAACCAGGGCTTCACAGAGAAACCCTGTCTCAAAACAACAACGAAGTAAACTGCTCCTGTGGAACTGACCTCTGGCCCCTCGGGGTATATGTGTACACACACAAAACACAAACACACAAAATTAATAAGATTCCCTTTGTTACTGATCCCTGCCCATTCTGGAACTCTGGGGCTATACTTACCACCAAATATGATACAACCTTCAACTCAAACCTCAAGACAATCTTTCAAAAACTGAACAGTACTAAAGCAATATGGTCTGACCCAAAACATGACAACAATAAAAAACCTGAACTGTGTAAGCAACCAAGTAACTGTGCAGGCCCCGAGTGTGCTATCTTTAAGGAAGTCCCCTAGTGGAGCTTGTACTCCTCGTGATCTTGTTCAAGACTTGCAACCATGTTAGGCATCTTATGACAAAGGTCGCTGCTGGTCTTTGTGAAAGATGAAAGAATAAATAGGAAACATTAGAGTTCCAAAAGTCATTGCTGGAGGTGGGACACTAGAGGCCACAAGCTGTGGTGGGTCCACAGCTCCTAAAAAGGGCAGGTAGCCCCGGTACTTACCGGCAGCGAAACTATGTTGGCACCTTGCTTTGCTGCCTCCCGGACTAGGCTACAAGCCCTGGTAATGTTATCTGATTTAATGGAAGAAACGTGAAGCTGGATGAGGGCCAGGCGGAAAGCTGAGGAAATAGAAAACAGAGTCAGACCTGCCCAGTTCGCCCAGAACCAGGATTCTCAAACAGGATATCGGGCAGTGTGTGAATGGGTTTTGATTGTCCCAACTGCTGGCATCTAAAGGGGTATATCTACAACACTGACAATACCTGGCTTCTGAAGAAGGCCGAAGCTCTCCTTAAAAGTATAAAAAATATGATCGCTCATCCCTTCGTTTATCCTAAATATGATTATGGGAAAAAACAAAAAAAAACCCAAAACTACATTTAGCCCCTAATGCCTCTTATTGAACAGCGCCAGAATCTGGATAAAAACAAAAGAAACCAAAACCTGGCATGATTTTCAGGTTAACAGACCTTGAGCTGTCGCCAGAGTATCACAGAAACTCACTAATATCTCCCCCTAACCCTAAGACTTTAGGGAGGATAAAACTTAAAGTTTTGTTTCTAGCTTCTCTCCCAAAAGCCACGGTGGTTTGGGGCTGGTGCAAAGCGCCCTCTGCAGGCTGACGCAGGGAAAGCCTTCCACTGGGGTCCTCCGTGTGCAAGACTTGCCGCTTCACCTTCTCGAGAGAGAAGAACAGTTGGGGGCGGAGGGCACGAAAACACCCCGAGTGAAGGGTTCATTATGGGAACAACATTTACATGAACATTCCAGGTCTCTGCACTTAGAAACTTTTACAGAAGAGGACGTGCCGTGGGAAAGCCGCACTGGACGAAGTGGCACAACAATCAGGCTGCCATCTGCAGCTGCGGAGTGAGGTGCGATTATCCACCGCTATGTGAGGCGAGGGAGTCAGAGCCACGAGTTTGACACCACCACCCAACCCGCAAGCCGACCAGCTCAGACCGCGCAGGACGCCCTGCGCGGAGGCCTGGGCTCGCACGGCCGGCCGCCCCTGGGCTCCCCCGAGCCGCGGGCACCCGCGACAAGAACCACCGGCATAGCTGACCGGGGGACGCAGGGACCCAGCCGACTCATCTGCGCCGCCACACCAAGGGCTCCGCTCCCGCTGGGAGCTGGACAACCAGGCCACGAACCACTTACTAGCCATGGCTCTGCCTCGGAACACCACAGGCCACAGGGACTGCAGCCCGTCAATCTCCTCCGCAGAGCCCGGAAGGCGGGGCCGAGCCGCGCGCGCAGAAGGGGCGTGGTCAAGGGCTGGTCCGAGGGGCGGAGCCTCGATGAGCTTTGAGGATTGTTTGTTTTGGGCTGTGCTGTAGTGTTGGTGAGTAAGCCTCCGACTTTGTGCACATTCAGTGCCAGTCTACCGCTGAGCTACGTTCTTGCCTGGGCCCCGTACTAAAAATGACTCAACCTTTGCGATTGGATACACCAAGAAGTGATCATTACAAATTCTTTAAATAGGGCCTTTAAAAGTAAAGTCAAAAAAGGAGCAGCCTATGTTATGGTGGTGTGCCTTAAATGGTTAAGGAGCAGGACGTCTGGGATAGAAAGGCCCTACTTGTGGCACGATGGATGTAAATTTCAGGTTGGATCACAGCAGTGGCCAGGGTAGTAAATGATGCTCCACACTGACTGGCTTGAGGAAGTGCACCTGATTGTTTTAGTCTAGCAAGACTTCAGAAACTTGCTCCTAACTGGGCTGGGGAAAGAGATGGAGAGAGTTGGTGCTTAGCAGTAGTCTAAGATTTGACATTTGTATTTATTATTTGAGTTTTACTATCATTTATTTATGTAAATATTTATTACTTATTATTATTGCCTTGTTTTGTTTTGAGCTTTTCTGGTTTTCAGACAGGGTCTCCTGTAGCCCAGGCTGCACTTTAACTTACTGTGTAGCTAAGACCCACCTTGACTTTTAATCCTCCTGCTCCCACTCCTGAATGCAGGGATCTATCGAGTCCTGTACCAACACACCCAGCTAGCTACACTGATTTTTAACCTTCACAGTGGTTGCAAGTGAAAGTCCATACCTTGTCACATTTGCAGAGCATGGAAACAAGAGGATTAGAGATCAGATCCCCAAAAGATTACTTAGCCAATGTTTTCTTCAGTGGGGGTTGAGCGTTTTACCAACTTTGGTGTGCGGCATCTTAGAGAGGGGAAAAGAGCCATAAACAGCAGTTTAAAAAGGACAAAGCAGCCGGGCGGTGGTGGAGCACGCCTTTAATCCCAGTACTTGGGAGGCAGAGGCAGGAGGATTTCTGAGTTCGAGGCCAGCCTGGTCTACAAAGTGAGTTCCAGGACAGCCAGGGCTACACAGAGAAATCCTGTCTCAAAAAACCAAAAAAAAAAAAAAAAAAAAGGACAAAGCAGGGTGGGGGATGGCTCGGTGGTTAAGAGCATCACTGCTCTTGTAGAGGACCTGGGTTGGGTTCTGAGCCCCCACATCAGGTCTTGAAGGGATCACAGAATCGTTTCTTCCAAGAATCTGGGAACACTGGGGAACTGGGGTAAAGAAAGAATGTGTGGGCTGGAGGATGTGTTGCCTTATGTCTTCCAGGTGTAACATATTTGTCGGGGTCCAGCCTCGACACAGGATCGGAGTTCTCAACTGGAAGCAGGGATATTTGGAAGGCACGTAATAAATATACACAGACTACTTTTTGGGTACAAGCTGACAGGCAATTTTTCAAGGCTTGAAGTTTCTCTCTCATTCTCTGCTCTCTTTCTCTCTCGCTCATTCGCTCGCAGCTTGAGGCTGCACACACTCTGCATTCTCCTGCACACTCTGCTTTTCTCCTGTGTGCTTTTCTTTTCTTGCACTCTCACACTCACACATACTTCTCTGTTCCCCTTTCACTCACACACACGCCACATGCAGTCTCCTTTCACTCACACACTCTTCACACACATCTCACACACATACCACATGCACTCTCCTTTCACTCACACACACTCTTCACACACATCTCACATTCTCTCTTCACTCACTCTTCACAAGCTCTTCTCATGCTCTCCACATTCACTCTCTCACTTGCTCTTCACATGCTCACTACTCGCTCTCTACATGTTCTCTACATGCTCTCCACATGCTCCCTACATGCTCTCTACATGCTCTCTGCATTTTCTCTACAAGCTCTCTTGCCTTCTTCTTGCCCCAGTCCTTTATTGATACTCCAAAAGCAGGGAAAAAAAGACATTGTATAATCATTGCCAAATCAAATTCAAAAGAATAACCACGTCCCACAAAGAATCAAGAATTACAATTGTTCCCCAAAGTTTCAAGCTTCCCTGTTCCCAGGCCTATAGCCAAAATAATAATAATTGCAAACTTCTCATTATTTATTCTTTAACTATTATACTTCAGAGCTCTGAGGCCAGCTACTTGCATTTTCTTGTAAAGCTCTAATGATGACATGGGCAAAACTGCCAGGCAGTGGCCAGAAAGAATCAAGTTAACCCTTAACTCGGTAGTTCCCCTAGCTTTCTGCTTCTACACATTGCACACAATGACTCTCCTGGGAGTCCCAGTGTTTTGACTTAGTTTTACTAATCTAAGATTTTACATATTCTATACTTGCTTATTCAGGAACCACTCTCAAATGTTGTGTAGAACTTATTTCATAACTTTAATAGTTTTTTCTTTCTTTGGGGTCCCAATGTTGGCTCTAATTCATTTTCTAATAATTTCATCAAACTTTCTTTGCAAGTCAAGCATTAATCTGGAACTACCATTGTGCAGTTATTGCATTGTTTCTAAGATGAGAACACACAGCATGCACCTGGGCCAGTAGGACTGTGCTGTGCTGTGCCCCGTGCCTCAATTCTTAATTGTTTAAGAATCATTACATCAGGGAACATCTAGTTCCGCAGAATTCTCCAGAGCAGGAGAAAGAAGAAAGTCAGATATAATAAAATAATTATGCACACCAAGGCCAACTGAAAAACAGTCATGCACAAATGAAATCTATACAGCCTTTGTCCAGGGCTAAGGTTAGGAGAAACAGGAACAACTGTTGTTACAAAGAGCTGCTACAGGCTACTGAAATGTCTCCATCTAGGCCTACTGCAGGCAGTCCCTTATTTCAGATGGCAGGTCCCCTGGAGGGACATGTGTCCTGCTTCTTAGGGTCCCAGACACCATCCTTTTCTACAAGGAGCTGCTACGGGCTTCTGAGATGTCTCCATCCTGGCCTACTGCAGACAGTCCCTCTCATTGTCCAGCACATATTTACCCCCAATTCCATTTTGCACTAGAAACTACATTGGCCTAGTAGTAATGGCAGCTATTGAAGAAAAAGCCAGGTCTATGATGACAGATCTATTGACCTGCTCTAGTAAAAAGAAGAGGGAAAGCCTCACTTCCTGAACTCAAGTCATCCCCCCTGCCTCAGCCTCCTTTAATAGCTGGGACTATGAGCACCCCAGCACCCAACTAGCATCATTAGTTTTAGCCTACCTAAGGTAAGTATATAAGACAAATGTTTAATCTGCAGATAAAATACAGAAGAGAACAGACAGCTTCAAGAACAGAAGTTTTGAGCAAACTTGTATCAGTTTATTTACAATTGTAATTTATAAACAGTAACACAAACATCTTTACATTAATATTATGAAAAAAAGTCCCATAGCTGAGATGGTTGAAAAATGAGACTTTAGGACATTTCAAAGAGGGTGTCGAGAAAAATGGAAGAAATGAAATACAACAGTTTCGGGGAAGAGTTATAAATACCAAGTACCTCACAAGGTGCAATTTCATGCAAATGTCTTCAACCACTCAAATACATTGTTTTTATTTAGATATCAGAATAGAGTTCTTTTAATTATGTTACCATTTATTCACTTGATTTCCATTAAGCAAATTAAAACACTGGCTACCGGTGGGGTACATCTAGATATTTCTATCAACCAACCCCTTAGAGAAAATCTATTACATTTTATGACATGGCAGGTTATAGTTACTATTTTTCAAACAGATTTTATAAAAATCATCCCATGGTCCAAAGATGTTCTGGATCTCTCAGCACAGTGACTAATATGGGCCACAGAAATTAATCTGAGCAAGCTGCAAAACAAAGCAGACCGCTTGCGGGGTTTTTTTTCCAGAGCATAAGAATGAGAAAAATTTCAACTACTGAAATTTTACTGAGAAGACAAAACCGAAAGAAAATTTTTAGAAAGTGATAGAAAAACAATGAAAAATTTCTATAGCTCTCTGATTATCTTTTTTTTTTTTAAACTGGACATTAGTGTGGTCATGGGTGATCATTTCAAGGAGGATAATCAGTGTGTTCAAGGCGTTCTGAAACAGCCTAGACCAAATGACCCATGTGTAACAAAGACCAATGCCATTTTTACAGATACAGTTCTGTCCCCCAGATGCTAATTTTAACCTTAACATGCCTACTTCCTTCTAGTGCTGTTATCTGTTCCTTAGCAACCCCTGGGATGAGGCTCACTGTCTCTGAGGCAATCAGTCTCTGAATAATCACCTACTGGAGAAAAGATGGGGTGAAGCTGGACCTTGGGGTCTCACTATGGGCTGTATTTTGAGTTGCTACGATCTCCATCCATTCCATCAAACAGACTTCAATCTTTTTCAGAACAGAAACAATAAGCTAATTATTAATCTAACTGTTTATTTTCCGACAATGCTCATTGTTGTAAAACCCAATATAGCAATTAAATCTCTTCAACTAATTCTGTCCCTAAATTTCAGTGAAGACATTGCAAATGTGCATGTGCACAGTTGTTTTAAAACCTGAAAATGATGCATGTCCTTTAAAGCAGCTCTTCAAAACAGAACTGCACTCTGTGCCCTTGATCCATAGGGCGCAGGCCAGTTACTTAGTCATTTAATAACTGACCTTTATAATAAATCATTATATAAAACCAAAGATGCAAAAGAAATTTTTAAAAAAGTGTACCCATCCCGAGATTGATTACAATAATTTGCATTTAGACCCTCTACTCAGGCACCCCATGAGCAAATCAAAGATCTCTGGTTAGTATTGAGTCAGGAAATATATTTTCATGTTTCTCTTCGTTGCCTTAATTTCACTTAAATATCTTTCTTTCACATTAACTTTCCAAAGCATCCAACACTTTCATGATCTGCTGTTTTATGGCTCTGGTAGCATCTCCTGCATTTGGAATCAAATACCTAGGGGGGAAAAGACATATATATGTATTAATACAGCACTTTCCCTTCAGATCACTGCTGAGATGTCATATAAAGGTAGCAGAGACGCCCTGCTATGTGCTCCGTAAACTCACCTCAGCAGATGATCAAAATGTTACTTGAAAATCCAAAAGTCAAAATCATGGGACTTTTCATATATTGCACAGCTAAGATTCTTTGAACTACTAAGTATGTGTAATGTCCAAAGAAAACGCAGGTAAATCACAGTACTTGCTGTCTAGTACAGATGTGATTTAGGCTGCTACAATTATGATTTGATGGCATCCAATTCCAAAGACAATGGCAACTCCAGGACTTATTAATTTGACCGTAAGCAAAACATTAAGTTGTCTAAAACAAATTCAAACCATCTCCAGGTCAAGAAGTTTTGATGATAGAAAATAAAATACCAACTTAACATTCTAAGACAAATTTATCTCCCCACAAATCAGCATTTAATGTAGCATTTGTATAATTCTTTGTCTAAAAAATGTTTTTTATTTGTGTATATGTATTGTGTACAAATGTGTGTATCTATGTGCACAGAGACCAGATGAGGGTGTTGCCTGTCTTTTTGTTCAGGTTTTATTTTGGCTTTTCTTTGTAGCAATGGCTGTCCTAGAACTCACTCTGTCGACCATGATGGCCTTGAACGCAGATCCCCCTGCCTCTGCCTCCCAATGCTGGGATTAAAGGCTTGTGCCACCCGGACCAGCTGGATGTCTTGTGGGTGGGGGCATAACACCTGTGAGCCACCGGGCATGGGTTCTGGGTGCTGGGAACTGAGGTCTAGCCCTCACAACAGAGCAGAGTCTCTACACTGTTACAGTATTTCTTCTTGTTTTGTTTTTATATTATACTTACTTAGTAGGGGTTAGGGGTACATATGTCATGGAGTGTTACATAGAGCTCAGAGACTGAACTCAGGTTGTCAGGCTTGGCAACAAGTGCCTTTAGCTGCTGAGTCATCTCTCTTGACCCCTAGATTAGTCTTAATGACTCTGGTGTGAAATTTACTACAGCATAACTGAAATCATATACCAGTGTAGAAGCCACATATGAACAGATACGAGGAAGAAGATTACGGATGACACTGTTACAGGAGCGGAGCACCTCAGTGCCCTCCGCCAACCCCACTCGCCAAAAGCTTGAAGGAGCCTGCACTTAATGGGCTGCATTAATTCAGATAATAATAATAATTTAAAAAACTTACCTTTCAATAGCCAAGATTTCTATCCCGGAAGCACTGCTGTTTCCATACTTGAAGGTAATTAGCTCAGGATGTTTTTTTTTGGACGTAATTTTAACTACAGAATTTAGTGCTTGTCGAGACTGGATGTAAGCCAGTCCTTTCCTGGAAAGAATCTCCCTTAAGCAGTACATATGTGTGGCGGTAACCAACAGATGACTTGAAAGAAAAGGAAGTTTAAATTAATGAGATTCCAAAAGACATGTCAGTTCACCAGCTCCAATTGTAAAAGATTCAACTTTAAAGAGTTATTTTTGAGTTATCTATGAATATATTTGATAAGCAAACTATGTTTTTTCATTTAATTTTTATGTAAAATTGTTTTATTAACAAATAATACCACAATTATTTAAGAGTAAAGGTATGTCTTTTAATGAGAAGTTGAGTGCAATATGTAAATAATTTTTAACTTTAATGGATTATCCTGCCATCCTCAGAATTTTTAACAAGATTATGTGTATTCAAAACTATTCTCTGTCTAATATCAAAGCCCACTAGGCAATTGTTGGGTTTCCTTACATATTTTATAATATTCTGAAACTAATCCTGAAGGCAAATGGGCATGGATTAAAAACAAAACAGAAAACCTCAAAACTCCAATATCTTAGCTCACTTTTAACATAACAAATAGTAAGGCAAACTATTAAACATGCCTAGAACGTGAAACATTTTGCCAGATATGTCCTAGACTCATGAAGAGAACAGGCATGTAGGAGAAAAGGGGACGTCCCACCATACACTGCCTGAGATAGGCAGGCCGTGCAGGATGGACCCAGAAGAGAAGGGAAACTGTCAAGGCCAGCGTGGGAACACTGGAAATCTGGGGATGGTCTGATGTCGGGCAGCATTAATTCAGTAACACTGGAGGGAAGTGATGGCACTGGAGTTAGTCACAAGCTGCTCGGACTCTTGGGACATGTATGTGTGCCCTGAGGGCGAGCTGTTCCCAAATGGCCCGGGTGTGCGTTACACTTATCGTGGGGACTGTGAAGAGGGACCAAAAGCCAACGTGTCCAGGAGACGGGCATTTGAGTGTTCAATGCACTACTCAATGTCCTGTCTCAGAATCTCCAAATTACAAAATGCCTAAGACCTTTAAACAGACACTTAACAGTGAGAAATTAGGTCTTTTTGCACTTGAATAAAAAGTCCCTTGCCCTTGACTTTTATATTAACTTTGCCCAATTCGAGTTTACTTGTAAAGACATTTTCAACAGTACCTAGGAAACATATGTCCACTTTCTTTGACTTCTTTACAGGGAAAGTGATGCTTGATGTCAGGCTTGTTGACCCAGGTCTGGATGTTGACAACTTCTTTTCTATCGTCATCTGACATAGAAGAGCTGTCGATCTCATCTGGGAGGAAGGACAAGAGTGAAGGCCATCAGCACCATGGGCGCACTTCTTAGCAACCACAAACTGCTGGTTGGCTTTGGAACATAGGACATGACAAGGAGAAACAAAAGCAATACTTCAAATCCTACCGGCTCTGCTACCGAGACCTGGGGGAACAACCCTTACGGTAAGCACGTCCAGTCAAACTACCAGAGTACACTTTGAAGAGTTTGGTAAAAGGTGCCGCAGCTGTGGTCCGGCATGTCAGTGAGCAGCATCTTTCTAGAGGCAGGGAAGGCAGTTTTCTCCTTTGCCAGTTTCAGACTTGTAAATAAAAAGTACCACTAAGTTCAGTTTGCATTATGTCAGGAAAATGTTTTTCGGTGAAAATAAACATTCTAATTTTGTTTTCCTAAATTAAGAAAATGGAATTGCAATGCCTCAGATTAATAATTATAAGTGTTCCTCCCTTTGTTTTGTGTGTATGCTCCTGTGAGTGCACGTGTGTGTGCACATGCATGTGCGTGTGCACACGTGTGCGCATGTGCCGGTGGAGGCCAGAGGATAACCTCAGCTATCACTCCTCAGAAGCCAACCACTTTTTGCTTCTGAATTTTTGTGTGTCTGTATTTTTTTTAAAGATTGATTTGTTTGTTTGTTTGTTTTATGTATATGAGTACACTGTAGCTGTACTGATCGTTGTGAGCCATCATGTGGTTGCTGGGAGTTTGAATTCAGGACCTCTGCTCACTCCAGTTGGCCCCACTCACTTCAGCCCAAAGATTTATCTGTTTATGTAAGTACACTGTAGCTGTCCCCAGATGCACCAGAAGAGGGCATCAGATCTCTTTACCGATGATTGTGAGCCACCATGTGGTTGCTGGGATTTGACCTCAGGATCTTCGGAAGAGCAGTCAGTGCTCTTAACTGCTGAGCCATCTCTCCAGCCCGTGTCTGTATTTTTTATTGTTAAAATTTTTATTTATGTGCATGTGTGTATCAGTCTACACCATGTGTAGGACAGAAGAGAACACTGGGTTCCCTAGAGTTGCAATTACAAGCAGCTGTGGGCCACCTGCCACGGTTGCTGGGAAACAAACTCATGTCCTCTAGGAAAGGCGGCACGTGCTCTTAACTGCTGAGCCATTTCTTTTTTTTTTCATGTGTGTATGTGCATGTGCACATGTGTGGGTGTGAGGTATAGAGGCACAGTTTCAATCAGATGGCTCATTGGTTAAGAGCACTGACTGCTCTTCCAAAGATCCTGAGTTCAAATCCCAGCAACCACATGGGGGCTCACGACCATCCTTAACGAGATCTGATGCCCTCTTCTGGTGAAGACTCAAGTTACCCTAACCTGCTGACTCATCTGGTCTTCCAACCCCCCTCCCCGCCCCTCTGTACCCCAACCACCTTTCCTTCTGAGACACTGTTTGTCACTGTCCTGGAGCTCACTAAGCAGACTAGGCTGGCTGGCTGTGAACAAACCCCAGGGCTCCTGGGTGCTGGGATTACCAGCATGGGCCACTCTACTAACTAGTTTTATGACAACTTAACAGAGTAATTATGAAAGAGAAAACCTCAGTTGAGAAAATGCCCCATTAGATTGGCCTGAGCAAGCCTGTGGTGAGTCTTATTATTGATGACTGATGTGGGCGGGCCAGATGACTGTATGTGGTGCCTCCCCCGGGCTGGTAGTTCTTAGAGCTATAAGAAAGCAGGCTGAGCAAGCCACAAAGGGCAAGGCACTAAGTAGCACCCCTGCATGGCTTCTGCTTCAGTCCTGCCTCCAGCTTCTGGCTTTGAGTTCCTGCCCTCAGAGATGGGATGACGTGAGAACTGTAGGATAAGATAAACCCCTCTTCCCCAAGTTGTTTTGGTTTTATCCCAACAATCGAAAACCTAAATTTGACAGCCACCATAGTTAACTGTTTTTGTTTCTTTGGTGAGACAAGATTTCTCTGTGTAGTCCTGGGTGTCCTGGAATTCACTCTATAGACCAAACTGGCCTTGAATTCAGAGATTCCTGTCTCTGCCTCCGAAGTGCTGGGATTACGGGCATGTACCACCACCACCTAGAATAGTTAACATTCGATGGTGGTAGAGAGGACTGAACTCAGGTTCGAGCACTTTACTGATGGGCTATCTCTCCCCAACCGCTTCCCTTTGCTTTCAATAACTTGTTCACAATATAGACAATGCTAAAGAAAATGTCAGGTGTCAACCCTGCAGCCCTCATGTCGTTCCTCCCTCACTGGAGCCCCTTCTCTTTGCTAACAGGGACTTCCTGTGTGAGCAGTCCTACAGGGGTCCTTCCTGTAATCAATGTGCTCGTCTTCAGAACTCAGGATTTTGCATCTATCTGGGGGAAGCATCATAAGTACACTAGCATCTTCTTTGGCTGCCACCCGTCTTTCAACATTGCTGCATTCATGCCTACTGACACATACAATTCTAGTTTCTTCCTTTTGCTATGGCCCACTTTCCATATTATAGGTGTGTTGGCCGGGAAGCATTAAATAGACTACAGTGGACTCATCCACAGTCCGTCATCCTCTCCCTCTTGCTCATGAAGGAAGTTAAAATGATCAGAAGGACAAAGAAATACATAGCAACAGGAGGATGGTGACAGAGATGTCTAAGGGAAAAGAAACTGCTAGAAATATATTTGCTTTACTGCGAATTTTCTAGCAGTCACATTTGTAATATGATTGAAGCATCAGAGATGCTACTCTTGAGCAGTCGTACTGCTAAGAGCTGACTAGCTGGAGAGATGGCCCAGGAGGTAAGAGTTCTGGCTACTCTTCAGAAGACCTGGGTTCAGTTCCCAGCACCCACGTGACAGCTCATAACTGTCTGTAACTCCTGTTTCAGGGGGTCTGATACCTTTGCACATACACATTGAGGCAGAACAGCAATGCACATAAAATAAAAATAAATACATCATTTAAAAAAAGAATAATCAGATATATGGGGAACTGCCAAGTGGATAGGACAATGGCATTTATATTTACAGTCTTCTCATATTTTTACTTTTTTTTTTACTATATTTTTAACTATTTTTACTAACATAACTTTTTCTAACTCATATATATATATATAAACTATGGTTACTTACATTATTTAGGTTGTGGAATTATAAGTAAAAATTATACATTGACTTTGATTTTTTTTTTTAAACAAAGACAATCTTAGGTAAACTAAATCTCCTCTGTACTATAGTGCCATCTGGTGGCCTTTTAGGACCTTGGCACCTTCCTGCAGACCCACAACTCTCAGGCAGCAGGTGAATGTTCAATTTAAATATGATCACCTGGGCTTACATACAACTTCTCCAGACTGCTTGTCCCTCAGCGGATGACTGTCAGTTGAGGCCTATGCAAAACTTCTGCGTAGATTTCTAGTGAGCACATTTAAGAATTCTAAAACCAAAGCATTACTAAAAGGCCCTCTGAGGATCAAACAGCCCTTTCACTGGGTTCCCTGAGACCACTGGAAAACACTGATATTTACATGACAATTCATAACCAGCAAAATTACAGTTATGGAGTAGCAAGAAAAAAACGTAATGGTTGGGGGTCAGCTCATGAGGAATTGTCAAAGCATTAGGAAGCGTGAGAACCACTGCCGTAGACGACTCCTGCTATGGAAGCATTTGTTTGCTAGTTCCAGAACGATGAGAGCGAGTAGGTAAGAGTGTTATTACTTAACCTGTGTCGTACTCCTCTTCATCACCAATGCTGAACACAGGCTTCACGCCACGGTAAGGCTTGCCCACTCTGTCACTGCTGCTCACGTGCCTGTATTAAAATAATTTTAGGAAGGAGACACCACTAAGAAGAAATCAGAGACTTTTAACTAAGCACCACCTGAGGGTTCGAGCACAATGCAAATGCTCTTTGCCCTTCCCACAGCACCCACAGCTTTAGGACAACTGTATTAAGAAGACTGAAAGAAGATAATGATGTAGGCAAAGATTCACGTGCCGTTATATCCAGCCAAGCTAAATAATTTCAACGTTCCTATTTAAGCCAGTGGCTAAGCGCTTCTGGGCCTGGGGAATTTACCCCTCTGCCGTTTCCTCATTTGAAATAAAGTCATAACAAGAGACCTCGCCCTTCAGGATTACTGTGAAAATTAGTGCAGCTATCCTCTCCCTTTTATGGAGCCCTCAGAACACCACCTAGGAAACATGCAATAGGAGCTTATTACACACCAAACAGCGCAAGAACAGGGGGCGCAAGGCTCCTTTGGTAGCTGCAAGTTTCTCAGCGTTTTCCTCCATTTCTATTACTGCTGCTTCTGTTTTAATCCACATCAAGACTTGACTTCTTTTGCATAAATTAAAATGTCTCAGTAAAATATTGCATAGTTTTGGGGGAAAATTGTTTGCTTTGTAGGATAACTACCCGCTACAATGAAGGCTGGATTTGTTCTTCACCTAACATAAAACCATTCAGATTCTTCCATTTTTTCAAGAATCTTAATCTTGAAAGAAAAATCACTGTGGGCTGGTGAGATTGCTCAGGGGTTAAGAACACTGGCTGCTCTCCCAGAGGTTCTGAGTTCAATTCCCAGCAACAACATACGGTGGCTCACAACCATCTACAAAGGTATCTGATGCCCTCTTCTGGCACGCAGGTGTACATGCAGAGCACACCTACATTTAAAAATATACATAATTGTTTTTTAAATCTTCATTTAAGTGAACTTAAATATTTACCTTTAAATCAAGCCTCCTTAAAGCAAGGAGACAAACACTAATTGAGCTTAGGATGACCGACCCTCTTAGAATTACAAGTCAAGTTAGGTTAACCTGTAGTTCAAATTTTGTTGATTAAAACATTTGTAATGTAAAATTAGCCTGAAAGCTACCAAACTATGATCATTAGGAAGTGTCAGAGTTTCGATCTAAATGCCCCCAAAGAAGCCTGTGATGAGGCTTCTTCCTGGCGTAGTGCTGTTTGGAAGGTGGTAGAAACTTCAAGAGGCAAGGCTTAATGGAAGGCCTTCAAACATTGGGGAATGTTCTCTACGCTCTGTCTCCCTGTCTCTCTCGCTGTGTGTGTCTCTCTGTGTGTGTGTGTGTGTATTGTGTGTACGTGTGCATGCCATATGCACCTACATGTGCATGTGTGCAGAGGCCGGGGGACAATCTTGGCTATTCTCAAGTACTAACAACCTTGCTTTATGGGATAAAGTTCTCTCACAAGACGGGATTACCAAGTAGCTAGGCTGGCCATGCAGAGTCCCAGGGATCCACCTATCTTTGCTTCCCTAGGGCTGGGACTATAATCATTCTTTTGTTTTTTTTTTTTTAAGATTTATTTATTCACTATGTATACAGCATTCTGACTGCACGTATGCCTGCAGGCCCAAAGAGGGTACCACAATCTCATTATAGATGGTTGTGAGTCACCATGTGGTTGCTGGGAATTGAACTCAGGACCTCTAGAAGAACAGCCAGTGCTCTTAACCTCTGACCCATCTCTCCAGCCACTGGCCAACTGTTTGTTTGCTTGCTTGTTTTGTTTTAATGTAAGTTTCTGGGATTGAATTAGGGTCCTCATGCTTGCAAGGCAAGCATCTTTTACTAAGATTCTCTCCCACCCTACAATGAAAAGTGTGTATGAACTCTGTGACAGTTCTTCAAATTCTCTTAATAAAATTCAATGGTGTTTGTTTTTTCTTTTTATTCACACTTGTTAGTTTGGACTATTTTTTTAAAGGCAGTTTATTGATATTTTCAGAAACATCTACAGAAATAGTTTGGACAAGTTTTAATTTGCCATGCTCAGAAATAAACTTGGTTCCTTCAAACTGCTAATTCAATTACACGTTCAAAACGATGCACCTATATGTGGACCACAGAAAACTAAAGAGGACGTTAAGAACGTGAGAGAAAAACATAATTAAACTGCCCAGAGGTGAACTCAACATTCTTATAGAAGGATGGTTCACGAGCAGATTATAATTCTCAAAAAGAACAAGTTTCTTTACAACAGACTAAGGTAAAATTAAATAGTTGTCTTACAATTGTCTTGTGTAGGAACAGTAAAAAAATATCCAAGTTATTCAACTGATACTTTAAAAATGCTGTTTCCTATCACTGGAAATACTGAAATGATGAAAAAATAAACCCCATAATTAACCCAAAACGGCTGAATTCCTATTCAAAGTATGACTAGACCCTTTAAAAATTCTATCTCATTATTTGCTGTGTGCACAGACTTGCACATGCGCCATGGAGTGCACGTGGAGCCGGAGGACAACCAGTGGCAGCTGCTTCTCTCTTTCTACCCTGTGGGCCCAGGGACCAAATTCAAGTAGTCAGGCTCAGCAGCGAGTATCTTTACTTGCTCGGCCACCTTACCTACTACATGTTCTTTTGTAACTATTCAATTACCACTACATTAATATCTCAATTTAAGGTGAAGTAAATTTCTGCAAGAACATAAACTATGATACTGCATGAGTTACTGAGTTGGCCGGGCTCGTTTGCCTATTGGAAGACTCAGCGTTTTAACCCTTGAATCAAATCTCTATCATCTACCCATCAGCCACTGTCTTACTGGGGACAGGGAAGGAAATGGATTGGACAGTAGAGACCTTGTCTCCCATGATTTCCTTCATGGAAAATCCAAACGCAGAACCTAGAACTATAGCTCTTTCAAACAGATTTATATGAGTTAACTCATCACTGTCAGTGCATACATCTTAATAAGAAAAAATCTGAGTTTAAATTTTTAAGTTACATAAGGTCCATGTTAAAAGTTCGTTGCTGGGATGCGGCTCACTGTTAAAGAACAAGTGTCAGCATGTTCAAGGCCCTTGGTTCACTGCAGCATCAGGTTCTGACATGAACTGTTTCTGGACTTAGGTGCTGTCATTTTCCATAAGGGCAGGAGACTGGTTGATTATTAGAACACCCAGGCCCTGCTGACTCCCAACTCGGTGGATGCTTCACCCCTCACTGTTTCAGAATAAAAACTGCAGAATTTATAAAGTCCTTGGGTTTGAGCATGTTTGATTTCCATCTGAGGAACAAGGAGATAGGAACATGCAAAGGAGAAAACTCAGGCACAAGACAAAAGGAGAAACACAATGTCAGCAAGGTACACTCCCGTCAGCACTGGGAAAAGGGCAGCTCCGCAAGCAGCAACAGCAAAGTCTAGCCAAGTCAGCACGAGGCCCACAGACCACGCGAGGCATGCTAGAGGGAATGGACGGCTCAGGGGAGCTGCTTAACTCATTGGCTTACCGCTCTGTACATGATCTGTCTGGCCAGGGAAGATTGAAAGACATTCTACAGCAAATCAAGGCAGAGGACAGAACAACATGATTATAAAAAAAAAATGCAGCAGCTTTAGAAAAGACACAATAAAATCAGTTTTCAACCAGTAAACATATTATAAAGAATATTTCAATCAATCATCCCAAGCACAAAGAATGAAGAAAAGCCAGTTTCACGTGATACTTCACCAGACAACAGTCTTTTCATCTTAGAGTTATCATTAGTCAACCTTACAAGTAAATGGGTGCATTTAAAAACAAAAACTTTAATGTTCACACCACAAAATGTAGCAGCGGAAGGTTGGGGACTCAGAAGCAGTATATAAGAGTTTCCCTTTTGAAAGCAGATGTAACTTTACTGAGCAAACAAATCCTTCAAGCTTGATCAAATGCTTCAATATTTATTATCAGGCTATTTTAGATGAGGTATGATTCTGGGGTTAGTGATAACTTATTCATTATCTTTGTACTTACTACATGGGGCATGCTTTTGTATGCATATGCACTATACTAGAAGGGACATTCAGTTCTTAGAATCAAATATTTCAGCTTTCCCATGACACTGCAAGGGAGACAGGAGAGGAAGACACTAACATAGTCACTATCAGGCCTGCTCAGAAACAAGCTTCATATCTGAATCAGAAAGAATCTTTCCGCTTCTGTCACTGCGACATGACGTCATCTACAAAGTTCACACTGGAGAACTGTGTAATCAAGTTATATATATCACAAAGTATCGCGTCATGTTTTAAGTAAGTTCACGATTTGGGAGGTGGCCACACCCATAGCTCTCCCGGGCTGCAAATGTACACACCCAAACTAGACTAATACTCTATTGTATCATACACTCAGAACAAACAGCAAAACAATATTCTTAAATTTGCTGGCCAGTTGTTCACCATGTCCCTTTTTTTTTATTTGTGGGAAAATGGCATTTGTTTATAGTTTTAAACAAATTCTTATAAGATGTGAACTTGGTAAAGTGGGATTCTGTTGTATTGAGCATAACCAAATTCTTTACATTCTTGATGCACAAGTTCCTACCGTGAAATAACTGTTTGCTGGAGTTGGAAAGCAGCTGCTCTATGAACTATGAACACAGGACATGGTCTTTTTGTAATGAATGGGTTGAGGGACAAACTCAGAAGCACCTTCCTCTGAGAACGGAAAGGATCTGCAGAGTAAACTCTAGCAGCCTGCAGTCTGCAGTCGTGATGACACGGTTAGATCTGACCCATGTGGGACTCCTTCTACAGCACTCCAACTAAAATCCATTACAGAACATTTCTTCAATTTAATTACTCATCCTAAGTTCACACCATATAAGAAACTCACCGGTCCACAGGAGTTGACGTATTCTCAATAAAACTGATGACCTTTTCCCTAACATTAACGGATTTTGTCTTTAGAGCCACAGTCATTTTATTGACAAGGGATTTCATCCCTCTATCATTTGAGCCATTACAAGATTCACCCTGAAAAACAAGAACATAGATGAACCACTCTCTGCATAATCAATGCATACATGACTGTGAAGTTACCTACACTATAGACAGAATTGTATCCCCACCAACTTCCAATGTTGAAGTACTAAAATCCAGGGTATCTCAGAATGCCACTGTATCTGAACAAAGGGCCTTTAAAGAAACAATTGCAATCAAATTAGGTGAGGGCAGGCTCCATTTTATTTATGGGGGAGGGTGTACATTTCCATATTTTCAGGTATGTGCAGATGTTCACCTTTCCACTTTACCCTTATATGGCCTTTCCTTTATGCACATATATCTATGTCTCTCCTCTTGTAAACAGCGGGTTAGAGGATGAGGGGTTGGGCAAAGCGCTCACCTTGCGAGCAGGACATTGAGTTTGGGTCCCTAGGACTCACATGAAATAAAGGCACAGCAGTACAAATCTGTAACCTGGAGATGGGGGTGGGCAGGGCCCACAGGAGGATGACTGTCAGTGACCACCCAATCTATCTGGACCGGTCAGCCCCAGGTTCAGTAACAGGCTCTGCCTTAAAAACAGTAAGGTAGACAATGACTGAGAAAGACAGATGTCAACCTCTGGCCTAGCATGCACACATGAAGCGATACTTGTAACAGAAAAAGGTGAAAAGCAACCTAAGTATTTAGCAACAGGGTATTCATCAAATAAATGAGAAGACACACAAGGGAATATTATTTAGTTTTCTTGTATACCTAGAGGATCAAGGTAAAAGCAAATTCTCGGAGAAGCCTTATCTGTAAATAACGCAACAATGATGTTTTGATCATGTGGTTGAAGATAACCTCCACACATCTACAATGTACTACCATACATACTCTTGCTCTCCTAGTCCTCAGTCCTCCTCAGGAGAAACGTTAACATTTTATTGCACAGGTGGATAAACCACAGGTGAAAGGTCTTACTGGAAATCATAAACGGGGGAAGTTGTTCATACGAACTCCAGACCCAACAATGGCCTCTACCTAAGTCCAAATGAGTAACCATCATCCTGTACAGCAGTTTTCTGTCTCTGTTGTACAGGATAAAGATTGGTACATGACTACTATTTGTTAACAAATTGATGTGATGACATCTAATTCAACTGTCAAGACTTTTTGCTGAGATGTGCTTACTCCCTATAGCAAAACCTCACGATCATTCACATCACAATCATTAAAAATCAAATATACTAGGCTGGCCAACTTTTTACTTTCTCTTACTGCACCATCATGACCTTAACCTTGCAATAATGATTCCTCATTGCGTACTCAATATCCCTGACATCTTTTCTCTTATGCCAGGGTAACGGGAGTCAAGCATCTTTTCTGGAAACGGATCCAGCATGCTCCACACATGTACTTACATCGACAGAGCTGATGCTGCCCCTTGACCCTGAGGTACTGGCAATCCAATGGCCGTATCCACTTTCTGGTCCCTCCACGTTTATATCTGCCAGGTGCTGCTGTAGGGCTGAAAGTAAATGTGACAAACAAAACAAAAGCTAGAACAGGAGACTCTCTGCAAAGACCAAATACCAGAGAAGTGGAACAAACACATCCCAGCTAACTGAAAATGGATCAAGGACATAATCGCCATGTGTGTTGTGCTGCACCCCACTGAGAACTCCAGGGCACAGCAAACCCTTTCCAAACCTGTCTAAGGCCCCTTCATAGCCCCCCGAGAGATGACTAGAGATCAGTCTTTCAAGTACTAACAGATAACGGGTCAGAATTTCAACACAGGAAGAATTCACAGAAAAGCTAGAAGACATCAATTTTCCCCCATAACAACGTAGACTTGGGCATTAATGAGAGAAAGATTAATGGAGAGAAAAAGAGTTACAGTTTAAAAAGCTTCCTAGACCTCTAGACTGTGGCCACAGTGATGCGCACTAATGACCAGCTCTCGGGGATGTGAGGGGGGAAGAGCCTGAGCCATCTGGAACCCGCAGGTCAGGGAAGCTGAGGCTAGACACACAGCGAGGCCTCATTTCCTCTTTAACTCAAGTATACATTATAAAATAATGCTTTTTTTCTGAACACTCTTGAGAATTATATAACTAATAATCAACTTTTGTATTGTGTTATCAGGATTTCTAATAATAGCAGGCAAGGGGTCAACACTTATTTAACAATATCTTTTTTTTTTTACACAGGATTTAACTATGTAGCCCTCACTGTCCTCAAACTCACAGAGATCCACCTGCCTCTGACTTCGAAATGCTGAACTGAAAGGTGTCTAACATTGAATGGCAACGATGTAGTTTTAAAGTATTTTTGGTTTTGTTTTTGTGTTTGTTTTGAGAGAGAGTCTCATTTTTCCCAAGTTGGTCTCAAATTTGCTAGGTAATGGAGAATGATTTTAAACTCTTGATCCTATCTCCACCTCCAGAGTGCTGGGATTATAGGTGGGTTGGGAAGTAAACCCAAGAGCCTTGTGTATGCTAAGCAAGCACTCCAAATACTGAGCTAGAGCCCCAACACACACACACACACACACACACACACCTGTTTTTGTTGTTGTTGATGATGGTTAAGTTTGTTTGTTTGAGGGTTTTTGGGGGGTGTGGTGCTCTTGTTTTGTTTTTTGAGATGGGGTTTTGCTATATAGCTTAGGCTGGCCTAGAACTCACCATGGAGTACAGTCAATTGGTCCTCAAACTCCTGATCCTCTTAAAAGGCCGAGGCAGGAGGATTAGGAATTAGAGGATGAGCTCAGGGGTAAAATGCTTCCTTTGCATGTATGAGCCCCTGGTTTCAATCCCAAGCACCACACAAAATAAAAACAAAGAAGTTTTGAAATAGAAGCTAAATAAAATAAGCACAATTATTTATCTAAATAGTCCATATTCACTCATCTCAGTCGTCCTTCTTCTTTGTTATCTATATGTTCTACTTGCCTTCACTTCTCTGACAATACTAAATGACTGGAGACAGAGGTACACATTAACCAGTTTTGTAACACTAAATCAGCTCACTAGTAATCTATTTTTTGTCTGAAAAGTAGACACAATTAAGTTAATGCATTATAGGCTTACCCATAAATCCTCCACTGGCAATACTAACATATTCTTTGTTTTTCTGTAATAAAAGACAAAATTTAAGTTATCACAAAATGCATTTTAGTTAATGCTCCAGATAGTCCTAAAGCATTGGCAAACACGATACATAGTTATATATTAAATGTCTAGCATATCACGATTCCGTGGCAGTATGGACTTTGGCACCTAGACTTAGTTGTACATGTATTGATCGTACATGTTGTAGGGGCTGGTACTTGAGCCAAAGGAGGAAGCAGCTTTACGGCTATTAGGACTGTGTTTTTATTTGTGTTACAGTCTCCACAGTATGAGAGTCAAACCAAATTCAATGGAATTACATTTTAGAATTTAATCAAAGTAGGTTTTTAAAGTTTCAAATGTTTTTTGACCTTTACTAAAAGAATATAAAAATATCATAGTTGGTTATTTAAAAAAAAGAGCCAAAATTACCATTTTGCAAACTACTAAAAACTTAAAAGTCAAATGTGTTGCTTTCAAGGTTCAAATCCAACTCTAGCCTGGTCTACATTAAAGAAAAAACAAACAAATAAAAACACCGACAACAACAAAAACTAGGGCCAGAAACATGGCTCCGCAAGCAAAGGCATTTGCCACCAAGCCTGACGACTTGATTTTGGTTCCCAGGCCTCACATGGTGGAAGGAGAAAACCGACTCTCACAAGCCGCCCTCTGTTCCACTGTGGGATGTGTCCTGCAGGTATGTGCACACTTGTGCACACACAGTATGTTAATTAAAATGTCATATTTTAATTAAAAAACAAAAGTACATAATGGGTCTAAATGATGGCAAGCCAGGGATAAATGGAGAAAGAAATGACACCAGATGAATAGAAGGAACAAAATTCCAAACATGGGAAGCTGCCCAGACAATGAACTGGGTGCTTTTATCAGCTGTTTCTATAGAGAGCCATCAGTGGCTAAGACATTGAGGCAGAGGGTCAGACTGCATAAAATCACCAACCCAAGTTGGCTGTGCTAAAAGAGAACCAGCTCACCGTCACGGATAACAGATATGTATATGCATATATGTGTGCATGTCATGGGTAATGGGTTTATGTATGTATATACATATATATATGTACATATAATCAAAACAAGTAAAAGAATCAAAATCACATAGCTATTAAAAGTTCTAGAACATGAAGTGACAAAGATCTGCAACTACATCCTGAGCACGGAGAAATCCAATATATTAAAAAAAAAAACTCATCAACAAAGTGATAGACGGCACAGTAATTTTCCTACTTCACTTCCTACACAAATAGGTTCCATAAGTTTATAACTTAAAATTAAAATAGTATCATATGATTGTGTAAGAAAAATATTGAGAAAAAGATCTTAAGATATAAAATCAAAAAGCTTACAAAATATAAGGATACGTGGATATAAAAGTAAAAGAACATTAGCTGTGGATTTCTTCGAGGTGTCAGCGATGGCCAGACAAGACGGAATAATCGACGTGAGCATACCTGTAGGAAGTGTGTGAGGACCATGAGCATACCTGTAGGAAGTGTGCGAGGACCATGTTCATATACATGTCTTCTTCCTCTCTGCCACTGCCCATAAAACAGAGGTGCTCCCCACCCGCTATGGAGCCAGACTCAATGGACTGTTTCTGGGCTTCGAGCAAGGACTTTACTGACTGTGCAAACTCGGATGGATTCTGGAGCATCTAGACAATTTTTAAAAATTAGAAATTTGGCAAGCACGTATTTGTAAGACCAGAAACTACTTCCATGCAAATTACTTACATTAAAAACCAAGCATTAAAGGAATGGAAAATGAAAAGGCTTAAATAAGTAAAATTCCAGGGATATGTTTATGTATATATTGGAGCACAGGCTGAGAAAGACACTGCTCAATCAGAGGGAAGAATCGGTTCACACGGAACAGCTCCAGCAGTCCTGAGTAATGATGACAGTTTAGCTCTGAACAGCGTAAGTAACCAGTCCAGACCAGAACAGTTCAGTTTTTCAGTTTCCTCTTACAAGGCAGGCTGTGTGTTTCTCAGAAGACATCAGAAACAATAGAGACCATTTACTTACCATTTACTTTAGGTATTGGTTAAAACAAAAATCAAAACCCATTCCTTCTTTTCAATGACGTGAGTATACCAGTAACTACAAAACTTCTAAGCTGTTCTAGTAAAATCCCATACAAAGTACAGCAAAACTCCAGTAGAAAAATGGGCAGATCAGAGGGAAGAGCAATTTATCAGTTTTGAAGATTGTTATATCTGAGTGACTGCATGGATGTGAATGCACCGATATGTGCAGGTGTTTATGGAGGCCAGAAGAGGGATCAGAGCCCTTGGAACTGGAGTTATAGATGGATGTGAGCTGTCACGTGGGTGCTGAGAAACAAACCCAGGTCCTCTTCTAGACCAGCAGGTGCGCTGGTCTTAACCTCTTAGCCATGTCTCCACCCAAGGGAAAAGCAACTTTAAGGAGAGAAAAAAAAGGTGTTTGCACCTTGCTTGATTATCTCTATCTTCAGTCTATTCTAGAAAACAAGCAACAAACCCATAACTGATGATGCCCAAGAATGTTGATGATACAGAGAACAGATTATATACATACATACACACACATTTGTATGCCCACATCCCCCCATCCAAGAATTCTACTTTAAAGAGTCTTTTTACGGAACTATTTGGAAAACTACACAAAATACGTGTAAAGTTTTCAGCAGCAGCTTTGTAGCAAAACCTGAAAGTAAACTAAATATACATTCACTGAACAACAAACTATGGTCAGACCTGCGCCATGGCCCTCTGTGACACATTAAAGGAAATGTATTTAAACCGAAAGGCCCCAAGAAACCATTAAGCAAAGGTAAAGTAGCAAAGGGAGAACATTAAATATTAATATTAAAGGTGAAGATTGAGCGAGCTGATGACGGTGCTGATTCAGAATATTCTCTGAAACATTAATTGATGAAAATGAAGATACCCATGGATCATGAGTAAAGTTTAAGAACATGCATGAAAGGCAGGACAGGCACAACTTTCACTCAGAGGACACAGACAGGCTAGTCTGTCCTTTCTCACCCAATGTCGAAATTCTGAGTAGTACCTTCATTTTCTGTTAGTTTCCTCTCCATACCACCTAGCCCTTAACACACAGCCTTGTGGCTCCGGGACCAACCTTTCCAGACAAGATGAGGAAGGGAATGGAAAGCTGTGTATTCAGCTGGAGGGAAGGGGAGTGAGTGGGGTGGGGATGGAGGGTACCTCCCTATTCCTACATCTGCTCCCCACCTCAGAGTGCCTTACATGGTGCCAGTCTCAGTGCTACAACAGCTCTAAGCACCTCTTATGACCATATTTATTTTATCCACTTCTACAATGTAAATTACCTTAAGATACGGTGACTTTAAAAACTGAGCAATTATATGTCAGATACAACATCGCCTGCATATTGGTTAGAAAAATACTCATAGACTTTAAAAATGTCTTATAACAAAAACTTCTAGGATTCTTATCCAATTATGCTAAGAGCTCATATTTCCACAGTACTTACTAGGTGCAAGGCACAATGCTAAGTGATCTACCTTTGAGATAGCTCATATTGAGTATAGAATTTACTGACATAATAATGGAAGGATCAGTGAGCTACAGTTAACAGATGTCACTGACTCTTTATGACAACTGACCCTAGAAGAAAAGGGAACTCAAGCCCCTCCCATAGGCAACTGCCAGAAGCAAAAAGAAAGCATCCCCACTGGGTCATTAAACCTAGCTGTAAGCCAAAGGGAAATCCACTCTGTCTCTCCCAAAACCCTCAACCTGCACTTATACTAACCAAGTCTGAGTCTAAGTGGAACGCAGTTGACAAATGGCCAGCATTGTACTGCTCTGCAGGACGGCAGTCCACCACGAAGAACCGGACCCCTTCCTAAAAAGGAACCAACATTTGACATTCTAGAATTAGACACGAAGTTCACATCACATGACGGGATAGTAAAAAGAAGCCAAAGGAGGGGGAGCAGGCTGTTTTTAAATGGATCTCACACACAGAATTGCAACCTTTAGGATCTAAATACATTTGTTCTTATGTATTAAGCTTGAAAGTCTCACTATTGTAGCAAGAGTCTGGCAATCTGAACAAAAATTCTAACTATATTGGAAATAGACACTTTACTTCCTTAAACACAATGCTAGACACACTGTTATTTTCAGGTCCACAAACTTACAGGCAATCCAAAGAACTGTTTTTATTGTATATGGAGGAGCTAGGTTCATATGTGCCTTTGTTTTGTTTTCTTTGAGACAGGGTTTCTCTGTGTATCTTTGGCTGTCCTGGAACTCAATCTGTAGACCAGGCTGGCCCTGAACTCACAGAGGTCTATCTGCCTCTGCCAAGTGCTGGAATTAAAGGCATGTGCCACCAATACCTGACTTTGTATATGTACTTTTAATTTGGACATTATTTTCTTTGTAATACTACTCATAAAAAGAATATGTGAGTGATTGTTTAAAAGCCTGGACAAAACATAGACATACAGTAAAAACTGAGAGATTCTATGAAAGGCAGCTTTCTTATATCCAAGACTCGTCTAAGCACAATCTTGGAAATATAGCACATATTCCAAAACTTAGCTATGACACTATATTTCAGCACATATTGAGAAAGCTCACCAATTAAACTGACTCATATTTTGATGAAGAACATAATAGAAAATTATGACTTTTTTTTCAAGACAGCGTTTCTCTGTCTTGAGAGTCCTGGCTGTCCTGAAACTTGCTTTGTAGACCAGGTTGGCCTCAGACTCACAAAGATCTACCTTTCGAGTGCTAGGATCAAAGGCATGTACCACCACTGCCTGGCTACAACACATTTTCATAATTTTCTATGACTTTCTATATGGCATTAAACCATGTGACTCAACAAGCTGTGTATCTGTCCAGAATTATCTGTCAGAGGCTGAGTACACCCCTTTAAGTTCTTCATACAGTGCCGTGTTCAATTGCTTTACTGACATGTGAAGAAAGGGCAATTTGCAAAATTGGTGTCTAGAGAGACAAAAATAATTTTGTCAGCAATCAAAGTAGCACAAAGGTCAAATCAAAGATGGTGTTGAAAATGGCCATATGGGCAGGAGATACAGCATACTAATCCACAAAGGCGATGTAATGGCAAATTAATTTTTCAGGAATCGATGACAGTGAGTGAATGCACACGCTCTAACCTTGAGCTATAACTTGGCTCCAGTTCCTTATGTTCAAAGGGCACACAGTTCCCGACAGATGGGATTTTTGCTTACCCCTTGCAACTGATTTGCTTGAAGGATCTCTGATACTGAGACAGCCAGACACAGAGCCTGGCTCAGATCTGCCTCGTCATCCTTGATTCCCAGCAGAGTACTACCAAAGAGATGATGATTATCCTACACAAAGAGAAAACTGTAAGCGTTACAAGGAAAAATCAAAGTGCTCTTCCTGAAAATTTTTTATTATGTATAATAAAATGTGAAATAATTGTTACCACCTGAGTTTAATTGACTTCTCTTAAAACTTAGTAACCTTATAATCTCAAATTTTATAGGATATGTGTATGTACTGCAGTCAAAGTCTGTCAGAATTCACACAAAAGACTAAGAAAAATAATTCTATACAGTTCTATATCAATACCTACATTAAATATTTACTGTTGGAGCTGAAAATGTCAGTAGTAGAATAAGCTTACCCAGTATGCTCAAGACACGGGGTCTGCCTAGTATACAGGTACACACTGTTAATTGAGAAAGTGAGGCAGGAGCATTGTATGAGTTAAAGACCAGTCTGGGTACACAGTAAGTGTCAGGATAGTAAGGCTATATAACAAGATCTCTCCCATAGGATCTAAAAGGTTGCGGGTTTAAACTCTAGCAGTGGGGAAGAACGCAGTGATTAATGGGTCAAAGAAGAAATCCCAGAGGCTTCCCCGGCATGCAATAAGGACACATGCTCCACTATGTTCATAGCAGCCTTATTTATAATAGCCAGAAGCTGGAAAGAACCCAGATGTCCCTCAATGGAGGAATGGATTCAGAAGATGTGGTATATTTACACAATGGAATACTACTCTGCAATTAAAAACAATGAATTCACGAAATTCCTAGGCAAATGGTCAGAACTGGAAAATATCATCCTTAGTGAGGTAACCCAATCACAAAAGAACACAAATGGTATGCAGTCACTGATAAGGGGATATTGACCCAGAATCTTGGAATACCCTAGACACAATTCGCATATCAATAGATTTCTAAGAAGATGGAAGGAGAGACCCCTGGTCCTGGAAAGACTGGATGTAGGGGAATGCCAGGACAGAGTAACGAGAGGGGGTTGAATGGAGAAAAGAGGGAGGGAAGGGGGCTTATGGGACTTTCGGGGAGGGGGGAACCAGGAAAGGGGAAATCATTGGGAATGTAAATTTAAAAAAATATAGAAAATAAAAAAAAAAGAAGAAGAAGAAGTGGTGAGGATAACAAAGCCAGAGGCTCTAAAGCAACAGGATCCAGGATCAGTTTCTACCTGGTGTAGACCAACTTGAGGATGGATCTTTTTCTTAGACACACTGGATATGAGATTAATACTGAACATGATTCAGTGGGGTGTAGGACAGCACAGGGAAGCCCTTAGCAGTTCGGAGCCATTCATTTGCCCAGGGAACCATGACTGGGGATATATTTGACCCCGCAGATATCAGGTTTAGGCCACTTCACAGCTACCACGCGTTTTAATCAATCTGCATTAAACTGGTGAAACCTCAAAAAAAAAAAAAAGGGAACGAAATCAAAAAAGAAATGAAAACCTTCCTGACTCTAAATGGAAATGACAGCACAACACAGCAAAGCCTCTGGAAAGCAGCCCTATGGGGACCTAGAGTTCCGACTGCCTTATTAAAAGAGCACAGAGAGATGATTTAATGATGCTATTAAAAAATCTGGAGTCAGGCAGCGGTAGCACAGACCTTTAATCCCAGCCCTTGGAATGCAGAGGCAGGTGGACCTCTGAGTTCAAGGCCAGCCTGGTCTATGAAGCAAATTCTAAGACGGCCAGGACTATACAGAGAAACACTGTCTCATAAAACAAACAAACAAACAAACAAAAATTTGGAAAAACAAGAACAGACCAAATACAAACCAAATCATTAGCAAAAATTATAAGAGTCAGAGCAGAAATGAATAAAATAGAAACAGAAAACAATACAAAGAGTCACCGAATCTAAGAGTGGGTTCTTTAAGAAGATACTTAAGATGGACAGACCCTTGGCCCAATTACCCAAACTTTTGTGCTCAAAATACTAGCTGGAGCAATAAGGTAAGAGAAGGAAATTAAAGGGATACAAGCAGGGAAAGAAGTCAAACCGGACCTATTTCCGGATGACATACACAAAATTCTACCAGAAAACTTCTAAAAATGATCAACAACATGGAAAGATACAGGATCAACCTGAACAAATCAATAGTTTTTTTCTATATATCAACACCAAATGCAGGAAGAACAGAGGTTCTCATGCTCACAGAAAAACACTACAGGAACCAGGAATGTTAAAAACACAGGTTGTCTCTTCATAGAGAGAACTGTTTTCTTTCCAGAAGGCTTGGAGTGGACATGGTTAGTAGTCTGGTGACCTTTGTGCTATCTGTGCAGCCAAGACCACACTGGATCCTTCCCTAGAACCTTATAGTGAGTTTGTCAATCTATGGAACCTATCTTTATAGAAGGTATCACATACAGTCAATCTATAGAGGCTATCTTTACTAAAGGTATCACATGAAATTTACAAAGAGTTTCAATGTAGTCATGTCTTCAGGTTTCTGTGCACACAGTATTCAGTTACCTATCACCAGGAAAAACTGTGTTGTGTTTAACTATGTGTAAAATAAGCTACTCAGGCCAGACTCCCAAAGTTTGAATCTGCACCAGCTACTGAGCAGTGTTTGCCTCCCACAGATCATTACTCTGTGGGTAACGTCTGTTCAGAGACCCCTGTGAACAAGCACACAGGGAGGAGATGATGGACACACTTCCAGTGAAAACAGCATCAAGAAAGTAAAATATCTAGGAATAAACCTAACCAAGGAAATGAAAACCTCTACAATGAAAACTTTAAACTCGTGAAGAAAAAGATAAAGACACGAGAAGATGGAAAGACTCCCCATGATCATGCATTGGTAGAAATATTATGATAGTGACCATTCTGCCAAAAGCCATTTACAGATTTAACACAATCCCAATCAAAATCCCCATTTCATTCTTCATAGAATCGAAAAGAAAAAAAAACTATTATAAAATTCATAAGGAACCACAAAAACCCTTGATAGCCAACACAATCCTGAGCAAAAAGAAATAATACTTGAGGGACTTCCATCCTAGATCTCAAAACATATTAAAAAGCCATAGTAATAAAAACAATATAAAAAAGACATACAGGCCAATGGAATAAACACAAACTTTAGTGCGTGTAGCTTCAGCCACTGAGCACTGACAAAGATGCTAAAAGTATATGCTGGAGAGAAGAAAGTATGTTTAACAAATGGTGCCAGGAAAACTGGATGTCCACATGCAGACAAATTTAATTATACCCATATCTATCACCTTGTACACAAACTAGCTTCAAATGTATCAAGACCTAAACGCGAAGCCCGAAACACCAAAACTGCAAGAAGAAAAGGAAGGCGGCTCTGTCCATGGTGCAGGTGTTGGAAAGGAGTTTCTAAACAACTCCATTTGCCCAAGAATGAAGGCTAACAATTGATGTGTGGGACATAGTAAACTAAAAAACTCTCCACAGCTAAAGAAACAACCAGGTTTAAAGGGAGCCCATAGAATGGGAGGGGACTTGCCAGCTATACAACTGACAGAGGATTCATGATCAGAATATATAAAGAACTCAAAAAACCAAGGTTTAAAAACAATAAACAACCCATTCAAAAAATAGGCCTCGACTCTAAACAGGGCTTCTAAAAGAATAAACAAAAGTGGCATGACACTCCCGGAGGATCCGGCTATACCACTCCTAGGCATATACCCAGAGGCTTTACCTGCATGCAATAAGGACACATGCTCCACTATGTTCATAGCAGCCTTATTTATAATAGCCAGAAGCTGGAAAGAACCCAGATGTCCCTCAACGGAGGAATGGATTCAGAAGATGTGGTATATCTACACAATGGAATACTACTCTGCAATTAAAAACAATGCATTCACGAAATTCTTAGGCAAATGGTCAGAACTGGAAAATATCATCCTTAGTGAGGTAACCCAATCACACAAAAGAACACACATGGTATGCAGTCACTGATAAGGGGATATTAACCCAGAATCTCGGAATACCCTAGACACAATTCGCATATCAATAGATTTCCAAGAAGATGGAAGGAGAGACCCCTGGTCCTGGAAAGAGTGGATGTAGGGGAATGCTGAGACAGAGAAACGAGAGGGGGTTGAATGGGGAAAAGAGGGAGGGAAGGGGGCTTATGGGACTTTTGGGGAGGGAGGAAACGGGAAAGGGGAAATGATTTTGAATGTAAATAAAAAAACTTAGAAAATAAAAAAAACACACAAAAGAGAAAAAAAAAGTGGCTAAGGAATATCTCAAAAAATTTTAATCATCCCTAACAATTATGAAACGCAGATCATAATAACTTTGAGATCTCATCTTATTCCAGTCATAACGACAAAGATCAAAACCAACAATAAATGCTGGAGAGGATGTGAGAAAAAGGTGATCTCACTCACTGTTGGTGAGACTGCAAACTATTGCAGCCACTCTGGAACTCAGTGTGGAGAATTCTCAAAAAGCTAAAAGTAAATCTATGATTTGACTCAGCTACAGCACTCCTTGGCTTATGCCCAGAGGACTTGACCTCCTCCTCCCTCAGACATGCTCAGGATGGCATTGCTGCTCTATTCACAAAGCTAAAAAATGGAAACACTAAATGTCCATCAACTGACTGATAGTGAAAATATGGTACGTATACACTGGGGAATAGTATTCAGCTGTAAACAAAAAAAAATCACAAAATCTGCAGGTACATGTAGCTCTCACTCACTGAAGAAACGTCACGTTGTGACAGAGATCATTACAGAAAACCACAACTGATCAGGACAGAGTTGGAGAGCCCATTCCCAACAGATATACACATACACACCTCAGGCACCCGAGGCCCAGAGATCACCTAAGAGCGGGCAGAAAGACTGTGAGAGCCAGAGGGACAGAAAGTTTACTGTGAAAGTGTGTTTCCTGGAAATGTCCAAAGTTACACCCATGAACTCTCAACAACACAAATGCCTAAACAGGGACCTGACCAAGGACACAAATAGACACGCTAACGTAGAAGGGGAAAAAGCTCTGGAGGCTCGTGAGACCTCAACTCTAAAACAAAGCAAAAAAACAAAAACAAACAAAAAAACCACCAGCAACTCAGGAATGCTGAGTGTGGGAGAAAGAGCCTTCCCCAAGGAAGAGAAGAGGGCACCTATTCGTTACCTAATGCCAAGTAGTCAGCCCTGAAAACATACACACTCGGGTAGCATGGTATGCACTGACCCGGCTGTACCTACATAGTTAGTTATATACATATATATGCAGAGGTAAAGTGACCCTGCCGTCATTAATAAGACATATCACACAGATCTATGTCACCCAGGCTAAACTCCAAATAACAGAAACCTAACTACATTCCCACCATTGGATCTCTGTCAGAGAACTTCTGAAGCTACAAACACACAAACTGAGGAAACACTCTCCACATGACTAGAGACTTAAGAATCAGAACAAAGGCAAGATGCTTCCTGCTATTATTTTTGTCAGGTCTAAGGAAAACTCCACTTCCCCAAATTCTGACAGTTCAACAGAAGGCAGCATTCCTCAGGAACTCATGAGGCCAATCTGCTCTCCCAAGGAGTCATCTCACTTTTCAGGGCAGAAGCAACAAATGGCTCTCTGGGGCTTCCCTCCCTACAAGTTCCTATCTTTCCTTATAACCCTGCTCTTCCTGCTATGCTCATTCTCGGTCCTCCTCTATCTGTTCTCCCCTGTCTCCATCTTCCCGTGTTCTTTCCCCCACCCTCTCTCTGTCTCCCTCCCTCCCTCCATGAGCGTACGTGTGTGCCTGTGTGTGTGTGTGTGTGTGTGCGCGTGCCTGTGTGTGTGTGCGTATCCTCCCGCTCGCTCTCTTCTCCCACTCCTTTCTCTCCACCCCGTCAGTCTGCACATTCTGCTTCTCCCGTGGTCAGGCCCGCTTTGCTGGCCATGCTCATCTACCACTTTCTCTCTCTGCTCTGGACTCTCCCGTGTCTCTAGCTGTTCTTTGTCTCATATCTAAAATAAAAGCTTTTCTCTTAACCCTACTAGGGAGCAGCAGCCATGTCAACAGTTGATATAATTTTTAGTCTATTTCTCTACTAGTGAGAGAATTTACAGTACGAGATCACAAAAGCACGCTATCACACTTTTGAAATGTGGAAGAAAACCGTAATTGAAATATTTTAACCAAAGTGAATACAGTGAATGCCAATAAGAAAAGGACACAAAATATCCAACACAGACCAACCGGCCATGTCTTGTCTTTTACCTTCCTAAAAGAAGCTGGCGTTTTACTACAGTAATACTGAGCCAAAGAGAAAAGGTCTTCTATATCTTCCAGATTCAAGCTGGATGGAGTCCTTTCCAAAAAGTCTGCAATGTGATCATAGATATGACAACAATTAACACACTACCTGTGAGGCGTAACTAGCACTACGTGAGTTTAAACTAAAACGGCTCCAACATAAGTAACCTGTAGTGGGAAATACTAAAGAACAATCGCCCCGCAAACTCTCCACAGCGGCTCTGGACCACCACAGACTGACTGACTCTCACTCTCTCTCTCTCTCTCTCTCTCTCTCTCTCTCTCTCTCTCTCTCTCGGCCTCGGCCACTCTCAGCAACTCTTCTGCTCCTGCGAGGCCGCAGTACCACTCTGGTATTGACACTGGCGGTAACACCACCATGTTAGATTATCTAAAGGTTAGGAACTGGGATAAAACCATAAATTAACTGGCTGTTATTACTGTATTGACATCTTGAAATTGTGTCTATAATATACATAAATCTAATTTGCTAACTAATTAAGCTAAATCATGTTCTACTGGGTAATTTGGGTAATGAGAGCTAGCGGCCTGTGGGGTATGTGGGATTTGCGTGGAAGTGAGAGGATCTCCGGGACCCTGTGGGGACAATGGTGTTGTTAACTGTCAGTGTCAATACCAGAGTAGGACCGAGGCCTTGCTGGGGCAGGAGAATTGCCAGGAGTGACCGAGGCCACTGGAGAGAGTCCGTGGTGGCCCAGAGCTGCCGGGGAGTGTTTGTGGGGCGATCTTTTTTTAATATTTCCCGCTAGAGCAAACCATAAATAAAATCTCAGCAGTGATTCTTCGATGAGCTGTTTTCATTCCTCACACAGTGCTGGGAACTGAACTCAAGGCCTTGTATATACTAGAATGTTTAAGAAAAACATGAGACCTGAATGGAACCTCAGAACACTCTACACCAATCTTGCAATAACCCAAATGGGCTGAGATCAAATGACCCCAAATATTACTTAATACTACTTACGGATAACTTCTTCTTTGCTGTCAGACTCTTGTGCTAAAATAACTTCTCTGTAAAAAGGAATCAAGTGAAATTGAGTTAAATATTAAAGGTCCATATCAAAAGTTGAAAAAAGATTCTAACCAACGTGGTACTTACTTTGTATTAACAAGGATAATTAACATTAAGAAATAAATAAAAAATGGATCCGCTTGCTGTAGATATCCATCCCATATCGCCTGGGTGACTTCAGTGGAACAGTAATGTGCAAAAAGGCTCCCGAGCTACAGTCAGGAGAGAGAGAGAGATAAAGCTGGAGCAGTCACGCCAAGTCACTGAAGCAAACGAGTCAGTGACAGCACATGAAGTCATCTGCACCTGAGCATACGAAATCCAAAGGCAGAACTCTGTGGTCACTTAACTAGCCTTGTGACCTAGGGATGTCACTTAACTTCATTAGAGCCTCCCTTTCTACTGGGAAAAACAAAAACAAAGAACACGAGAGACAACACTGTCCCCAGTGCTGAGAGATGACTAATTTAGCATAGCTCAAGTGCTCACGATAGTCTCTGCCAAGAATTACGAGTGGCATTTAGAACTTCATAAGGCCAGTTAGCACACTGTAACTAATTACAGCAAGCATTCGGCTTAAAAAGGTAATTATGAGATCGGGAGAGCAGTTTAAGGGTGCTAGTCAAACCTCAACTCAGTACCAATGTCAACTAGCTGCTCCCAAAGCTTACTTAGAAACCAATCACTGAAATAAACAAAATTTAGATTTTTTTTTCTTTTTTTGGATTTTAGGGACTTTCTGGGTTTTGTGTTTCAAAAATAAAAGTTACTAATTTATAATTTTCTTTACTACCTAATTGTCTTTTAAAGCATACAAAGATCTAATTTTACTGGCTACTAAGTTTTCCTTAGAATCAGAAGTAACATATCTAAAGGACTATACTTAAAATTTCTCATGGCTGAAGGGAACATAAATGTGAAGTACAGATTTTGCATCAGGCACTAACTGGCTGTTAATGTTCATGCATTATCTTTAGTTCTTACAATCGGCCTCACGAGTGGGCGTCTCTCCTAGACAAGGACTAGACTTGGATGACACGCTGTCCTCCATTCCGAGGGCTGAGCTGTGTGCTGGGACTAGGAAGGACCAAGATTCTATGGCCCACACCTGAGCATCTACCCAGGAGGCTTTAAGGCACAACATGCTGCAAATCCTGTTTGACAAATGACTATGACAAATGGAGACCAGAAGGTGTGACTATAAACTGAGTGACAATGTGCAGCCAGCCTTAACCTCAGTTCAACTAAAGCCACCATTACCTTCCTCTCAGTCATGGGCTCTGGAGGTAACTATAATTGCCTTGCCTCATGATAAAAACATAAAACAACAACAACAAAACCAAAACCTTGAACTTCATCAGCATAAGACTAGCAGCAAGAACAAACTCTCTGGCAGACCGGCTACAGGGAAATCGGTTGTTCTAGCACATTAGACTTCTAAAACAGCCGGGTACTAATTTAGAGTTCTGGCAATGGAAATGCTATTTCCTGGGCAGAGACCAACATTAATCACTAAAATGCTTAAGAAATAATTCCTCATTTTAATAAAAATAATTAGATTTAACAGCAACAAATAAACAGGGATGCTACAATTTTATAGGAATTGTGTCATTTTTAACTCAAAATGACAAGGCCAGGCGAAAGAACTAAAGAAGAGGCTAGTGAGATTTAGTGTGTCTGGAAGTGAAGCCAGTTAGGATGCTGGAATTACCATTAACGATTTCTAAGTGCATCTCCTTGTCCTCTGAGACATTACTATATCAATATTCCCATTTTACAGATAAACTGGAGCTCTGAGCCAAGTGTCTTGGCTCACACAGTTACCAAGAGGCAGAAATGGGAAGCTTCCTAAAGAAATGGTAGATAAAGCATGACCAGAGAATATGTTTAACTCCTTAACGGCCTTCTTCGCATGACTAATTAATTCTGTGGAAAGGGCTTTCGTCAGCACAGTAGAACATTTGAGCGGGATCTAAGGAATCCCCAAGATTCTGTACGGGGAAATTTGTAAAACATCACTATTTGCAAAATAATTTTTAAAACTTCTACTTGCCTATTTCACATTCATTCCCTCATTAGGAGCAGAATTCTCAGAAGACCCTAAGATAACATTACAATCTGAACAAATCTGGAAGCAGTTAGATGAACCCAAGTGCATTGAACTTCAGCAACAACATAAAACACGAAAATATAAAATAACTGCACTCTTCTCACTACTTAGTTTTGGGAAATGCAGCCATTTTTTTCATTGTATGTAAGCAAATTATGTTATAGCACATAATAGATTTAGCATTATTTTCAAATGAACTAAAGACAAATCATTAAAATTCTTTAGTGTTAGGTCCTAATCAGCATAACCCATTTGAATGATAAATCTCAAAATAATGTAAGAGCATACAGGGTTTGGAGACTCGGAGATTTCAGAAACCAGTGAGAGCCAGACTGAGACCCCCACTGAAAAGACTAAGTCCAGAAGGACAATGCTCAGGTGGACTTTATATTCTTTCATATTAACTATGTGGCAATTGTCGCTTTTCTCATGATTATTTGCCAATTCTTATAGACACTATTAACAGTCCGAGCACAGAAACTTTTAAGCAGAGCTTATATCTACATATATGTTTACAAATTTTGTATATTTATAAAAATATAGCTATTAGTTTTGATATATCATACATAAGTATAGAAATACATAATATTCACTAGTATACATGAAATATACTATTGCTATTTCCACATATGTATAAAATAACAAAAGACTAATGCTATGGTCTTTAGGGGATTCAGGCTTAACTAGGCCAGCCTAGACTCTAACCAACTACAGTTTTATATAAACTATTTTTCATTAAATGTTCCTACTTTCACTTTATTACCCAGTTGAGTGCATAGGAGTCTGGAGTGATTTTCTTTGTATCAAGAAAAGAACAAAGCTCAGGCTCATGGTACTGGACGAGCAGTCGGAAGAGATGAAATGGCCTCCCCTTCAGGGAACAATCCCTATGAGAAAGAGAAAGCAACGTTTCTCATTACTAGATCAGACATGATTACACTGGTATGTCGTCCTCCTGAAAGACCTGTTTCCTCTCTGCACCCTCAGTACACTCCAGCATCCACAGCAGCACACCTGAGAGCCAGGCAGAGCTCTCTTCTAAAACCTTCCAAACGACCTGGCTTACAGCCAACACAACCACATGAGGGAGGTTTTCCAGGCAAACCCAGGCACACTCAAGTAAGAGGACTTCAGGGGTAACTCAAAATAGCACTCAGGTTACTGTGATTCAGTTAAGGTCCACAAAGATCTAGAGGGCCCTGAATGAGTCCGGCCTCTTCCCTCTTTGCCAAGTAAGGAGAAATTCCTTGGACTACTTCAAGTTTGTACCACTGTTTATATATTCAGAGAGGAATGTCTTTCAGCAAAGGTATAGACTAGAGATGACATTTCAGTATAATGAACCTGAGACACCCATCAAGGTGGCCTCAATACCAGGTGCCCAGAATAAATTCCAGAAACATGCCTAGATTCAAATGGTTGTTATGCAAACATGATGAAAAAATTTAATTTATATACTGTTTCAAAGTTAAAGTCATTAAACATATACTCTGCCATTTATATTATCACAAGGCCTTTTCCTAAAGAAATATAACATCTCTATGCAGATACTTCAAAGGAAGAGTGATTGTAAAAGGTAAGAAACGTGTTCTGATGCGACCCTAAGGTTTCTGGTTATTAACATGGGAGGCTTCTCATCTATTCAGCTTTAGAAGGCCCATCTGCCTACAGTGGTCATGGGAGCCACCCAAACCCTGACCTCAAAAGGTACCCACACATTTGCTCCATCTGGAGCAGGTCCAGACTGGTCAACATGCTAGCTCGGTACTCAGAAGACAGGGTGCTTCTTCCTGACTACATGCTGTCTCTGACAGGGACGCAGAAGCTGCATCTTTAAGTCTGATCTGGGTAGCATCACTGAAATCATTTGTGCACTAAAAATTTGGCAATACTCTGGTCGTCACATTTTATTTAGCGTATTTGTGTTCCTAAACCTCAAAACTGAACAGAACTATTTCATGGCAAAATAATGTATCACAGGATATCTGGTTTTCAGTATCCTCATTGTAGTAATCCAGGGGACAACATTACTTTTTATTCACTACATCTTAAAAACAACAACAAGCAACACTGACACATGGCTGCTTTGGCTGGTGGTTTGTTAGAGTCAGGTGTTGCCACAGACAGTGGTGACTAACTCGCTCTTCACTTAGGCCTGGAGGGTCCACTTAAGAGTCAGTCTCCATAAACTACTTGTACTATTGGCTATTGTACTGAGATGCAGCCTACTCTTACAAAGGCACAAGGCAAGACTGTACTCTGATGTATCACTGAAATATTTAAAGCCCAGGCCATCATAATAAAAGTCAATTACCTATTGAAGAAACATTACCAAACACTGTAATAGGCATTTCACACTTACTTCATTTTGTCTTCACAAACAACCCTATTGATCCCCATACTCATTACAACTGAGGTTCAGATGAGGTCAAGTCTGCCACTGAAGGCCACAACCTAGCAAGAGCTATGACTTGAACCCAGGAACTGAGCCTTAGCTCCCTATGCAATACAATCGTCTTTCCACAGGTAAAACTTTGTGCATCATTCAACAAGCTGTTTTTGCAAGGGTATAGTCTTTAAAGAAAATGTAAAGAAAATGAAGCAAAGTAAAAAGTTGTGCTTACAACAGCCACTAAGTGATTCTCACAACCTTACCATGGAAGCGTCACTAAGGCCAGCACGATGGCTCAGTGGGTAAAGCTGCTTGCCACTAAGCCTCATGACCTAAATTCAATCCCTGGAATCCACATGATGTGAAGGGAGAACCAGTTCCCACATACTGTCCTGGGACCTCCCCACACACATGCTGTAGCATGCATGCACATGTGCATGCACACATATGCAATAAATAAATGTAATATTCTTTAAGAAGTATCATTACAAATATTTTAAATGTTATTTAGAGATGGGAGTTAAGTTCTGTGATAGAACACATACTTGGCATGTGTGAAGACATAGGTTCAATTCTCAGCACTACAAAAATAATAAGTAAAAATGCTATCCAGCCGGGCGGTGGTGGCGCACGCCTTTAATTCCAGCACTTGGGAGGCAGAGGCAGGCGGATTTCTGAGTTCGAGGCCAGCCTGGTCTACAAAGTGAGTATCAGGACAGCCAGGGATACACAGAGAAACCCTGTCTCGAAAAACCAAAAAAAAAAAAGAAAAATGCTATCCAAAGGGAATAGATGAACATTATTTATGTAAATATGATACTTTATATCACTGCCATGGTTTGTTATGACTTTCAGCTACTACTATCTTGTTATTTTTGTTTTGGAGGACAGCGTCTCAGTCTGTAGTCTGGGCTAGAGTAGGACTCATCATGCAGTCCAGGCTCTGCTTGAATTCACGGCAATCCTCCTGCCAACACACACACACACACACACACACACACACACACACACACACACACACACACACACACCCCACTGCTGCTGCCACTGAGTGCTGCGATTACAGGCGAGTCACCATGCACATCTTGATTGCTTGTTTTATTTTTAACTTAAGGTTTTTTTTGGGTTTTGCATTTGTTCTTTTTTTTACTTCATGTGTTTGGGTGTGTTGCCTGAATTCATATGTCTATGTACTGTACCATGTGGCATGCATGGGTCAGAAGAAGGAGTCAGATCCCCTGGAACTAGGGTTATAGACAGTTGTGAACTGCATGGGATGCTGGGAGCAGATCCTGTGTCCTCTGCATGAGCTGCCGGCGCTCTTAACTGCTAAGCCATACAGAACTCTCCAGTCCCTATGCCCACCTTCACATCTCCCCTCTGTGATATTACAAATGGCAGGACACAGAAGGCCAGAGATAGGGATTTATCCTGGTGAGAGTAATGCTAAGTCTGAATACTTTTCCAATGGGTAACTGCAGAACAATCAAATGCTAAGGTAGAACACAGAGGCAGGAAGAATGCAGAGAACATGAGGCCTCATCTTCTGGAACGGTGAACATCCCTTGGAGAAAGCCACTGAAACAGCATTCATTTAAGAGTTGTGTGCTGCGACATTACTCTAACTACACAGGCTTGTGCTGGATACAGTTCTACCCATCTTCCATCCAAGGCAGTAGTTGGAGGATATATTAAAGTGGGATTCTTCTATAAGCATTCTATGGGCTCAGTGATCAATGTTCTTCCTACCAGCCACAGCTAGAGTGTCGTGTTAAAGCAGAACTCACAGAAATAGGAACTGGAAGAAGGCGACAAGGCAGAGTATGACGCAGTGCAATATGACTACTGACACCCTCGCAAGGCTAGGAATCTCTCTCCCTCTGTCTCTCTGTCTGTCTCTCTCTGGGTTTGTTGTTGTTGGTGGTTAATTGGTTGTTTTTTGTTTGTTTGTTTGTTTTGTGTGTGTGTGTGTGTGTGAGTGTGTGTGTGTATGTGTGTGTGTGAGACAGGGTTTCTCTGTGTAGCCCTGGCTGTCCTGGAACTCACTCTGTAGACTACGCTGTCCTTGAACTCAGATCTTCCTGCCTGTGCCACCACCACCCGTTCCAATGAGAGACGGCCATAAGAAGTAATCAAACAAAGCCGGGCAGTGGTGGCGCACGCCTTTAATCCCAGCACTTGGGAGGCAGAGGCAGGCGGATTTCTGAGTTCAAGGCCAGCCTGGTCTACAAAGTGAGTTCCAGGACAGCCAGGGCTACACAGAGAAACCCTGTCTCGAAAAACCAAAAAAAAAAAAAAAAGAAGAAGTAATCAAACAGAAGCAGAAGACAAGTATAGTATGACAGAATTATTCCTAACTGGGAATCCTGACTTCAGCTTTGTCGGGGCTGTGGCCTTCTCCTTTAGTATCTTTGGGCTTGTTTGCTTTCTACAGAGGAGTATGGTTCAAGGAAGCATGGAAATTCACTGCCCTAGTCTAACTATAAAACTCTAGGGAGCTATCAAAAACATATGCATGGGTCTAGCATACTGAAACCTGGGACTTTTGGCCAAATCAACATTTTTTTTTCCTACTCTAGATCTTTTTTGTCTATAGATCTATTTTGTGGCCAAAGACAATAAGGGACTTACTAATAAACATAGGAATAAATGCTTAACATCGTTATCCAATAAAAAGCCTCAACAAGAGACTGGAGTACAGCTCACTGTGAGCATATTTTTTCCAGCGTAATACACTTCTAGGAATCTGACACCCATTTCTGGCCTCCTCAGACACCAGGCACTCATGTGGCATACACGCATGCAGGCAAAACACCCATCCACATAATAAATAAAAATTTTAAGTATCTGTCACAAGAACAAAGTCAAGAAGCAAATACACCTCAGGCAACCTCAAAGATGACTTGACCGCTTCACCTTACCATCAAAAGAAACCTAACACTGTATTTCAACGTGACGTGGACTTTTATAACTAAACCACATTACATTTTACCTGGGAATGTACTTATTCATGATGGCATAGAAGCAGTTGTAGAGGTCGCTGCGGGGCAGCTGGAGACAGACCAATGGTTTCAGGAGATGAGTCCAGCTCAGGGACGTGCTGTATTTAACGCTGCGTGATTTACAGTAAAAAGTAATTACAGATTCAATATCCAGGAGTAATTCTGCTGCCTTCTCCTCTGGCACTGAGAGCTGCTCTAGAATAAAGCATCAAACTAAAGTTATCAGGGAACTACAGGGCTTAGCGACTGGGTGCACTACATCACACACTCATCATGTGAGTGTATTAAACTACGAAAAAACAGGAACACTGTCTGAGCACTTTGTCTCGAGATTGTCGGTTTCATTTATATTTTTTGTAGTAGTGAGATCAAATCATGGCTTTACATATGCTAGGTAAAGGCTTTATCACTGAGCTATGTCTAGCCCTTATCATTTTTAACAGACACTGGCTCACAGGTGCAAAACATAAGAAAAGCCATAGACAATGTCCTCTGTAACATTCTAGTTTTAATTTTAAAGCTGTCATTGTGTTTACTCATTGTACATGGTACTGTATTACATGAGGACATCATCATACAGTGAGATACTGTATGGTGAATATATTCTCCCCAATCTTCTTTTTAACTTAAAGCAAGACAGATGTTACAGAATAACTATCAGTTTCATGTATGTGTTTTCTTACCTAGCCCTGAGAGAAAGGGAAGACAGAAGACAGTTACTAACAAATGGTAATCAGTAATATTGACCACATGCATGCCAAACACAGGAGTGGCCAGTTTGAAGCAGGGCAGCAGGGAGTGGCAGGCATAGCTCAAATTGCTGGAAAGCCAGAGAATGCTTCCTAACGAGACTGCCAATTGCTCCGCAATGGGCAGCTTTGGCAAGTAGAAGGGGATCCATTCTCTACCATTAAATCCCATGTTTTATTCCTTCCCTTTCTTTGTTTTAAATCTTAATCTTAAGTTTTTATTTTATAATAATGCTAATTATATATCCACATGCAAATCTACCTCTGACTTTTCATACTGGTAGCTCTTATACAGAATAAACAGATTAAAATAAGACTACAACTATACCATTATTATTTAGATCAAGGTGATCTTAGAAAGATAGGATCCATATCATGTAATGTCTTCAAATCTCTGGTCCAAATTCCCTTTCTTTTGTCCACACTAGCAATAAAGTGTCAGTCTGTCTGTCTGATAGTCAATAGAGCTGGTGATGGAACCCAGGCTCGTGTGTGTGTGTGTGTGTGTGTGTATATGTGTGTGTGTGTGTGTGTGTGTGTGTGTGTGTGTGTGTGTGTGTGTGTGTGTGTGTGTGTATTTTTTTCCAGGCAAGCACTCCACCACTGAGTTACATTCTAGAAACTGTAGTTTCTGAATAGTTAGTACCCTGAAATAGCCAACGCGTTAGTTAACTAAGAGGTAACAGAAACAAAGAGTCTGAGAGTCTATAAATGAATTAGGAAGACAGGTACAAACTGAATCAGCTTAATCTGTACCATGAATTACACAGATTTTGTAGAGTGGCTGGAAAACTATTCATCTATGATTTGTAACAACTGAAAACAGTAGATCATGATCTGTTATTTATAGATAAATGTTCAGAACACAATCTCTTCTAATTGAAGGCTGTAAATAATCACGTGGACCTACAATTCTATGAGAAACAAGATAAAGAGCATAACAAAACTATAAATGTATAAGAAAAATCAATATTATAAAATGAACAGTAAAAACTGGCTCTTTCTCAAAATTATGTATCTCAAGATTTTGTTTATTAAAGGGCAAAACTATTTATGAGACATTTACAAATTTAAGATATCCCAAATTATAACTAGATAACATTTTTCACAGTTATTAAACTTACCAATAAACTCAAGGCAATCTTTATGAATAGTGTTCTGCTCGGGCAAGTCTAAAATACCATCCCATGATGCCAAACTATCTCCTTTTCCTGCAACGTTCAGTGCAATCTGGAAGAAAAATATTAAAAGCAGCTAGCATCATTGTTACTTCTTCCTGTAATATGCTGTGTTAAGGAAAGTGAAACTTTAGAGATAATAACAAAAGATTACAAGCTTAAGTATCTGCACACCATCAAGGGACACCACCACCATGTAACAAAATGCTCCTGCATTAGATTTTCCTACTTCATGTTGATTCTGTGGATAGAATGAATTACAAAATATTTGTATATTTACAAACATAACTTTATTTAAAGCAGACTTTTCTGAAATATAAAAACTAAGAATATGATATTGTCAAATAAAAAATACCTATACCATATACAATTTTTAAAATATAAAGAATATTTAATGAGCTGAGAAAATGTTATTTTGTAAGTTTTTTCAAGTATGTATAAAAGCTATTTTATTTATTCACTTACTTATTCATTCATTTGTTTGTTTGAGACAGTGTCTCTCTGTGTAGCCCTGGCTATCATAGAACTTACTATTGAGTCAGAAGTGGTGGTCAGGGGAATCTTGCATCTCTGACTAGCAATCAGGTTGCTCCTCTATTCATACAGTTTCACAGAACAAAGACAGACTAATGATTACCCAAGAAGCACAGATTATATCATTTTGTCTCAGGACATGGGTTTGATTTTTCATTACATGTCTGGGATTACAAGCACAGCCACAATTAGAAAATACAAATGCAACAGATTTTATTTGTATTATTAGCCCTATAACTCCAATTCAAAGAATCTAAAGAATGTCTCCGCCAAAGCAAACACATCCATTATATGACAGCCTGCTTTCAGACTGGCAGTATTTGAAGTTTTAAAACACTCTAGACAAAGAAAAATACTTGGACTGTTTTTTATGTATAGCAAATACTAGTACCTAACTCCTTATATTTATATCCTTTGATCATCCAAGCTATTAAGTAGGAGAAGGTTATTCTAGTCAATCAACCTTATTTACTGAGTTCTATTCCGACAGGAATGTACCCTGCATAATCCCTTATCTTTAAACAACATTTGTAGAGAGCTCTAAGCATACTGTAAAGGCCTTGAATCTGTCACCAATGCTCCTGGAAAGTCACGTTTGTCAACTATGTCTGAGTTTACCCTGTTCCAATTATACGTTTGAGTTTGCTTAGGGGTGGATAACCCAGGAAGATTCCTGGAGTTGTGGCCTCATTTAGAAATCCCTAGCTTTGCACCTCTCTGTACTTATCACAATCTCCAAGGCATATGGAAGACTTCGAAACAGGGCCACATTAACCTTATTTCCCTAGGAGCAGAAGGGATACTAAATTTAGGGGTTTCCTAAAAAGACTCAGACATAATTTTTTTTTTTTTTTGGAAAAGAAAATGGAAAATGGATCATAATGCAGAAAGTCTCAAGAATGCAACACACAGAGGTTAAACGTGAACCTAAATGTGAGAGGGGAATGCCGGCCATTGCAGCATTCGGCTTGGCTTTGCTGGACCTGGGTCAGCCACCGTGCTGACTTCATGACTTCCACGGTGTCCAGTGGATGTGGCTGTGCCACCCAACCAAGAGTATTATGGTGGTTTGGTTTTGTTTTTGAGACAGGGTTTCTCTGTATAGCCTTGGCTGTCTTGGAACTCACTATGTAGACCAGGCTGGCCTCAAGGTCAGAGATTTACCTGCCTCTGCCTCCCAAGTGCTGAGATTAAAGGTATGCAATTAACAAATGCAAGTAACAACTCAACCAAGTGCAACAAGTGGTCCTTCCAGCATCTGAATTTGAGTCACCTATCAAAATAAATTTATAAGACAACTGAAGAAATTATTTCAATACTATAGAGTTACTGTTTTTAGCTATCGGTTAGTGGGGAGAATCATTGGTTAAGGCTTCATGCTCCTGTAAGTAACTCTAAGGAAACACTTTGTCATCCCCCACCAAAAGGAAAAAAGACATGAAAGTAGAAGGAGACCAACTGTAAAGAGGAACAGAATTAGCAGAACAGGAAGGGACAAGAGAGGGTAGTGGAGGTGAACATGATCAAATTGTATAATATGTACGTGTGAAACTATCACAAGGAAAGCATTGTAGTGCATAATTAACAAGCACTGATAAGAGGTAAGAACTACAGTTCTAGTGTCTAATGGTCTTAGAGTTACTTTGAAACTATTTTTCTGGAATTTCTTATTCCATTATTTGAGTATGCTACCAAGGATTTACTTTAAAAGAATTCAGCATGAAGGGGTCAGGAGGATAAGATGAGCATACTCGTCAAACAAGACTGGTCAGTCAAACAAGACTGGTCAGTCAAACGAGACTAGTCAGATGCTGCAAAGTTAAATAAAACTGGGTTACAGATACATGAGAGTTCATTCCATAGTCTCCACACTTTTGGATGGCAAGGCACACGCAGCATCTGTAAATGCTGCTTCAGGAGATGGGAATTCTGCCTTCATGGACATCATCAAACTAGAGGAACTATTAAAGGGAAGATAGCTCAAGCAAGTTGACTGTACTGTGAAACTGCGAAAACAAATCGCAGTCACTTATCCATAGTAGAAGGAATGTTGAATGCCCATTTCTGAAATGTAAACACTAAGAAAAATTTTATGAGTGCCACACACTATTTTGTGTGCTTAAATTCCTGAAATAAAGCATTTAGAATGCTATGTGCAGTAATAATTCCATTTCTGTTAAACATATATGCACAGGAGAAAAAAGGAAAGGACAGAACATACATCTACACAGTTACAAGCTTTACCTGTTGGTAGTAACCCGATTTTCATTTCATCCTTTTGTGCTTATAATTTTCACAAAGATGTCATTTTTTTTCAGAGACAGGGTCTCTCTGTGTAGCCCTGGCTGTCCTAAAACTTGCTCTGTACAAAAAGCTGGCCTCAAACTCAGGTATGCACTACCACCACCTGGCTACAAATATGTAACATTCTTAATTCAAATTTTTCTTTCTTCTTCTTTTCAATCTCCCACCCCTATGAGCCCTTCATCTTCCCTCCCTGTCCCTTTCCCCGATGTCAGCATTACGTAACAGAGGCTGAGGAATGAGGATCGAAAGGCTAGGCTTAGCAAAAAACAGAAAAACATAAACAACATAAACACCAACAAACATCTCCTTGGGTCCTTTCTCTAGCTCCCCCATTGGGGACCCTGTGCTCAGTTCAATGGCTGGCTGAGAGTGTCCCCCTCTGTATTTGTCATGCACTAGCAGAGCCTCCCAGGTGATAGCAAGGGGTTTGCAGCGCCACAGGAGGAACAATATGAGTCACCCAGTACTTCCGGAGCTCCCAGGGAGAAAACCATCAACCAAAGAGTACATATGGCTCCAGACACATAAGCAGCAGAGGATGGTCTTGTTAAACACCAAAGGGAGGAGAGGCCCTTGGTCCTGGAAAGACTTGATGCTGTAGTGTAGAGGAGTACCAGGACAGGGAAGCGGGGAAGGGTTGATTGGGGAAGGGGAGATGGCTTATGGGATTTTCGGAGGAGGGGGAAACCAGGAAAGGGAACATTTGAAATGTAAATAAAGAATATATCCAATAAAAAAATTTAAAAAAACCGGCCAGACAGTGGTGGTGCACGCCTTTAATCCCAGCACTTGGGAGGCAGAGGCAGGAGGATTTCTGAGTTCGAGGCCAGCCTGGTCTACAAAGTGAGTTCCAGGACAGCCAGGGCTACACAGAGAAACCCTGTCTCAAAAATCCAAAAAAATAAATAAATAAATAAATAAAATAAAATAAACCAACAAACAAAATCCCCACAAACATTAGAGAACAGTTGGGAAGCAAAATAAAGAAAAACTGTAACCAGCACCCACTGACACATTTCCTAAGGTCATTCTGCCTGAGTCTGTGTATTCTATTTTGTCTTCTGCTTTTATTTCCTCACTTGCTACCATTTGCTAAACAATATTCATAAGGATCACAGACATCTCTAGTGGCTATAAAATATTACCACTGTAAACATTATTATTAAGTATAGAAAACACTGCAGAAACATTTATTTTGAGACAGTCTCATTCTGTCTTCCTGGCTGGCCTGTAATTCACCATATAGACCAGCGTGGCCTCCAACACACAGAGACCTGCCTGACTGTGCCTCCCATTGCAAACAGGCACTAAAGGCATGTGCAACTACACCTGGCTCAGAAATGTACTTTTAGTTAAAGTTATTCAAATCAGTTTTCTTTTTTTTCATTCTTTTTTTTTTGTGCTTGATTTTTCTAATTGAATATATTCTTTATTTACATTTCAAATGTTATACCCTTTCCCAGTTCCTCCTCGCCAGAAAACCCCCAACCCATCCTCCCACCCCCTGCCTCCAAGAAGATGCCCCTTCACCTAACCCACTCCCACCTTGATTTCCCCACACTGGGGCATCTATCGAGGACGAGACCTCTCCTCCCACTGACGCCCAACAAGGCATTCCTCCGCCACACTTGCAGCACACATGTGTACCCTTGTTAATGGCTTAGTCCCTGGGAGCCCTGGGGGATCTGGCTGGCCAACATCATCTTCTTCCCATGGGGCTGCAAACCCCTTCAGCAACTCCACTCCTCCCTCCAACTCCTCCATTGGGGACCCTGTGCTCAGTCCAATGGTTGGCTGCTAGCATCTGCCTCTATATCTCAAATCAGTTTTCTTGATGCAACATATTTATAAACAGTCTTTTCAAGAGAGCTGAAAACCAATTATTAAAAATTCTTTCAAGTGACTACACTTTACTCATTAGCTTCTAGTTACCTTCCAAACCTTGGCCCTCAGTTCAGCAGGCAGTGGTCTCCCTTGAATTATATTTCTCAAAGTTTCAAGATCACAACCTCCTGCTTCAAGGGCCTCTTCAAGATCTCTTTCCCTAAAAAAAAAAGAAAAAAGAAAAAAAAAGAAAAAGAAAAGAAAAGAAAGAAAGAAAAAATTCATTAAAATTACTCATTTTCCCCCTTGTACGTTAGCATGATCAGTTAAAGGGCACATCTCAGAAGACAAGGTTCTCGGCAGTCAATGCAACGATGCAAGGCACTTGCAGCCCCCATACATTCTGCTTCAGGGATAAAATTCTGCATTGGCATACATTATCAGAAATTATTGATCAGAATTGTTCAATAGGAGATGGCCCAGGTATGTCGATAGCTCTGTGAATTCATGTAGACAAATCACAATAACTTGTTCATGGCGGTAGGGACAGTTTAGTGCAACACTCACCATGAGCAAGGTACTGTTCTAAAGATTTTACAGATGTTCATTTATTGTTTGTTTGTCTGTTTGTTTAAAAGCAGAATCCCATACACCTGAGGCTGGCCTCAAACTTAAACTCCTGTTCCCTCTCCCTCCATCTTCCCAGAGCTGGGATTACAGAGCATGCAACTATCCCAATCTGCATGTGCTCTTCTTAATCCTCACTACAGTCACACACATCACTGGCTGCAGTTGTGACACAAGATGAGGCAAAGATGGGTCATAGACACTCACAAGACACACGAAACAGCCATCCTATGGTATTAAAAATCCATATCCTTGTGTTTAATGTGTTATCATCACATGGCTATAATTAATAGCAAGACCAGGAGCCAAATTTTAGCAGTCTAGACTACAAATTTATGCCCATAATATTATACTAAACAGTACCAAAAATGAGAAACACTAATTCAAGCAAGAATTCAAAGCCCGGCAGTTCAAGACTATGTAGTACATAATTATATAAATGTTATGCCCAGAGCACAGCCTGATGTACAAAAAGTGTTTGATAAATGTCAGTGGAATAAAGAAGGCTCCACTGTTATGCTAAAGCAAAATTATAAGGCAATATCACTAAGCAAACTAGAGGGCAATTACGCTCAATCTACCATGTCTGAGGAGAAAAACAGAACATTAATTTTCTTTCCACTGTGCATGATTGAGATGGTCAGTTAAGAACTTTGATGAGGCATGAACTATTTATTCTGTAGCTCAAAATACCAGTTAAATCAATTCCCTATGGATTTCAAAGGTTGAGGTTCCAATACTTTATTATTTTAGCATACATTAAAATCTGTAAATATGTAAAAAAAAAAAGGTAATACAGACATAATTTCTAACATTTTTAAAGCAACTTAAGGAGAAAGGTAGATTTGCTAGAATCAGAAAATCAGGATCTTGTCTCTCTTCTGCAGTTTTAAAGAAAAATCAATGATTCTAATTTAAGCCTCCCTATACCTATATGACTCTATAACTGTCCTTTAAATGTGCACACTTCATTAGATTGTTCTCTTCACAGAAAGGAATTAGATAAAAATACAATCACTTGGGTACAGTCAACAGTAAAGCACTGGTCAAGTGTCCCTCAACAAAGTCCAAATTCACTTGCACATACTGGTGACCACACAAGACACATTTTGGTCTTTTGCAAAAAATCACTAAAAAAAGAGTTGAAAGAAAAGGAGAAAGAATAAGAAATTTCAAGCTTAGTGTTGATAGTGCAGGCCTGCCTCATGAAGACAAGAGTCTAGTCTATGCTAACTAAGCTCGATAAGACAGATGATTAGAATTTAAAATATGGTTTGTAACTATATAATTAAGAAAATATAATGTATACCTGGTGAATAAATACCATACGTTTGTCAACTGTGTAAATGAAATGAGGAAAATATCAATTAATTGAGATGGAATTTTATATCATAAATGAACTAGAATTGTTCTAATTTTGAGTGCAAAACCTTATTTTCTTTTTGAAGTAGCTCTGCCAAATACCTTACAATTCCCTACAACATAGCAAGCACTTCCCAGTACTTGTGGCATCATAATGGTGTACAAGCACACCTGTTGATGGAGCTGCGGCTTAGACTCTGTGATGCTGTGCCCAGGGGACCACCGTCTGCGGTGGCATGTCAACTGTGAGCGAGTACTGTAGAGACCGGCAAATACTATACTTCAAGTAGTAAAAGACGCTTCCCACCTAAATAATTACAAATAACAGTGTCTTCCTAAGGAGGCAAAGGCTCAGTTGTCACACTTTATACACGACCATTTGTGACTGCAGTGAAGCGCTGCAAACACTGCAGTTAAGACTGTACAGGAGGGTGGGCAGAGACAGAACTCTAAGAAGCATTCAGCCCTCAAATGGGCTCATGTCTCAGCCTCTGAGCATGCAATATCTACAAGTCTAACTGGTGGGTGGGCGGGCGGTAGGTTTTTTTTGTTTTTTGTTGTTGTTGTTTAGTCTTCTTTGGCTCTAAGAAACTTTGAACTGACCTTACAAGTTAAAGGTTGGACGAACATCCTAGACAGGCAGACAAAGTCCCAAAATAGAAAAGTACAGGCTTTATTCATAAAAATAATGACCCCTTTGCTCAGCAAGTTCCAGACACAGCACATACGAGGCTTTGTAACTGAAAACCACCTCCATCCTGGCCCTATAACTCTGAAACTGTACCATATGTTAGCACACAGCAGGGTGTTTCAATGAGCTACCAATAACAAGCTTACAACACAGAAGTAAAAATCCAGCAATGGGTGATCTCAGCATTCATGAGGACTGTGGGAGTTCAAGGTCAGCTGGGGAACTACAGAGTTAAACCCTGTCTCAAAAACAGACAAACAAACAAACAAACAAACAAAAACCAAAAATAACAAACCCCTAAAAACAGAAAGAAAATAATAACTACCTTCAAAATAAAATGCAATAAAATTCCTCCTCATCAGATGCTTTGTGGCAAAATCCTGAGAGCACTCTAACCCCAGCTGCTTCAGAATTGCAGCCAGGCAGACACAGGCTTCTACTCCAGCTATGAGCGGAGGTTGAGCCTCTTCCATCAGACAGGGACTGGAACATTTGGAACTCGTGCACAATTGTACAAGACACAAAAGCATAAGTCCAGCCCACTTCCAAACTTAGTATGCACTTTGTCTGCTTTTGGGATCCTTTTCCTCCTGCTGGGTTCCCCTGTCCATCCTTAATATGAAGGGAGGTGACTAGTCTTGCTGTATTATATACCTCATTGATATGCCATATTTGGTTGATATCTCTAGAAGGCTGGAGGAATGGTTCTAGGGGAGAGGGGAAGGAGTGGTGGGGAGGGACTTGGAGGAGAGGAGTGGGTAGAAACTGTGGTTGGGTTGCATCTTAGTTAGGGTTCACTGCAGTTTAGTCCACTATCGTCAAGGCAGGGACCATGGCAGCACGCAGGCAGACATGGTACTAGAGAAGCGGAGAGTTGTACATCTTGATCCAAAGGCAGCAGCAGGAGACTGCTCCACTGGGCACAGCTTGATCATATATAAGACCCTGAGGCCTACTTGTACAGGGACACACTTCCTCCACCAAGGCCACACCTAATAGTGCCACTCCCTATGGTCCAAGCAATCAAACACGTGAGTCTATGGGGGTCACACCTATTCAAACCACCTCTGGTTATAATCTATGGGAGAAGAATAAGTAAAAACTAAAAAAGAGTATCACATCCATTAGAATTCACTCATTGCTTCCTCCCACCAGCCCTTTCTCACCTTGTTCCCAGCCTGTAACAACAATTCATTTATTCCGTGCCTCTCCACATTCACCTATTTGAAATAGTTTGCAGAAATGCAATCATGACACATGACCTTTAATGCCTGGCTTCTTCCATGAGAAGAATATTTCATATTTCCAGCTCTGCTCATATTAGGGTCTATGTATCCGCACATGCTTTTATTGCCAGACATTCTTCCATTGCACGGATATGTCCTATTTTGTTTACCATTTGATGATGGAGTTGTTTCAAGTTGGATAGTATGATTATTAAACTTAAAAATAAACACCAAGAATTCAACTGGTTAAATGTACAGTCTATCCTTAAAGAGCTGTGGAAGATGGAATAAGAATTACATCTGTTATATGGATGGGAGTGGCTCTCTTATTGGCTTGCAGTTCATTTAGATTTGTTTACCCTGTGCCCAGATTAAGCCATGACAGCTCAGTATATGTATCACGTCTTCATCACGGATAGCTTTAAGCCTGACCAATTGTTCCTACTTCTAAAACTAACCACCTGTAAGCACCAGCAAATAGCACGACAAGCAGCCAGCACTTATTTCAAATTGTTCCATAGCTTAATTTGTTCCCTGTACTGCTAAGTCTTTCCTTGCACAGCTCAGGAAACATCAGCCTCAAACTTCTTTTTTTCTCTTTTTTGTCCCCAACAAAATATTTTTATTAATTATTTAGCAATTCCACATAACGTACCCTAATCACATTCACATCTCATTTCTCCCGTAATCCTGCATCAAGTAAAGAAGATGCTAAATATAGTTAGTTGTGGGGGTCAGCCATCCCTTACAAACATCCCTTGTGACAGCTACAAGATTTCATCACTATGCAACAGGAAAAGGATATGGAGGTCACGACAGTTTAGTTCTGTAAAATTAGAAATTAACTATAAATAGAATACATGCCAGTAAGTCTTTTTAAAAGTTTTCTCTTTTTTTTCAATCCTCAAGCTATGAAGATCACGTTTTACCAAATGGTACCCATGGTAGCTCTTCCTCTTCTAGGAAAAAACTTCAAGGGATTACTACTTAGTGGGGGGAGGGAGGTCTAACAGGTGCATGTGTAATGCTGAAACGTGTTCATTTCAGCTCTAAGACTGTTCCATATTGAACTACAGAAGAGTCTTTCCACTGATGAACAGCAGCTCAGACTGCGCTAGCTTCTCTGCCCCAGGCTTTCTCAAGATCAAAGTCCCCACCCAGCATCTTCCTGCTTACCTGTTCATTTACTTACTGGTGTGCCTGTGTATGTGCACATGAACACGCCACAGCACATGTGTGGAGGCAACAGGGCAGCTTTCAGTTTTCTGACCCGCCACATAGGTCCTGGGGATCTAACTCAGGTCATCAAACTTGGCAGCAAGCATCTTGACCCTTTACCTGCCGGGCCACCTCACTAGCTCATGTTTCCATGGAGATGTTTTCAACCAAAGCCATGTACTCGGAAATTTAAAAACAGAGCACATCGTTTGCCTAAAATAGGAATGGACTGAAATTGGCAAAAGTCTGCAGAGACATTATACCTATCTGTTATAAATTTCTCTTTCTTTCTCTTTTTCTTTCTTTTGTATTTTTGTTTGTTGGTTTTTGGCTTTTGGGTTTTTTGGCTTTTTGGTTTTGGAGACAGGGTTTCTCTGTGTAACAACTCTGGATATCCAGGAACTCTCAGAGATCCGACTGCCTCTACATCCCAAGTACTGGGATTTAAAGCAGGAGCCACCACACGCAGCTCTGTTACAAATTTCTACTTTACCCAAAATACAAAGATTTTTTTTTTATTTTTTGGTTTTTTTTTTTTTTTGAGACAGGGTTTCTCTGTGTAGCCCTGGCTGTCCTGGAACTCACTTTGTAGACGAGGCTGGCCTCAAACTCAGAAATCCTCCTGCCTCTGCCTCCCAGGATTAAAGGCGTGCGCCACCACCGCCCAGCCAAAGATTTAAAAAAAAAAAAAAAAATTTTTCCTGAAAACACTGTCTTAGAAAATAATAGTCTGTATGAAAAATAAAAAGTGACATCATTATGCTACATCTGGGCAATTATTCACAAAGATACTTTATTGACCTTAAAAAAAAAATCATACTTCGGCAAGGGAAGTATATGGCAGATTTACATTTCAAAACTGGATTCCAAGCACTGACAGAGATTTCCTTGATAAAAGACACTCTCACTTATCTTCATCGTGGCTGTTAAAGCATATGGAATTCAAAAAGCAAACCTAAAGTAGGTGTGGGGTTCATTGGATATGATGGTGCCCACATTACCCTAGAACTGGAGCAGGAGGATTGCCACGCTCAAGGTCAGCCTGGCCTACTTACAGGTTCTAAGCCAGCCTAGACCTTGTCTCAAACAAAAAAGGATTTCTGTATCCAACTGCATATTCATGAGAGGGCGCATATTCATGAGAGGGCGCATATTCATGAGAGGGCACATATTCATGAGGGCACATATTCATAACTTTTATCCTTCAAAACAAAGAAAAGGGGTCATAGAGGTGAGTAAGCGGTAAAAATGCTTGCTGTATACGCCTGCTGACCTGAGCTCAACCCCAGAGCCCACATGAAGGCAGAAGGGAAGAACCAACTACACACACACACACACACACACACACACACACACACACACACACACACGGCGCGGGCTCGGGGGGAAAGACTGGAAACTCTTTACAGGGGAAATAACACACAGTAAGTTACTTCCCTATCATTGAACTAAAACAACAGAAAAACGGCTGAGTTATTAAGACTATTAAAACAGCATACTTGCTTACATGTTCTAAATATTACCACAAAAACACTAATCTTTCAATATATGATAGATTATCATATTAGCATGCAGTACAATATAAATACATTACATTTATTTAATCATATATATATATATATATAACATTAAATAATTTGTTTTCTATTTAGATGATGTAGGTAACCATACATTAAAGTTAAAAAAAAACCAACAGTGATTTGGGGTAGGCATATGAGAACACAGTATTATGAAAATAAAAGGTCTATAAAGATATATATAGTATACATACATATAATGTCTCCTTATTATCCTATCAATCATAAATTATCTCTTCTCATGGATATAAGAGAGTTAGTGATGTACACATCTCATACATATCCTCGTATCTACATAGGGTCCACAAATAGTCAATATATATTTAACACATATGCACATATATGCTCAACATCACACATCTTTGAAGACTGTGCTTTCCAAAATATGTAGCTGATTCAACATTTGATCTGCATTTTTATGAGGACTTTCTTTTTTTTTTTTATAACATATTCTTTTCTTTTTACATTCTTTTTTTTCTTTTTTTTTTCAAGATTTATTTATTTATTAATTATATGTAAGTACACTGTAGCTGTCTTCAGACACCAGAAGAGGGTGTCAGATCTCTTTACGGATGGTTGTGAGCCACCATGTGGTTGCTGGGATTTGAACTCATGACCTTTGGAAGAGCAGTCCCTGCTCTTAACCGCTGAGCCATCGAGGACTTTCTTTAGGAGTCTTAAGGGATATGTGACATGTATAACATAAATGCAATCAGTATTAGAAGGAACACGGAGCTTACGGAAAGGCGATGCTGATTAGATACAGATCTTTTATGAGCAGGGTTTGCCGAATGACCACTCCAAGTCCATCCTCTCTCCTCCAAGAAGGTATTAACAGTAATTCTGAGTACTTCCTGTCTCAAAGAGCTGCTGTAAGATGCGTGCGTGTGTGTGTGTGTGTGTGTGTGCACGCGTGCGTGCGCGCGCACGGGTGTGTAACTGGAAAAGCTCTACATACATTCTTCTCATTTCTTATATTTCCTTGCTAAAATTCCTAAGTATCATCTGGTAAGGCTTGACCCTGAAACCCTCTCTCAGAGGCTCACATTTGAACACTTGGTCCTCACACTGGGCCACTATTTTGTATTATTCCTTCTGACAAAATGATGAATTAAAGCAACTAAAACAAAGCACTACAGTGCACAGCTCCGGCATTAATACTGCTTCCATTTTCCCCCTAAAACCTCACCCAGCAGCCTGAATAGGAACCGTATGAGTGGATGTGGGCTGAGCCATGGATGCTTTGCTAAGTGATTTTGCTCTCTGATACATAAGGGCGGCTGTTGTCTTTGGTTGACAGCAAACAGAAGCCACATTTCAGCATTATGTAGCAGAAATGCTTAGCCGAGTATAGTTTATCAACTCTATTCAAAATTGCCCTCTTCATAACTAGCTGTATATTACAGTATATATAGATGTTTCTTTTAGAACTGATCCTTTTACAACTAAAAGAATTTAAGAAGAATTGAGCAAAACATTAGAATTATAAATTAAAGCGCATATCGAGTAAAATTTATAAATTTAAATGAGTTCAGACTGCCAACAATTATATGATTAAAAGAAAAAGGTTGACTATGGCTTTGGATCCCTAAGGATGATTTAAGAAAGAATTACTCGGAACATAAAAGCATATGTTCAGCTCCAAGGCTTCTTTCTGTAATATGTCAAGGAGAGCACTGCCAACTTTTGAATTTTAAGAATTTACTTTGTCTCTGTGGTATGGTGCAGCACACCTTTAATCCTAGCACAGGCAGTCAGATCTCATAGTTCCAGGGCAGCCAGAGCTACACACACACACACACACACACACACACACACACACACACCCCAAAAATAAAAACAAAACCACAAACAAACCTTTGTCATCAAAAACAAAACAAAAACCCTTAAGTTTACCAATCTAAATTTTAGACTAGTCTTTTCACCACACTTTTTGAGCTCACATGGCTAATGTTCTAAGGAGATGGGAGCTTAGTTTCTGATCGCCTTCCCAGAGGGAATAAACATTACTCCAGCCAGCAATCAGCTCGTGGGCACACTCATGTTGGGTACTGTCTGTGAAGTGGTATCTTGGTATACATCGCTCATGGTTACACAGGCGTTGGCATTTGTTCATATATAAATTCATCCAACAAGTATTTACTGCGTTGCCTGCTATCAGTCATTCCCCTTTGAGAAGTTCACTATCTATAAAGCAATAAGTGAGACAGCTTAGCACCTAATGAGTTTTCTGCCAAGCCCCATTTCCTGCATTCAATAACTGGAACACACATGGTGGAAAGGCTCTCGACAGACCTCCACATGTCACCCTTACACATTAAGCACATAAACACACATATACAACAAGACAAAATGTTAAATAAAGTTTTGTGATTATATAAATTATAGCATATTAAGTTATACAGTGTAACACAATATAAAAAGGCAAATTCTTCTGACTTCCCATTCTGAGATACGTGTTATTCATACCTTGTTAGCTGAAGTGCAGTTCATGAAGAAACAGAACTGATATCAGGTAGGAACTACTCAGAAATAAAGAATCTCAGATCCCGGGGGCTGGAGAGATGGCTCAGCAGTTAAGAGCACTGACTGCTCTTCCGAACGTCCTGAGTTCAAATCCCAGCAACCACATGGTGGCTCACATCCATCCTCAATGAGATCTGACGCCCTCTTCTGGTGTGTCTGAAGACAGCTACAGTGTACTTATATATAATAAATAAATCTTAAAAAAAAAAAAAAGAATCTCAGATCCCACCTAACACCCCCTGAATCAGTTTGCATTTTTTAACAAGCTTCAAGGTAATTGCAACACATATTTAAATTTGAGGAAGAGCTGGTGACTTAAAACATAACTAAAAACCAGTAAACAGGTAGAAGTGATGTCAAAGAATCTAAGTATTCAAAGATTTATTTATTTTTACTGTTATGTGGATGAGTGTTTGCCTGCATACATGTGAACCATGTGGAGCCTAGAACCAGAAGAAGCCAGAAGAGGGTGTTGGATCTCCTGGAGTTAGAGTGTTATTTTTGGATACTACCAACTGAATCCAGTCTCATCAAGAGTGGCAGGTCTTTTAACCACACTAAACCATCTCTCCAACCCCTGAAAAAGACATTAAGCCCCTTTCTGAGCTCTTTAAAGAGTATATACATATTTTTAACAAGGTCAACTATCTAATTCCACTTATTAGAAAGAAATTAAAAAAATACTACTCATTGTCCACAAAGAAAAAAAGACAAGAAAAAGTAGTTAAAAGCAGTTTCAAACAGGTATGACAGTGCTGGCCTATTTAAAATAACACTAATCGGCTACAAAAAAAAAAAAAAAGAAAAAAGACCTAAATGTGTCATTGTGTTACATTACCTTGCTGTTCTTTTGTTGTTCAGTTTTTTGAGACAGGTTCTCACCATGTATCCCTGGCTGACCTGGAGCTGACAATGTAGAACAGGGTAGTGTCAAACCCAGACTCAGCCTCCTGAGTGCTGGGATTAAGGATATGCCCAATCAGGCCCAATTTAGTTGATGTTCTTAAATGAGGCTTCTGATCTAGATCATAAATTCCTGGAGGACAGGAGCCCAGGTTTTTCTCTCAGTTCTTCCCTCTCCTCCCTCCCCCTTCCCTCTCTCCTCCCTTCTCCCCCCATCCCCCCTTGACCCCTTTCTTCCTCTCACTTTAGCTATTTCCTGCTCTATGGTTTCTGAGGCAGGGTCTCACTCTGCAGCCCAGGCTACCCTAAAATTCAGTGTAGCTCTGGTTAATGTGGAATTTGCACCAATTCCACTGCCTCGGTCTCCTGAGCGAATAACACTGGGATTAGGAGTGAGTCACCATACCTAGCCTAGTTTTATTCTTACACACTTCCATTGTAAACTGAATGATCCTTAGCCATTAAGATGAGTTTGGTGGTAACCTGCGAAATACACTGTGGAAAACTTCACAAGTGACAAAGTCAAAATTAAAACATGATAGCTAAACTGAAAACCATTCTGTAACAATCCCATTTACCAAGCACTCAAAGAAAAGTGGGTTTACAAATCTATGCCTTCCAATCCCACAGACTTTCCTTACTCTATGGAAACTGGTGAGGGGAAGAGTGAGACTGGAGAGAAGAAAGGGTAGAGGAGGATGGAGGGAGACTAGAAATCACAACGAACAGCTCAGCACTCCTCCACTCATGGAAATAAACCAAGTAAAAGAGAGAACCCATACCAAACACACAGACTGTGCGGGTCAGTTTTCTGTCAACTTGATACTTGGCTGAAGCCATCTGAGAGGTGAGATCTTAAGCCTCCATAAGATCCAGCTGTAGGCAAGCCTGTAAGGCATTTTCTTAATTAGCGATTGTTAGGAGATCCCAGCCATTGAAGACAAAGTCATCTCTGGGCTGATGGTCCTGGGTTCTATAAGAAGGCAGGCTGAGCAAGCCCTGAGGAGCAGGCCAGTAAGCAGCATCCCTCCATGCTCTCTGCATCAGCTCCTGCCTCCAGTTTCCTGCCCTGTGTAAGTTCCTGTTCAGACTTCCTCCAGCAATGACAATGATACGGAAGTGTAAGCTAAATAAACCCCAAGTTTATTTGATAGTAATAACAATAGTGACCCTAAGACATAGACCTGGCCTCACAGTGGTTCCGTACTCCTTTAATCCCAACACTTGGAAGGCAGAAGCAGGAAGAGTTCTGTGAGTTCAAGGTCCACCTGGTCTTCAGAGATTTCCAGGACAACCAGAGCTACACAGAGAAACTCTTAAGACATAGGCCTTAAGGGGACCTTTAAGAGAACAAATGTTGCTACTAGCAACTATCCACTAGAGTGACCTTGCCCATAACCACACACACACATGAGAATTCCCAACCTAAGAACTTCCTTACAGTGTTTTAACTCAGAAAAATCAGTTTCCCTACAGTTCTCAATCAACTGACTAAAAGAAGTTGATAATGCAATTCAATCTTCCCAAGCTCCAGACTTCATGCTATAACCGCTAGGTCACTTTCTAGAAAGTTCTTATCATTGATTCTTAAAAGGTTTCCATAAAGGGTTGGAATCATTTTACTGAGCTGACAATATAGCTCAGTGTAGAGTACCTGTTTACCATGTACAAGACCCTAAGTTGCATTCCCTATAACCCTCCATCCCTCAAAAAGTTGTACTGATTTTCCAGACCTATCTTCCCCTCAAGTCAAGCAACTCTAGTTATTATTCCCCAAATAAATCCTTAGTCTTCCTGCCTTTGCTTCCATCTCTGCCGTGTCTCTATTCTCCTAACGGCCCAACAGCACAAATTGGTATTTAGCCTCTAAACATGTATGGTATTTATAACTGAAATTTATGATAAATATAAAGTGTACATAAACCATTTCACATGGGTAAAAATTAAAAACTAAATCTGGTTGTGGTGGTATACACCTTTAACCCTAGAGCTTAGGAGACAGAGGTCAGCCAAGTCAATACAGTAAGTTCTGGACCAGCTAGGGCTGCACAGTGAGATCCTGCCTCCAAATAAATAAATAATAAAGAACTACTTTTAAATAATGAGTACATGTTCAAATAACATATTGGTGTTGGATATATATTTTTTCTAAACACAGTAAAAGTTCTACCTGGTTTTTGTTGTTGTTTTTTAGTTTTCAATGAGGCAAAAGAAAAAAATTACTTCTGTAGCTCACATTATAGTGACTATTTTGAACAATAGGAAGGTAAATTTTACTAATTCTTCACACACACACACACACACACCTTCAAAAGTAGAAGTGTCCACCAAAAATTAATAACCCTCAGTGGAAAAAAAATGCCTACCAAAAAGGTATTGGCAGGGTTGGGGATGTATCACAGTTGGTAGAGTGCTTGTCCTAACACACATGAAACCCTGGGTTCAATTTCCAGCAGGACACAAACCAGGCAGGATGGAGCTCGCCTCCAAACCAGTACTCGGGAGGAGAAAGCAAAAGCATCAGAAATTCACAGTCATCCTCAGCCACACAGAAAGTTCGAGGCCAGCCTTGGGCTACATGAGTTCCTTTAAAAACCAAATCTTCCCCCAGCCCCAAAGAGTCATGCAAATGCTTAAAGAGGAACAGTTTAATAAGTTTAATAAGCCATCCAAAGCCATGAAATTAAGTCGTGATAAAAGTAGTGGGAAGGAAAAATAACAAATGTTGGAAACTGTTGAGAAACAAACAAAATTAATAATAATATTTAAAAAAAAAAACAACCCTGAACTATGTAGAAGGAATCCTGCTGGGCGTATCTCACAACCTCTGCACTGTCAAAGGTTATTTCAAAAGATCTAATTTCAAATGGTCTGAGATCTCCATCCAAGAACTTCCTCTTTAGTGCGCCCATTCCAACTCCCTGGCTAGGGACTCGGCGAACTCAGTGTGGAAGCCACTCTCTCCGCTGGACCAAGCGGGGGCACCCGACTTAGGCTCAGATCCACGACAACCCCAGAGTCCCCGGGATTCTGTCCCAGCCACAGAAGCCCGCGGGCAGAGGGGACCCTGAAGCAGAGGGGGCGGGGCAGGGACTCAGAGGAGGACTGGTGCCTTCTGCTCCACGCCCCGCCAGCCAGCATCTCGGGGACAGACAGGATGGAGAACAGGAAGAGAAGGGGCCAGTGGGAATTAAACCTGGGCTCGCACTCACCAGCTGTCCCCGCCCGACGTGGACAGTGGCAGAAGCTCTTCTCCTTCCGCCATTGCTGTTGACGTCCACGTCACTTTGCCGAAAAGTGGACCTGGCGCCGAGACTGTCTCAGAGACTCAGTGTCGTAAAAGGAGTTATGAAGTCTGAAACTTGAGACTCACCGGAGCGAAAGAGGGAGGAGGCGAAGAACTGGAAGGATGCAACGTCACCTCGTCCCTAGGGCGAAAGGCGGAGCCCGGAGCTTTCGAGGAGGAGAAGCTTATGGAAGACCACAAATCCCAGGATGCCAAGGGGCCGCGAACGGAGTGGGAGGGGCACAAGGTTTGTGGGTGGGACGACCCTTAGGAGTGGGCGGGGCTCTCGGGAACTGGGAGGGGCGCGGCGGGCAGGCGTGGCTCAGAGGCGGCGCTGTGAAAATGAAGCATCCTGGCTTGGCTTCTTAGCATCTCCGTCTCTGTCCAGTGTGAGCCAGAACTGAGAGCCCCGACTAGTGGAGAGAGGAGGATAAGTATGAATTCACACAGAGAAGGTAGGCTGAATGAAAGCAAGGAAAGGACAGACCACCTCATTTGTAAGGACCTTTCCAAAAAAAAAAAGGCTGGGGACTTAGTGCAACCATAAAGCACTTGCCCAGCGTCCTCAATGGTTCAATCACCAGAGCTACAAGAAAAATAAAAATACACGAAGGGCTATGTCAAGCTATCCAGTTAAGAAAATTATACTCTAACCTTCTATCTTAAATAAGTCTTCTAACAGCCAGGAGAATCAGCTGTAGTTCTGAAACTGAAATTCCAGTTTAAAAAATCAGTTTAAGAAAGCTGCCGAGATCCTTCCCTTCCTATGTCCCATTTGTCCCTCCTAAATGGGCCTCCTTGTTCCACACCCAGGTTTCATTCACAGCACCAGTATTACCAAAACACTAGCCCCTGGGCTACATTGACTACTACAGATTCAGGATAGACCTGAAAAAATACTTTTAAGCCCAGGAACAACGATGCAGCTAACTACATGAAAAATATGAATAAATCTGAAAATGTCATTGTTAGATGAACAAAACAGATTACAAAAGAATGGCATCGTTTATGTTTGATATCAATATATTAGCAATAGATGCATGCACACTGAAAAATGCAGGGGTGATGTGTAGAAAAATTCTTTTAGATGGAGCAGAAATGACCAGAAATAGCTTTAAGTAAAGTAAGTTTCTGTTTGTTTGATTGGTTGGTTGTTTATGTTTTGTTTTGTTTTTTTGAGACAGGGTCTTACCAGTAACCTTGAGGAGCTTTGGAATTTGATTTGAAGACCAGGCAAGATTCATGGAACTCCATTTTAGAGATGGGTTTTTTTTTCTGGGTTATCCAGGTTTGTCTTGACTCCAGACTGGTGTCTGTGAGCTCCTAAGCTCAAGTATTCTTCCTGCCTCAGCCTCTCAAATAGGTAGTATAACAGGTGTTTGCCATTGTATTCATTCTAATGTTTAATATTTTATTTTTAGGAACTGAGAGGTGCCTTTAGGGGTATCCATCATTTTTTATGAAATATACTTTGGTACCTAAAATGCTCCATAATTTTAATAACTATTTAAACAGTATAATATAGCTGTCTTAGTTGTAAACCAAAACATGATGACTCTCCTTCCAAAACGAGGCAATAAAAGGCTGAACATTATTGTAATCAATTCCAACCCTGGAGTAGATGTGTAAAGTTCAGTTCTTCATTGTGAAAATTCATTTTTACATAGAATGTGGATATAGATGATCACTTTAAAAAATAAAAGGTGTGAATCTAGGTCAAATCATCATTCTGATACACATATCTTCTGATGGATCCCTTCAGTTGTTCTGGAAGGTTTTCAGAAAAATGGCTCAAAAACTACTCAGTGACATGCAAGCAGTTTTTCACCTGTCAAGGTGATTCTAGCCTTCAATTGAAGTTCATTTTTATTGTAATCAAATTAGTGACTGTGTTATAGTCTGTTTGGTAAAATATTCTATTAACATATATAACTTATCCCAGATGGTGGTGGTGCATACCTTTAATACCAGCACTTGGGAGGCAGAGGCAGGCAGATCTCTGTGTTCCAGGCCAGCCGGCTCTACAGAGTAAGTTCTGGGACAGCCAGGGCTACACAGTGAAACCCTGTCTCAAAAAGCCGATGATAGATAGATAGATAGATAGATAGATAGATAGATAGATAGACAGACAGATAGATCGATAGAGTAAATATATACATATATATATATATATATTACTTAATACTTTCAAATAGTTCCTTACTCTGTGCAAGTAGTTTAAACCTTAGACTTCTCCTTAACCTGTTCAGAACCATCTACGTGGGTATCCAACCTGTGCAAGTCTCACAACATTAATATGCTTTTGGTTGTCATTCTTGAGTAGATTCCTCTCATTCATTCTCCCTGGTGTTTGTCTCACTGTGGGTTGCTAATTTCCAAGCAGCTGAGAGAGCAAGTATTTCAGTTGTAGGTACGTCTTCTGCCCTTTCCAATCTTACTTTTGTTCTTTCTCAGCATCATCTTCCTTTACCTTGCTTGGTCTTCTGAAGAACCAAGTCTGCCACTGGATTGTTGCTGAGGAGGCAGCTGAGCTAGCGTGGACAGTTCTGGTTGTAGGTCCTCTCATCATAAGGCCTTGCTTTTGCTCTTGCCCTGGCTCTGGCTCTCATTTCTCGCATGTCTCCCAGCATGCCTCATTCCCTGAGACGACAATGGCTTTACTGCCTGCAGAACATTTTCTAGCTGGCTGCATGTTTTTGTGAGTGTTCTTTCCATTATTCAAAAGGTCCTTCTAGTCACCTGGATCATTCCATATTTAAAATATGAGCAGGAAATCACAAGAAGAGTGTATTAAGTCCTAGCAATAGACCTCTGCTCCACACCAAACCAAAAAATAAAGCGTTGAAGAGATGGAGACATTATAATGAAATCACGTACCAGCACTTCCTTCAGTATTTTTCTCTGTTAACTGTAACATTTCATTTACACATCTTTCTCTGGAGCAGAGGGGGGTAGGGTCCTTTTCTATGGTTTCCATAGACCTGGTGCTATGCTTATGTGGTGGTAACAGTGGTGACCAGTGCCCAATGCTGTTCACTCACAACATCATCCAGTGGGATGTTGTGTCCCCAGCCCTCATCTATGCATCTAATTGTGGTCCTCACATCCGAAAGAAAAGGTATAAATAATGCTTTTCACATTATCCTTGGAGAAAATCAAATTTTATTTTCAAAGGAAGCATTTTTACATGAATTGTAGAAAACATAAAAATGTTTTTATTTCTTATTTGGTGTTTGGGGTCATATCATTATGTGATTTATGTTGTATAATATGCACTTAATTCATAAGTGTATATTCTATAACAAACAGCGAATTCTCAATAAATATTAAATGAACTGAGGAATTTGGAGGGTATTTTTTAGGATAGATGAAACCATTAAAGTATATAGAAATGACTAGCTGGTATCAAGGTCAACTAGGATCATGAACTGATCTGTGTGATCATAGTAACTGAATTATATGGTAGTTTCATTTATTGATTTTATTCATTCATTATTTACTTAGTTATTTATCGGAATTAAGTCTCATCTGATTCAAATTCCTAGGCTCAATTGATTCACCTGCTTTTAGCTTCTTGAGTAGCTGGGAATATAAACACATTTGACCACACGTGCGTTCTTTGTTTCCATTATAATATTATAGTGTGTGTAGGGGGATATATGAATTACAACTCTTGATCACTTATTCCATATCCACAGGTGCTTTTGTGACTCATGGACATGCTCAGGTAATGATGACATAAGATATTGTAGTCTACCTCCGCAGAACAATCACCTCAGAACTCAACTTGAAAGAAGAAGCACTTATTATCTCTCAATCTCTGTGCATCAGAAATTTAAATACAGCTTAGCTGCATGTTAAGGCTTGGATTGGACTTTTTTTTAAAGACAAGATCTCACTATATAGCCCTGGCTGCCCTGTAACTGGCTACATAGACCAGACTGTCTTGAAACTCACAAAGATCCATCTGCCTCTTCCCCCTGAGTGCTAGAATTACAGGGTCTTTTGAAGTCATGATCAAGATCCCACAAGATGGCAGTCATGAAGTCAAAGGAAGGCTTCATTGGGGCTAAGTGGTCACTCTCATGGTAGGTCACTCGCACAGATGACAAGTCTTAGGCCCACCCAAATGAGCTTCTTCATGGCCTGCTTGATTGTCCTCTTAACATGTGGACTGCTGTCCCCCAAGAATAACTCTGGCAACATAACTCTGAGGCTAAAGGGGCTCACCACCAACCCTAACAACCTGAGTTTGAGCTGAGAAAGAGGGAACAAACGCCTTCAAGTTGTTCACACACACACACACACACACACACACACACACACACACTGTAATTAAAAAAATAAGAAAAGAATTGAGGGGCTTGGGGTGGTTAACAATCAGAGGGAGCTTCCCCCTTCTAATAGGGATGGGGAGAGGACTTGCAAGAGAGGTACTAGGAGGAGAGGGAGGGCTGATACTAGGTTGTAAAGTGAATAAATAAATAAGTTTAATAAAAAAGGAAAAGAATTGAATAGAAACCAAGATCAAAACTGCATTTTTTTTTATGATTTCTCCTTAGATGTCAGAGTTCCGTTGTTTCCTGCTTATTCTCCGCAATATCCTATTTATCAGCTCTGTTGTGTGGAAGGAAACTACATGGGGCTTAGACGCTAAAGACAAGGATCCCCATGTGTGAGGCCGGCGGCTCTCTAAATTCTGCACACTGTCATTGTCCCGCCAGGTTTGTTACTGAGGTCCCGGCTCGTATCACCTCAGCCTTCTTGTAATGTTCTGCCCCACCTCCCAAACTTGTGAAAGATTATTAGCAAGCTCTTGCATCTGGGCATACATGGCATTCTGGATTCTTTACTGTTTGTTTTCTTTTGTGAAATAGCATCTTGAATTCTTTAACTCTGAAAAGGGCAACCATTTCTAAGTTCCTAAACTCCAGTAACACAGAATACATAGCTGAAAGTGTGCATGTCACCCAACATTCTGGCCACATACCAAAAATTTTTATTTTTGTTTAGGAAGACACCGTGTGAGAGTTTCAAGAATTTAAACATGTCCCGGAATTTTCCTTTTTATCTAATAAGGACAAATATTTTCACAGTTATCAAAAGAATTTCAAGTATTTGTAACCTTGAAATCCCATCAAGGAGTCACATTCCAAGACACTTTAAACTACTGATACTTACCATTTTAACAATGACCAAAACCAAGTTAATTCCCATTCACAGATGAAAAGTAAATAGTTGGCAGCAATTTCAACGTCTGTTTTTAATCAATTTAAAAGTATCAAGCAAACAGTGGTTAAAGGAGCTAGCTGGAAGCCACAATACTTCTCCATTATGTTTCTAGTAGTTGGCTTTTCCAATTAAAGTTAACTCTTTAATAGTCTATGTAGATAAGTGCAAAGTATGCATTTGGAAAGAGGCAGATCCATTCCTAAGGTTGGGGTGTTTAATGTGTGAATCTGTTTTACTCTTTCTTTATCCCAAGTGTGTTCCAAAATGTTCCTAGCAAAATGTTCCTGTTCATGGGTTTGAACCACTCCTGGTTGGAAACAGGGGTAGTCAACAGTATATCAAGTGAAACTAGACTTGTTTTTAAGAGTTAAATTCTGGATTTTTGTGAGTTAATACTTCTAAAGACACAGAATGTGTGAATAATGTCCTTTAGAACATGGCAGCATTATTTTATGTACATATTTAAGGAATGTAACCCCAGATACCTTTTCTTTTATGTGTATACCCTTCAAAATAAGAAAAATTATCAATGAATGACCAAAGATAGTCAGAGCGAATTATATATGTGCTTTAAAAATGTGCATACTCTAGTTTCCACAAATATGCTTATTTATAAGCTAATTTCTTTAATCCTCATGCTGAACTGGACAGCTCATCATCATCATGTCTACATTCCAAGTTTATTTGAAGGTAATGAAGAGTTTAAAGAAAAATCCTAAGACATCATAAATATAAAAATGACAACAGGAGGAAAATGTGTATTGGTTCAAATAGCCACAGATGTGCTCCAACAAGTCTGTGTATGACAGCTTCGTGTCGTGATGTCAAATGGTTGACTACCTCTGGTTTCCATGAAGAATTTTTTCTCTGGGCTGGAGCAATGGCCCAGAGGTTAAGAGCGAATGAAAACAAGGACCTGACTGCTCCAAGGTGTGGTTGAGGAGAGGATCTTATTGTAGATATGAGGGAGAAGTCAGCCAGGGACATATGGAAGGATATAGACTGAACATGGCCATGAGAGGAGGGAGGCAGGGATGTGAAGGGTGAGAAAAGAAGAAAAGGAGGAAGGAAAAAGGTAGAGAGGTTAAGAGGGCCACAGGAGGAGCTGAGGAACAAGAAGACCAAGAAAGCACACGGATGTAATGGCAGGGTTTTATAGGAATGAGAAGCTGGGGGAAGAGAAGCAAAGCCGGCCCCTGGGGCTGGAGTAGTTTAAGGTAGGGTTCAGGGTGACAAGTGTTGGGAGGAGCCATAGGCAGTGAGTTGAGCCTTGGCCTAGGTTTTTTTCTGGACCTGACACAGCACTCACTCTTGCAGAGGACCTGGGCTTGGTTTTCAATCCTCACATGGTAGCACCCAACCATCCAGAACTCACTTCCAGAGGATCCATTACCCTCTTTGTCTGATCTCCCCAGAAAACAGGCACACACCTAGTGCACATACAAACACATGGGCAAAATACTGACATACATTTTACCTCTTTGAATAAGTTTGCCCCCCATAGACCCATGTGTTTGAATGCTTGGCCCACAGGGAGTGACACTATTAGGTGTGTCCTTGTTGGAATACGTGTGACCTTGTTGGAGGAATGTCACTGTGGGGGTAGACTTTGAGGTCCTGTGCTCAAACTCCACCTAGTGTGAACAAAACAGTCCCCTTCTGGCTGCCTTTGGATCAAGATGTAGAACTCTCAGCTCCTCCATCATCAAGTCTGCCTGGACGCTGCCATGCTTCCCATCGTGATGATGATGGACTGAACCTCTGAACAAGAAAGCCAACCCCAATTAAATGTTGTCCTTTATAAGAGTTGACTTGGTTGTGGTGTCTCTTCACAGCAATGGAAACTCTAACTAAGACACACATAAAATAAATAAATCTCTAAAACTTTCCTGAAAGTCAATAACTCATTTTTTACCACTATTTCTCTCCTAAAATCTGATAAACCCTGAATTTCCAATTCTGCCCTTTTTTTAGTGTTCTTTATCTATATATCTAGCCATCTATTCAATGGGTGTGCTTGGATGGCTCACAAATGCTCTGGACTAATGTTTCTAAAACAAAGTTCATTGTCTACTTACCTGAGGCTCTTACTGCATGTGTACAGTGTAGGCACCATTCTGCCCTCCTTCCTTCTCCTTCACATAAATAATCAGGGACAACAAATGTCTGCCCCCTAAATTTTTATTATGTTGAGTTCTTCCTATTCACCCATGCTTTTTTTTTTTCTTTCTCATCATGGTTCACACGAATTCCTTAATTAGTTTCTCCCTTCTTCCACATTCTGTGTAGTTAACACGACCTCTTCCCTGGGATTTGAAACAGGCAGCCCTCAGAATCAATTTCCACAGCAGTTTTTATTTTGCTGTTTGCCATCCCCTGCCCATCTCCATACATGTTTCAGAGTTCTTCCTCTGACACTCCATCCCCATCACCTTAGAGCAGACTCCAGGCTACACATCTGGTACTCACTTTGTCCAATGGAACCATATGAATCTGTGCCACTTGCTGCACAATTTCTGCAAGGGCAGTCGACTGAAAAACCTCCAATGATGTGACATTCTCTAGGAAAGAGGTTTTAAATTCCTCACCACTGATACCAGTGCTCTTGCAATATGCCTCAAGTGTTTCCCAGCTTCCCTTTGAACCATCACGAAAGCCACTATGCATCCAGTGTCTCAGCTATACCCTGGCACACCATGACTTTCCATTTGCCAGAACCTCGACCTTCTGCCATGCTGCAGTCTCACTCATTAGCTTCTCCTAACTGGAAAACCTGAGCAGCATTTCCTTCTTTACCCTTTGCCTAGGCAAGTCAACTCCTGCATTTGCCACCACTGTTCATTAACACACATCGATTATTTTATTTATCATCCTTATAGTTGTTTTCCCATTACACGTGATATCTTTGGGACTAGTATTTACAATAATAGTGGGAGACTTCAACACTCCACTCTCAACAATGGACAAATCATGGAAACAGAAGCTAAACAGAGACACAGTGAAACTAACTGAAGTTATGGACTAAATGGATCTAACAGATATTTATAGAATATTCCATTCTAAAGTAAAAGACTATACCTTCTTCTCAGCACCACGGTACCTTCTCCAAAACTGACCATATAATTTGTCATAAAACAGGCATCAACAGATACAGAAATATTGAAATTGTTCCATGCACTTTATCATATCACCATGGCCTAAGGCTGGTCTTAAGTTCAAACAAAAACAGTGGAAAACACACATACACGTGGACTTTGAACAATGCTCTTCTCAATGATAGCTTGGTCAAGAAAGAAATAAAGAAAGAAATTAAAGACTTTAGAATTTAATGAAAATGAACACACATCATACCAAAACTTATGGGACACAATGAAAGCAGTGCTAAGAGGAAAACGGATAGCTCTAAGTGCCTCCAAAAAGAAAATGGAGAGAGCTTACACTAGCAACTGGACAGTGCACCTGAAAGCTCTAGAACAAAAAGAAGCAAATACCACCCTAGAGGAGTAGACGGCAGGAAATAATCAAACACAGGGCCGAAATCAACCAAATAAAAAACAAAGAAGAACTATACAAAGAATCAACAAAACCAGGAGCTGGTTCTTTGAGAAAATCAACAAGATAGATAAACCCTTAGCCAGACTAACCAGAGGGCACACAGGCACTACCCAAATTAATAAAATCAGAAATGAAAAGAGAAACATAACAACAGAAACTGTGGAAATTCAGAAAATCATCAGATCCTACTACAAGAGCTTATACTCAACAAAATTTGAAAATCTGGACAAAATGAACAACTTTCTAGATACATAGCAGGTGCCAATGTTAAAACAGGATCAGATAAACCATCTAAATAGTCCCATAAGTCCTGAGGAAATAGAAGCAGTTGTTAATAGTCTCCCATCAAAAAAAAAAAAAAAAAAAAAAAAAAGCCCAGGACCAGATTGGTTCAGTGGGGAATTCTATCAGATCTTCAAAAAAGAGCTAATACCGATACTCTTCAAACTATTCCACGAAATAGAAACTTAAGGAACACTACCCAACTCATTCTTTGAAGTCACAATAAGGCTTATACATAAACCAGCAAAGGCCAAACAAGGAAAGAGAACTTCGGACCGATCTCCGTTATGAACATCGATGCAAAAATACTCAACAAAATTCTGGCCAACCGAATCCAAGAATGCATCAAAATGATAATTCACCATGATCAAGTAGACTTCATCTCAGGGATGCAGGGGTGGTTCAATATATGGAAATCCATCAATGTAACCCACCACATAAACAAACTCAAGGAAAAAAACTACATGATCATTTCATTAGATGCTGAAAAGGCTTTTGACAAAATCCAGCATCCCTTCATGATAAAAGTCTTGGAGACATCAGGAATCCAAGGCCCATACGTAAACATAGTGAAAGCAATATACTGCAAACTGGTAGCCAATATCAAACTAAGTGGAGAGAAACTTGAAGCAATCCCATTAAAACCAGGGACCAGACCAGGCTGCCCACTCTCTCACTATCTACTCAATATAGTACTTGAAGTCCTAGCCAGACCAATCAGACAATAAAAGGTCAAGGGTATACAAATTGGAAAGGAAGAAGTCAAAATACCATTATTTGCAGATGACATGATAGCATACTTAAGCGACTCCAAAACTTCCACCGGAGAACTCCTAAAGCTGATAAACAACTTCAGCAAAGTGACCAGATATAAAATTAACTCAGTAACAAATCAGTAGCCTTCCTATACTCAAAGGATAAAGAAGCTGAGAAAGAAATTAAGGAAATGACACCCTTCACAATAGCCACAAACAATATAAAGTGTCTTGGTGTGACTCTAACCAAACAAGTGAAAGATCTGTATGACAAGAACTTCAAGACTCTGAAGAAAGAAATCAAAGAAGACCTCAGAAGATGGAAAAATCATCCATGCTCGTGGATTGGCAGGATTAGTATAGTAAAAATGACCATCTTGCCAAAGCAATACACAGATTCAATGCAATCCCCATCAAAATCCCAACTCAATTCTTCATAGAGTTAGAAACAGCAATTCAGAAATTCATCTGGAATAACAACAACAACAACAAAACCCAGGATAACTAAAACTATCCTTAACAGTAAAAAAAACTTCTGGGGGAATCAGTATCCCAGACCTCAAGCTGTACTACAGAGCATAGTGTTAAAAACTGCATGGTATTGGTATAGTGACAGGCAGGTAGATCAATGGAACAGAATTGAAGACCCAGAAATGAACCCACACACCTATGGTCACTTGATCTTTGACAAAGGAGCTACAACCATCCAGTAGAAAAAAGATCGCCTTTTCAATAAATGGTGCTGGTTCAACTGGAGGTGAGCATGCAGAAGAATGCAAATCGATCCATTCTTACCTCCTTGCACTAAGTTCAAGTCTAAGTGGATCAAGGACCTCCACATAAAACCAAATGCACTGAAACTAATAGAAAAGAAACTGGGGAAGAGCCTTGAGCACATGGGCACAGGGGAAATTTTCCTGAACAGATCACCAATAGCTCATGCTCTAAGATCAAGAATTGGCAAATGGGACCTCATAAAATTGCAAAGTTTCTGTAATTGCAAAGATTCTTACAGATATGAATGTGGAAGTCAACAGAACCAAAGGACACCGTTAATTGCACAAAATGGCAGCCAACAAATTGGGAAAAGATCTTTACCAACCCTACATCTGACAGAGGGCCAATATCCAATATATACAAAGAACTCAAGAAGTTAGACTCCAGAGAGTCAAATAACCTTATTAAAAATGGGGTACAGAGCTAAACAAAGAGCTTTTAGTTGAAGAATATCGAATGGCTGAGAAGCACCTAAAGAAATGTTCAACATCCTTAGTCATTAGGGAAATGCAAATCAAAACAACCCTGAGATTTCACCTCACACCAGTTAGAATGGCTAAGATCAAAAACTCAGGAGACAGCAGGTGTTGGCGAGGATGTGGAGAAAGAGGAACACTCCTCCACTGCTGGTGGGATTGCAAGCTGGTACAACCACTCGGGAAAGCAGTCTGGCGGTTCCTCAGAAAACTGGGCATGATACTACCAGAGGACCCCATTATACCACTCCTGGGCATATACCCAGAGGATTCCCCCGCATGTAATAAGGATACATGCTCCACTATGTTCATAGCAGTCCTATTTATAATAGCCAGAAGCTGGAAAGAACCCAGATGTCCCTCAACGGAGGAATGGATACAGAAAATGTGGTATATATACACTACTCAGCTATTAAAAACAATGAACTCATGAAATTCTTAGGCAAATGGATGGAACTGGAAAATATCCTAAGCGAGGTAACCCAATCACAAAAGAACACACATGGTATGCACCCATTGATAAGTGGATATTAGCTCAGAAGCTCGGAATACCCAAGACACAATTCACTTATCAAATGATGCCCAAGAAGAAGGAAGAAGAGGCCCCTGGTCCTGGACAGGCTCGATGCAGCAGTGTAGGGGAATACCAGGACAGGGAAGCGGGAGGAGGTTGATTGGGGAACAGGGGGAGGGGAGATGGCTTATGGGACTTTCAGGGAGGGGGGAACCAGGAAAGGGGAAATTATGTAAAATGTAAATAAAGAATATATCTAATAATAAAAATAAAAAAATGAAGCAACATGACCTAAAGGAGATTCTTACAGATATGAATGTGGAAGTCAACAGAACCAAAGATCTTAGGTAGAAAATAATAAGAGTCTAAACTATGGAGATGGAGAGATTGCTCAGAAATTAAGCTCATTCACAAGACCTGGGTTCAATTTTCAGTACCCAGTGGTGGCTCAACGTTGTCTGTAACTCTAGTGCCAGGGGATATGATTCCTTCTTCCAGTCTCTGCAGTCACATATGATACACACACACACACACACAGCACACAAACACATACACAGTTGTTTTTGTGGTTTTTTTATTAAGATCCTAAACTAGGGAGGTGGTTACAGAGCAGAAAGAAGAGAAAAGAAATCGAGAAAAACTGTAAACAGAGAAAGATAATGAAAGATAAGAGTTCCTGGTTAATTATGAGACCCAGGAGAGGGATAGCAAGGGTGGCCCAGATAATAGTCCTCAGGAGATTTGCTTCAGAATGGAGGTGTGATAGAAAAGGAGAGACAATCGCAAGCAGACTATGTAGCTCAGAACAGGGATAACATCCAAAGATCCAAACCCTGAAATCAACTCATTTAGCCAGTCAAGGAACAGATAATGGCACAACTTGGTCAACCTTTAGGGGCAGACACTTGGAAATATTTTCAAAACTTCAGACACATACTCCTGGCTTCAGGCATATCTTTCTGTTCTGCTCTGCTCTACTCTACTCTACTCTACTCCATTCCACTCCACTTTATTCTATTCTATTCTATGCTATTCTATTCTATTCTATTCTATTCTATTCTATTCTATTCCATTCTATTCCATTCTGTCCAATTCCATTCCATTCTATTCTAATAGTTTACCTTATAAAATAACTGGAATAGTTGCACAACAGGCAAAAGTATATACAAAGATGGTTGTGTTTTGCTTGCAACAGGCAAAACCAAAAGAACAAAGCTAGTCAGTCTAATTGTGTATCATTGAATGTTTCATCTATCCAATGAAATGCCAGACTGTTGCTAAAACAAAATAATTTAGAGCTGTGCAAGATGATGTGGAAATGTGTTTTAAATATATGAAAAAAAGTACTAAAATAGCATATCCAGTACAACCCCCTGTTCACCTCAAATGGCAAATGCACGTAGAAAGGTCTAAAAGGATATATTTGTTTGCTGGGCATGGTGGTGCATGCCTTTAATCATGGCACTTGGGAGGCAGAAGCAGAGGCAGACAGATCTCTGAATTATGTAGTGAGGTCTTGTCTCAAAACAACAAAAGAATATATTCAACATTGTTAACTTTGATGGGTCTGATTTAGAAGAACATTCATTTTGTAAATTTATAAATTGATTAAAATAGTTCCTCGATAAACCTGTATTGGGTTTGCAATGAGGATAAAATATTAGAAAGCTCCTTTAGGAAAAAGAACTAGAATTTTTGGAAAACCAGCTATCAGCAAGCCACTGATGTTAAAGGTGAGATACCTCGCTGGAACAAGGCAGGCAAACGTAACTGTGAGAGACCCTGGCATGTGGAATCTAAGTATATGCAAGCGAATGGGGGGGTCCTCTCTGGCTGGGCACCTCTGATGCGTTCTAACCCCTTTTTGTTCCTTCTCACACTGGCTCCCTTTTGTCCCTTGAGTAAGTTCCATCTCCCAAAATGTGACCTTTATACTTGACCTTCCTTCCTGTCCTCTTCCTGCAGAGACTTCCCCTACTCCACAGGCTCAGCATGAGTCCAGTCTAGTTATCCACTATTCTCCAGACCTCAGCTCCCTCAGAGAAGGGTCATGGACTCCTTTTGGAACTAGAAGGCCTGCTTTCTATTTTGTGTCTCTCTATCTGTCATATGTGACCTGAGTAGAGGGGTCAAGAAACTAAACCTGGGAATAAAAAAATGAGAGCAGATTACATGAGTGGGAATACACATGAATTATGACAACATTTCTTTTCTTTTCTTTTCATTACTACCTACTTCTTTCACGTTTTGGATGTGAGTTTGTTTTTGAAACAGGGTCTCCCCTTATAGCCCTGGCTGTCCTGGAGCTCATTATGTAGACCAAGCAGGTCTCGAATTCACAGAGATCCACCTGCCTCTGCCTCCCGAGGGTTGGGATTATAGGCATGAGTCACCACACCTGGCCTTATTCCTTTGACGTGTCAGTCTACCTGTGGTTCTTTGTGAATGGTTTTCCTATGGGCTGCAAGAGAATCTTGAAATCATCTGTAGCTTGTTAGCTTCCGTTCCAGTCCTCTGTACATCTGAATAGCGGAGGGAGCCAAAACAACAGGAAGAAGCCTGTTACCCAAGTGCAGTTTAAAACTTCCTCAGGCAATTTCTAATGTGTAGACCATATGGAGAATCTCTGGCAGAAAGTAATCTTGAAGCTGCGACTCTATCTGAAGACCACTTAACTGGTTCCACCGGATGCTTCCTTGCAACTGGTCTCCAGATGGTGTCAGACTTGCATCTTCTAACAGAGGCTGAAGGCAGGACACTATGGCAGAGGCTGCCTCTGAGTTAAGGCGGATGACTTTGAATCATTGCAGCTGGTTGTAGGACTAATTTGATTACATGTGCAGCTGGTTTGGGGACAGTTGTCATAAAGAGGAGCAGACACGGTGCCTATGGAGACCCAGACATTCCCGTCTCTGTCATTCACGTGACTTAAGGACTTTAATAGCACGCAGATATTATTTCAGTATGTTAGGGGACGGGGGTTCCTGAGGCTCTAGGAGATTTGGGCTTTGTTTTTCGAACTGTTCAGCTGTTAGGAATCCTGATGTCCAAAGCGAGAAGACTCTGAATCAGGCCACCTGATCCCTAGATCTAGGATGGTCACAAACCAGACTCACCTGTGGCCTTATTTAAATCGCCTCTGCTCCCGCCTTACTTTCCTCCGATCCCCTTCAGTTCTCACAAGTGACACTAGGTGGCACTCACGGAACTTCAGTGGGGAGCAGTTGGAGCTAGTTGGCTGCCAGGATCCTTTCCTTCAGTTCTTTAAAAGACCCAGGGATCTGCCGGGGACAATTTGGGAAATAAGACAGTTTCAGGAGGACCTTTTATTAGGAACATTGGGATCTGTGATAGCCTGTGGTGTTTTTTACCAGATTCTTTTATTAATTACACCCTGCTTTCACAGTTGTCTCCCCTTACCATCTGAAGTTTTTAAACATTGAATAGAAACTATTTCTCGCCGGGCGGTGGTGGCGCACGCCTTTAATCCCAGCACTTGGGAGGCAGAGGCAGGAGGATTTCTGAGTTTGAGGCCAGCCTGGTCTACAAAGTGAGTTCCAGGACAGCCAGGGCTACACAGAGAAACCCTGTCTCGAAAAACCAAAAAAAAAAAAAAAAAAAAAAAAGAAACTATTTCTCAGTCTGAGCCACATTTAGTATGTTGATTATTTTTATGTTTGATGTTCGGTCCTGGTCTCACTATGTAGGTCCTGGCCTCATATTTGAAATCTTGTCTCAGTCACTCATGTACTCAGATAACCCATCTAGTCTACATTTGTAATTTTGTGTGACATAAGAACATACAGTATTGTTTTGGCAATAACTAAGCGTTCCCAGTAGTACTCCACTCATCAGTAGCTTTTGAGAGAGATTCACAGCACCAACAGTAGACTTTAGCGCCATTCATTTAGAGAAATCCACTTACTTTTCATGCAATGAGTTGTCTGCCACTGTGCAGGGTCAGCTGGACACGGTTCTTGTTCAAAGCCTTGCTCCTAAATATTTGTTTGTCCAGGCATCTGAAGTCCCTAGGGGAGCTTTTCCCCAACTCTAGTCCATCTCAGGAATTCAGGCCTGCTCAACCAAATCAGAACGTCCCAAAGATGGCACGTTCTTCATTGGCTGAAGACATCCAAGTCACCAGTCCCACTTTCCTTTTGTCCCTGAGCATGGGAGTAGCAGCTAAGAACCTAGCAACTGGAACAAACACACAAGAAGTGATTTGGGGGTATAGCTGTCAGATCCGAGAAGAGATTTAAGAATTTCCGTATGACTGACTCATTCTAAGAGTCGGAGAGGACAATTCTGACTTTCAGACCTTGGAGTTGCATGAAGTTTCAGGGTTGAACTATCATGGGGTGGGGGTGTGAAGTGTGTTACGGTTACCATGGGCTCAAAGCGCCCAGGTGAAAGGCCGAGCCGCCTAAAGACCACTTATAAGCATCAGAGGCATTTGGGCAGATTTCTCATGGCCTCCTGCTGACTTTTCTGTACTTTTCAAGTTTACAGATCATTTTTTTTAAAAAAAGTGACTTCAAAATAAAAAGAGGATGAAAAGAGAAGAAGAGGAACCAGCAGGTTCTAACAAAAAGCAGTTACTCATAAATTACCTTGGTTATGGTTAAACAGCTAGTGTGATTTAAAGGGGGGATTTTGTATTTTGGACACTGGAAGTATCTGCCTCTCATCTGACTGCGTGACTGCACTGGGGCATTGAAAGGACTTTGACAGACATTGTCAGGATTCCTCAGCCCATCAAAATTAGAGTCTTTAAATGAAAGCAGGTGATACAATTTTCAAATCATTTAGAATTCTTTTTAAATTTTTATTTATTTGTTATCCGGGTGCATGTGTATGCAAATTTGTGTGTGTGTGTGTGTGTGTGTGTGTGTGTGTGTGTGTGTGTGTGTGTGTGTGAGTGTATGCTACCTGTGTGCTTTGTGCCCACAGAGGTCAGAAGAGGAGGTCAGATCACCTGGAACTGGAACTATACATGGCTGTGAACTGCCAGATGCTGGTGTTGTGAGCTGAACTCAGGTCCTCTAGGAGAACAGTAAGTGCTCTTAACTGCTGAGCCATCTCTCCAGACCCTACTTTTAGTTATTTTTAAAAATTGGATATTTTATTTATTTACATTTAAAATGTTATCCCCTTTCCCAATCCCCCCAGAAGCCCCCTATCCCATTCCCCTTCCTCCTCCTTCTATGAGGGTATGCCCCCACCCACCCACCCAATCCTGCCTCCCCAACCCTCAAATTCCCCTACACTGGGGCATCAGGCCTTCACATGACCCAGGGCCTCTCCTCCCATTGATGCCCGACAAGCCCATCCTCTGCTACATATGCGGCTGGAGCCATGGGTCCTTTCATGTGTACTCTTTGGTTGGTGGTTTAGTCCCTGGGAACTCTGGTTGGTTGATATTGTTGTTCTTTTTAAGGAGTTGCAAACCCTTCAGCTCCTTCAGTCCTTTCTCCAACTCCTCCATTGGGGACACCATGATCAGTCCAATGGTTGGTTGCAAGCATCTGCCTCTGTATATGTCAGGTTCCGGCAGAGCCTCTCAGGAGACAGCCATATCAGGCTCCTGTCAGCATGCTTTAGTGGTCATTATGTGTATATGTGTGTGGTTGTACGGGTGGGTATAGTGCCCTTGAGAGTCAGAAGTGGGCGCCAGATCTCCTGGAGCTGGAGTCACAGGAAAATGAGCATCCTCTGCAAGGGCAGTGGTTGCTCTTGACTTCTGAGCCATCTCTTCAGCTCTGATCATTTGTAATGATATTTCTCGATCAAAGTGAAATTACATTTCTTGCATTCCTCTAGTCTCTTGACTACCATGTTTTTATTTTTCATCTTTATGCCAACTCTACAAAGTTTGGCAGATAATTGGGTCTTCCACTGGTCCTTCTTGTTGTCATTCCTTGTATTTACTATCTGCTGGTGAGCATGTGAACTAGCCCAGTCATTGAGGAGGGGAGTGTGGAGATCCCCAAAGGGCAGAGAACACAGTGGTAGAGTAGTTTCCAGTATGGGACCCTAGGTTCAACCCACAGTAAAGAGGGGAAAAAATGAGAGCTGTCTTTGATTCTGAGAGTGGGGATGGACAACAGCAAAGGGCAGAGGTTTATAGTCAGAGAAAGGAAACTCTGGGTATTAGGATTTATTTTACATTTATGAACATGTCTGCCATGTTCCCTAGATTCCCAATTCCCTAGAGCTGGAGTTACCTGCTATTAACTACCAGACATGAGTGGTAGGAACTGAACTCAGGTCCTCTGGAAGAACAGCAGGTGCTCTTAACCACTGAGCCATCACTCCAGCCCTGTAAGTCATGGTCTTGAGACACAATCTGTAACTGTCTCAAGGCAGAGTCATGTAAACCGTCGCTTGTGTCAAACATCAGATATACTCTCCCCTTCCTCTTTCCAAGAAAGTTCTTACCCAGCTTCAAGATAGGCTGGCCTCAAGCTCACTGGTATCTGAGTGTGGCCTTAGACTCTAGATCTTCCTGGGATTACAGATGTGTGCCGCCATACTGGGCTATTTTCTCCTCATCGTGACAATGTATTACTTCCTTCTGATCTCTCCCCATCTCTCTCTCTCTTTTTTACAAGCAAGTTTCACTACGTGGGACTCAGTTGGCTGACATTTCAATATTGCCTTCTCTTGCTCATTTGATCATCGTTTCGTATGCCTGGAAGACTGATTTCTTTCTGTTGTGTTGTGGTGGGTTTTGTTTGTTTGTTTGTTTGTTTGTTGGTTGGTTGGTTGGCTATTTGTTTGTTTTGTTTTGAAACAGGCCTTACCATATGCTGGGTTTGCATAGAAATGGCCACATAACCCAGGCTGGCCTTGAACTCACAGCAGTTCTCCCTCAGCCTCCAGAGTGCGGGGATCATAGACATGCACACACGTTCCACTTTCCACTGAAACTCAAGTGTGCCTTACTGAAAAGTTCCTGTAAATCTTCTGCATAGTAAACTCCACCTGACTGCTCTTCCAGAGGCTCTGAGTTAAATTCCTAGCAACCACATGGTAGCTTACAACCATCTGTAATGGGACCTTCTGGTGTGTCTGAAGACAGCTAAAATGTACTCATATACATGAAATAAATTTAAAAAAACAAACAAACAATCAAAAACAAGTCATTGGCTGGAGAGATGGTTCAGTGGTTAAGAGCACTGACTGCTCTGCCAGAGGTCCTGAGTTCAAGTCCCCAAAACCATCTGTAATGGGTTCTGATGCCCTCTTCTTGTGTGTCTGGAGACAGCAACAGTGTACTCACATATATAAAATAAATAAATCTTTAAAAAAATAAAAGTAAACCATTTTGTTCTTTTCTGGAGACAGGATCTCACTGTGTAATAAACTCAGGGTGGAGGCCAGGTTGTTCTTGCTCTCGTAATGGTCCACAAGCCTTTGCAGGATTGCTGGAATTATCAAGACAACTAAACTCTTTGTAAGTGTGTGTGAGTGTGTGTGTGTGTGTGTGTGTGTGTGTGTGTGTGTGATTATTCACTATTTTTTAAATTCTTCTTTCATACAATACATCCCAACCACAGTTTCCTTCCCCTCTACTCCTCCCACTCCTCCCCCTCATTTCCCTTTTCCCCAGGTCCACTCCCACTCTTTTTCCCTTCAGAAAAGAGCAGACCTCTCAGAGACATCAACTGAACATGACATAACAAGTTCTAATAAACATGAATTGTAGGACAGCCAGTGCAGTTACACAGAGAAACCCTGTCTGAAGGAGAAGGAAGGAGAAGGAGAAGGAGAAGAAGGAGAAGGAGAGGGAAGAGGAGGAGGAGGAGAGAGAAGGGGGAAGAGGAGGAAGAAGAGGAAGAGGAGGAAGAAGAGGAAGAGGAGGAAGAGGACGAAGAGAAGGAGGAGGAGAAAGAGGAGGAGGAGGAGGAGGCAATGACTAAGCACTAACCCTTGTATCAAGTAGGAGGGAAAGGGTCTCGAGAGCAGGCAAAAGAGTCAGAGACACACCTACTTACATTGTTAGGAGTCCCACAAAAATACCAAGCTAACAACCATAACATATATGTAGAGGACCTAGCGCAGACCCATGCAGATGTGGTGATTGCCTCTTTGGTATATGTAAGCCCCTATGAGCCCTGCTTAGTTCATTCTATGAATGATTAGATCCTTAATCTTTCTTTCTTTTATGATTTGACCTTTAGTCAATGGAAATCACTAATTGGTGTTGTTAACATTGTGGTTAGCACCAGAAAGAAGCTTCTAAGACACCCCACAGATCCTAAAAAGTGAGAATATTTGAAGCAGATGCTAAGAATTAAATAATATAGTTGACATTTCAGAATTTCCAGTTAGGGTGAAGCATTTCAGAAATAATTTTTCTTCTTACATATTTTGCATAGGTGTTTTTCTCAGGCTTATGGCAAGGGTCTGGTGCTGGAAAAGTCTCTAGCCACACAGATAGAGCAAAATTCATCAGTCTGCTCCCAGCCTTCTGGGCTTTGGATAACAGTTTACACATTTCTTCCTTTGGAGAAAGAATCCTGTGTGTTTAACATACCAGGTTCCCCAAGTGCTTGTCTGTGAGCACAAAGACCTTTGTCTTCCTACAAGCAAGTGTTATTACCTGAGTTCAATCCTAGGGCCCCACTTACTAAATCTATGGAATTAAAAAATTTAAAATAGCTTCATAATCCATACATTTTAAAAGTCGAGGGGTTTTCAGTTTCATTCTCCCACTGTCTTGTAGAGGAATTTGGGGTTCTCTGGAAGAAGTGTTCCTGCAGCTTCCCTACTTGCAGCTTGTCTTCAGACAGCCACTGCTCTCAGGTTGGCTGTTATTAGGCTCTGCCTTTGTAAGAGTAGGTGTGGAGGAATTTTAATCCAGCAACATGGCTGCTCTGGCAAGGGATCCCATCCAAAGACCTGGATCTGTATGATCTGACTGGAATGACATTCCTTTAAAACCTCTGACTGGAATACAGATGTACCTATACTACACACCTTTAATCCCAAACAATGAAAGTAAAGTTAGTTTGTAGAAGGAAACAGCCATATTTGAAGGTGACATCTCACTGAAGGCAGACAAAGTGACAAATCAGAGAAAGATCTGACTGAATTAGTCAAAGATAGGATACACCGAACTCATGAGAACAGCACAGGAAAGGGAGGTGGCTTAAAGCACTGCAGAGGTGGAGGGGGGGGGAGGCAGATTTGCTGGCACCGTTTTACAGAGACAGGCTGCAGAGAGAACAAGCTAAACAAAGGTAAAGGCAAACCATGCCAGAGAATGAGAAGGGGCCAGTAGATTAGAGCATATTGCCAAACAGAGCAATTCAGCGAGAAGCCAAGAGAAGCCAGCTTGAATCAGTCAGCCTGGAGAGGAGTTTTAGCAACAACATTTGAGTTGAACCAGCCATCCAGAGTTCAGAAAGAGCTAGAAAGAGTGAGTTAATTCAGTAGTAAGCCTTGGAGACAACAATCAGATCTGGTAAATAAAAGTCACATTTACAAGTAAATAAAAGTGGATTGAATTTAAGTATCCTAATTTCCCTTGATGCTTCCCAGAAAAGCTAGTTATATTCTTTAGACCTAGAGATAGCAAACAAATCCCTTCCCATTTATAGAACCTGGAGGACTTTAACTATATAAGCCAGGGCTGGGAAATTTAGCAGCCAACAAATGGAATCACTTGTATGTAAATCTAATTGTCTAAAATCATCCAAACACCAGGAACAAATTCATCCTATTTTTGGTATCAACACTGTACCCATAGTATATCATCTGTAATCTTACTATTATTTTTTTTATGATAGAATTTTAAAAATTATGTTATTTATTTATTGTGTGTGCTCTTGGGCATGTAGGTGAGGGTCAAAGATAACAATCTCTCCCTATCATGTGGGATCCAGGGATTGCATTCAGTCTTGGCAGCAATCATTTTGATTCACTGAGTCACCTCACGGGCTTTATGCTAGACTTCTTAAAATGCAAATTCTAGGCATTATGATTTCACCCATAAACACACTAGTCTCTTAAGTGAAAAACGGAACCTGAATACAATGTCAATACTTTTATCGAACTGAATTAGTACTCTCATCTCCTTTGGTCTATAATTTATTAGATTTTTTAAAATTTTTAGTGTTTTCTTTTATATATATGGATATTTTGTCTGCATGTATGTCTGGGCACTGTGTGTGTGCCTGGTGCCCACAGAATCCAGAAGAGGCCATTGGACCCCCCAGGACTGGAGTTATGGACAATTGTGACCTTACATGAGGATCCTCTGAAAGAACAGCTTAACTCCTGAGCCATCTCTTTAACCGCTGGTGTACATAGGTTGAAACATCTCCACTCTCCACCAAAGCTGCCATTGTCTTGTGGCTGTCCTCAGTACACATGTTGTCCCTTACATTCTATTTGCTCTTATACTTCATTTGCACAGGGAAGCAGGGCAGGACTTTTCTGTTTTCCCTAGAGACTTTACTTTGGGCTACTGACACAATTCTTATTAAATCCTTGAAAATGACTTTATTAAAGGGTCATGCAAGGAGATGGGTGATGAGGAGGTACCATTAGGAAAGTGGCCTCAGGACATTAGGTATATCACAAAGTCCTTTCCTTGAGTCAGTTAACTTTTCAGTTTTAGTTTGGGGAGGATATTTGACCCCATGGAATTAGAAGTCCTTTCTTATATTTGCCAAATTGCTGAAGCCATTAAGTATTTGTGCAGAAAATGTGTCCAAATTTGGGGCCACAGAGGAGTCTCTGTGTGAGTTATTGCTCCTGAAACTTCCACACAGCTGTCTGTGGAGAGGGAGGGATGGGGGTCAGGTTTCTTGGATGAGCTGCAGTCCGTTTTCTGAGGATGTGGTTGATCCCAGAAAATACACAGCTAATTTATAAGAGGCTTGGAAGAAGGCAGCTGCCTTGAAGAAAACACATTGAGAATTCTAGAGGTCAAGAAATGGCCTTGATTCTTATGGGAAATTTTCACTGATGTGTACCAAAGAAGTCTGTAGGAAGCTATGGCCCATCTGAAAGCTCCTAACAATGCTATGTTACCTTACCTCTTAGACAAAAGGAGATGAAAGACAACAGTCTTTAAATACAAACTCTGCTCCATACTGGCTGGGAGGAAGGCCCTCCTCCCTCTGGCACTCCCATATCCTAGGATTTAACAGTTCTTTTCAGTTTAACAGAGTCCAACAGGGTAGATACATACATCAATAAATTCTTAGATGTGAATTATTTTCATAGTCTTTGAGTCTTTAGAAGCTAATAAATCACATTAAACAGAGCCCTAGATTATTTGTCTTCCTTTTTAATGCTTCTGCGAGACCATGCATTATCTCACAGGATCGGAATGTGACAGATTCTATTTTGAATCTTCCAACGACTCTTTCACTTAGCCTTTCTGAGACCCAGAGTTGAAAAGAATTTGTGCAGCCACGAGTCACCCCCAGTTCACTGGGCCTTTCAGTTCTGGTTTCAAAGAGGTCAGTGTCTTCTTAAGAGCCACGTGGATACTGGAGCATGTTCTCAGGAGAATGCAATCTTTGTGTGGAGAAGTTATCTACAGTGAATCCTTCACAGAGCTCTATCTAGTGATATAGAGACATGTCTGTAGCCAAAAGATGCTCTAAGCACTCGAAGACCAGGACTGCTTCAGTGAACCCAATAAACCCTAATTAATGAGCCTTGCCAATGATATGAAGACTGCTTATTTCCAGTGAAACTAGCAAGACAGAAGTCTAAAAATATGTGTGTGTTGCCTGAACTTGTTAGGATGTACAGCTGAAAGCTACATTCATTGTCATCCTCCTCCTGTCTCTCTCTGTGTGTGGGGGGGTGTTAGGGTGGCTCATATGATGTGTCCATGCGTGTGTGTTTGGTGGGGTGTGGGATGTGGGGTATTGAGTGCGGGTTGGAAAGTGAGCATGTATGTTTGGTTTGGGGTGAAGTGTTGAGTGTAGGTTGTGATGTGTGTGTGTTGGGGTGTGGGGTGTTGAGTCTGGGTTGTGTGGTGTGTTTATATGTGTGTGTGTATGTGTGTGTGTGTGTATTTGGTGGGGTGTGGGATGTGGGGTGCTGAGTGTGGGTTGTGTGGTGTGTATGTATGTGTGGTTTGGGGTGACGTGTTGAATGTAAGTTGTGTGCTGTGTCTATGTGTGTCCATGTGTATGTCTGTGTGTGTGTGTGTGTGTGTCTGTGTGGTGTACATAAACATTCCTGTGTGGCTAGGGATGCATTCCTCATGATTGTGCCTGTTGAATGGCCTGCCTCTATCCCTCTCTCCCTTACTGCTTTGAGACAGATCTCTCTGTCACTGAACTTGGAGCTCATCATTTTGGCTAAACTGGTCATACAATCCTTGGGATTCTGCCTGTCTCTGCACTGGGGGTACAGGTATGGACTATTATACCCACCTTTTATGTAGGTGCCAGGGATCCAAACTTGGGTCCTCATACACAGCAAGCACTTTACCCACTGGGCTGTCTCCCCAGGCCTGCCACTGAATCTCTTTTCTTGATGTTTGGCCTGTAATAGTACTTAGGACATGCACACTCATCCACTCAGAAATGGCTTTTGGTATCTGTGCTTCCAAAGTGCAAGTACAACATGAAAATCTTGAGGAGTGTGTGTCCATGTATATGTGTGCCTGATTTAATGCTTGTTTAGAAAAGATAAAGGTGAGTGCCACCAATCCTAATGACCCAAGCCCCATCCTTGAGCCTACATGGTCTAAGGAGCGAATCACCTCCTGCTAGTCTTCTCCCATAAATTATCTTCTGATCTCCACAAATGTGCAGTAGCATATGTGTGCTCCATTAAGAGCCACTACACATCCTTCTCTCTACCCAGCCCCTGATAACCAGATTCTGTCTCAGTGAATAGTCTCTATTTTAGCTATCCCATGTTAGGGAAATCATCCAGTGTGTGTCTTGTTTCTGTAACTGGCTTGTGTCAGTTGTGACAGTGTCTTCATTGCCCATTCCTGGTTTAGAATCTCCATTCCTTCTATTGTCTGTAATCTTCTTCCCGTTAGCCTCTCCTCTGTGCACAGACACCCAGCTTTTTAATATTCATTTATTTTATTTATACGAGTCCACTGTAGCTAGATGTCTTCAGACACACCAGAAGAAGGCATCAGATCCCATTACAGATGGTTGTGAGCCACCATGTGGTTGCTGGAAATTGAACTCAGGACCTCTGGAAGAGCAGTCAGTACTCTTAACCGCTGAGCCATCTCTCCAGCCCTGCTTCTAACTCTTTGGTTACTGCTATGAGTATGTGCGCAAAGATGTTTTTGAGATCTTGCTTTCTAATTTTTTTTAAAAAACTTATGTGTATAGATATTTTGCAATTTATAAGCAAAATTGTCTTCAAAAGGCCACAGAGAACTGATAGGACATATTGGGCCCATCTTAGATGTCATTTATTCTGACATTAAATACTTGCGTTTTCACCAGTCTTGTGAGACAAGCTGTCTTGGTTACTTTTTCCTCTTGCTGTGATAAAATACCCTGACAAAAGCTACTTAAGGTATACAAACTTTATTTAACCTCACAGTTCAAGTATGCAGTGTTCCATGATGGGAAAGTCAACTGTAGGAGCTGGCCACATTGTACCCATAGTCAGAAGACAGAGTGGTGTCTTCAGCTCACTTTCTGCATTTTATACAGTTCAGGGAATACTGCTACTCCCAGTGGGCAAGTCCTTCTATCTCAATTAGCCTAAGAAACCCTTCACAGGCATTTCTAGAGGCAAACCTAAATTTCAGTCCCTCATAGGTATGAATGGGGGCTTGTCTCCTAAGTATGTCAAGTTGGCCATATTAACCATCGCACAGGAAGTGTGTTCTTTTGAAAATGATTTAGTAAGGAGTAGTTTGTTCAATGTCACATCATTTGCAAACATCAGGGAGAGGTTTTTGTTTTGTTATTTAATGCAGATATATAGTTTCCTCAACACTTTTTGTTGAAATGGCTCTTTTCCTTTACAAAAAGTTTTAGCTTTTGTTGCAAGTCTTCTGGTCATATATGTGAGAGTTTATGTGTTCTATGATCGAGTTGTTGACTGTGTCTGTCTTTGGGAATTACCATAATTTGTAGTTATCTGAAATCAGGAATGTGAGATCTCTGTGTTTTGTATGACTTTTTTTTTCTTCTCAATTTCCAGATTGTATTGGCTATTTAAGGCTCTTTGAGATTCTATACGAATTTAGGCTAGATTTTCCTATTTTTGCACAAAATGCCCTTATGGTGTTGATAGGATCAGCATTTCACCTTGAATATTATGAACCTTTTAATAAGCATTAAGCCTTTTACTCAATAAACATGGGCTGTTTCTACTTACTGGTGTCTTTATCCAGTGTTTTATAGTTTCATAGTGTAAAAAATGATTTTTTTATTTCCTTGTTTTAGCCTCCTATTTGTGATTATATGAACTGAAATTTTTGTAATTTCCTTTCTGGAATAGTTATTGCTAAAGTTTAAAAAAACACAGCTGGTTTTTGTGTATGTTGTATCTTGCAAGTTTGCTGAAGTTCTTAGTTTTGGTGTGGGTGTACTGGCATGTGTGATCTTTATGTTTTTCTGCATATAGGATCCTGTTGATGAAACTGTTTGGGAAAGATTAGGAGGTGTGGCCTTGCTGGGGGCAAGTGCATCACTGAAGGTAGGCTTTGAAGATTCAAAAGACTTGTGCCATTTCCAGTGTGCTCTCTACTCCCTGTTTGCAGATAGAGATGTGGGCTCCCAACTGCTGCTCCATCTTCATGCCTGCCTGCCTGCCTGCCTGCCTGTCTGATGCCTGCCTACCTGCTGCCTGCCTGCCTGCTGCCTGCTGCCTGCCTGCTGCCTGCTGCCTGCCTGCCTGCCTGTCTGATGCCTGCCTGTCTGCTGCCTGCCTGCTGCCTGCCTGCCTGCTGCCTGCCTGCCTGCTGCCTGCCTGCCTGCCTGCCTGCCTGCTGCCTGCCTGCCTGCCTGCCTGCTGCCTGCTGCCTGCCTGCCTGCCTGCCTGCTGCCTGCCTGCCTGCCTGCCTGTCTGCTGCCTGTCTGCCTGCTGCCTGCCTGTCTGCTGCCTGCCTGCTTGTCTGCTGCCTGCCTGCCTGCCTGTCTGCTGCCTTCCTGTCTGCTGCCTGCCTGCCTGTCTGCTGGCTTCCTGTCTACTGCCTGCCTGCCTGCCTGCCTGCCTGCCTGCCTGCCTGTCTGCTGCCTGCTGCCTGCTGCCTGCTGCCTGCCTGACTGCCTGCTGCCTTGGTCCCTGCCATAATGGTGAACTATTATCCTCTGAACCACAAACCCCAATTAAACCATCCTTTCTATAAGTTGCCATATTTAGTGGAATAATTTCACTTCTATAAGTTGGTCGTGGTGTTTGATCACAGAAAAAGAAAAGTAACTAAGACATGTTATCTGTGGATTTTCCATGTATGGCCTTTATAACATGAAGATAGTGTCCTTCCATGCCTAATTTTTCTGAGGCCTTTTCTGAAGAAAGTAACTAAAATTTTTTAAAAATCTCTTTCTACATGAGTAGAAATGATTATATATCATGGCTTTGTCTTAGGGGCTAAAAAGATTCTGAGAAAGGCCTTAGCAGGTCAGAAACTATAATTGTTTTATGAAACTGGCTTTTCTCATACTTCTTGGTGAGGCCCTGCACTGTTATAGGAAGCAACAGTAAGATCAATGAATTTTTTCCATCCCTCATCTGCCCACTGCTTTCCTAAGTTTAGGAATAGCTGAAGACAGCTTCCTTTCCAATAGGAATTGGAGGGGAAATAACATCAATTTGAACTAATTGATGCTGACAGCTGACTAGGAGCCAATTTTTAATGGAATAATGTCACTTTTATTTCTAAAAAACAATCTTGTAGTAAAATTGACTTTCTTGATGTATAATAAACACATGTGTAGACCAAGAAAACCTCTACCACAATCAAGATTAGAGCAATTCTATCCCTATCCCTCTTCTACCTTCAACTCTAGTTTTCCTGTTGTGAGAAGTCCATTAAGTATATAACAGTTCTGTGACTAGATACTTACAGGGTACTGATGGTTTTGCGGGAACCATCTTGAGAATCATGCCCAAGTGTAAACCAGCATCACCTCGGTAGGCAACCATAAGTATGATGTGTTCCATTGGTTCAGGGCACCAGCCTCTGAACTCCTATCAGTCTCTGTCTTCTGTTAGGAAGGGGTGTTAGCCAAATTGTAAGGTTAGTGCTTGAGGACTACCATCAGACTTAGCTCCTGGCTGCAAGACGTGACAACAGCTAGTGATGTCACTATTTGGGGTGCACAACCATTTCATGGATCATAAAGTTTATCCTTTATGTATGAAGAACACTGAGGAAGAATGCGCATGTTAGAAACTGAAGGACTGCAAAAAAAGATTATTTTAGATAGATTATAAATAATTATGCTTTTTTTTCCCCCCGCAATAACCAGTGGATTGATTTTTTTCTGGCCTACTTAATGAAATACATTCAGTAGAGTAAAATGAAGTAGTTGTACTGTATTTGTTAGAATGTTTTTGGCTTCAAGTTAACAGAACAGCCAGCTAAAAGTACTTGAGGGGAGGGGATTATTTTTGCTCTCTAGAGGCAGGTGATCCTAGGATTGAATCAGTGGTCTCCACAATGTCAGGAGGAGCCCAGCTATTGCCGTCGTCTGTTCCTCTAGCCTCAATATGAAAACATCAGTGACACACATTGCTTACTTCTTGCTTGTAAGATGGTTGGAACAGCTCAAGACATAAAATCGTCATATAGTTACATTCATATGTAGGAAGCAAGGGACTTTTAAGCATGGCGTGTGTGTGTGTGTGTGTGTGTGTGTGTGTGTGCACGTGCATTGAGGAAGCATTGCTTCCTTCTCTTGCTCTCCACCTTATATTTTGACACAGGGTCTCTCACTGAACCCAAAGCTCATTTCTCTTATACTGGCCAGTGGGCTCCCAGGATCTTTCTGTTGCCCTCTCAACACAACCCTGGGGTTACAGACACACCCAGCTACATTAGGCTTTTTACATAGGTTGCCTGGCGAGTGCCTCTCCAGTTGATATGTAACTCTTCCCCCAGTGAGCCATTCCCCAGTCTCCACAAGAGCGTTCTTGTGTTTCTTCCTCTTGCTCCCTCTCTTCTTTCCCTTTATTCTTCTGGTTTAGAGAAAGATGCTTCCTGAATCAATCCAACAGACTTCACAGAGAACTGCACCGCTTGGTAAAGTACATCCCAAGCATTTCCACATCTATTGTACTTTGAGGTGAGTTCTGACAGGAGGGAAGAGGGTGAGGAAAGAGTTCCTCAAACAGCTACAACATACGCAGCTGCCGTGGGGGCTAACCACTGCAGTTTAGGTAAAGCACTTCCGACTACACCACACACACACACACACACACACACACACACATACGGAAAGAGCCAGGTCTGTCTCGGCTTTCTTGCTTCACTGCCCCCTTTGTCCCCTTCAGTGTTCCCTCTATTACTATTACTATTATATTATTATTAGTACTACTATTATTTTACCATTAGAAGAAACAAAGTCCGGTTGCTCACCCTCTACCTACAAAAGCCCTTTCATCCACTTCAACCTCAGCCTTCTTTGTATCTTTGGATAGCACCCATTTTCACAAACCATTTGTAGGCTTCATCACTTCTCAAGAGAATTGCTGGCCTTAGAATGGAAAATACATTTTTTTCATGGCCTAATACACAGATGCCAACTATGAACAAGAACCAAAAATGTTTATAAATAAAACAAACAAATCAAGGGCGATTTTCCAGCATTCGCCTGCAGCGAAAAGCTTGAGAAATGTGAGGCCTGCCCTCCCTTGACTGCCCCTGCTGCTGCTGGCCTTGCGCCACACGAGACTTTTTACCGTCAGAGCAATGACATCAGTTTTTCCCTTCCAACTGCGGTGGGAATGAATAAGACAACCAGAGCCTACCTCTGGAAGGGGACACGGGCTCCAGACTCACAGAAGGGAGAGTCATTGCTAGGCAATATCTCATGCTCCAGATTTTGAAGACTTCCTACGTTTGTCAGAGTAGTTCTGAATCACCCGGTGGAGACCTCAGAGCAGAATCACAATCTTGGACCACTTGGCTCTGCGCGGCCAAGTTCCCTGCTTCTGAATGAATGGCTCCCACTCTCTATGAGTCACTGTAATCCAAACCTTTTATTTCACCTCCTGCTTTCCCAATCATTTTACCACATAAACATTTTTTTTTAGGGGAGAAAGGAGAAGGATTTTTAAAGGCTTCACCCCAAAATGCAGACTCAATGAAGCAGTGACCTGTTAACTAGAAAAATAAAAAACAAAACCAAAAACTAGCCGGGCAGTGGTGGCGCACACCTTTAATCCCAGCACTTGGGAGGCAGAGGCAGGTGGATTCCTGAGTTCGAGGCCAGCCTGGTCTACAGAGTGAGTTCCAGGACAGCCAGGGCTACACAGAGAAGCCCTGTCACGAACCCCTCCCTCCCCCAAAAAACAAACAAATTAACAAAACAAAAACCATAGTTCTTAGGAAGTCCGCTTAATAAAGACTTCAGAGAAACTTAAAAAAAACCATTTAATTTTGAGACAGGGTTTTGTTACATAGTCTAGGCTGGCCTCATATTGTTCATTCTCCTGCCTCAGTTTCCCTAATACTAGAATCACAGGTACACTCAACCATATGTGGCCTTCTAAGGTCAACTCTCTGACAAACAATAGCAGCGTCAGCAATGGGATTCTGAGCCAATCCTGGTGCAGGAGACTCTGGGTTGAACCTTTGAGTAGCTCCCTTGGCTCTGAGGACTAGAAATGGACTTTCCTGTGGAGAAGCCAGCGAGGATCTGCCCCGTGGTACAATCAGTTACGGATATTCAGAGATCAAAATATGCTGATAACCACAGGCCATGGTGCAATGGGATTGCTGGACGCACGGCAAAGCAAAACCAGCAGCAACAGTTTGAAGCTGTTTCCTTTCATGAATATTGCATTAATAAAGCCAGCACCACATCACGCAGCAGATGAGAACCCTAACCTTCCTTAGGCTGCTCTCACTGGGAGAGCTGGACAAATGAAAGAAAGGAAGAAAAAGAGAATGTCTTAGAGCTGGAGCTAATGGAGACATTTCCTCAATTGAGTTTCCCTCCTTACAGATGACTCTAGATTGTGCATCAAATTGACATAAGACTAGTGAACTCTTCATAAAGCATGTCCGACATAGTGTGTGAAGCCCTGATCAATACAGCATGCTCAGAAGGGCCCCTTAGAGTCTATCTACAGAATAACTCTTCCCAGAAGAATACTTTTTAGACTTTAACTGCACCCCCTTTCTTGAACAGGACTCATCCATTAGAATGTAGAGTTCCCAACAATCAAACAAGCCAAATTTAAAAAGTCAATGTTTATTCACCTCCCTAACACACACACACACACACAAACATTTTTTTCTGTTTTATCTCTAGATCCCTGACTGATACAGCATCTTTATACCTTGTTTCCTTATGAGTTTGAGATACAACAGTTGTATTTGCTTTTCCTAATTAGCACTGTAAAGGAGGGTTGTGGGCCAAAGGGCCAGGAACACAAGCTCTGTAGTTAGTGGGTATGACTGAAGCTGTGTACTTCCTCTCTCTGTCTTCTGGACAGGTCATGCAAGCACTGGAAACAACTTCCGACTACAGCCTTGCCTAATGCTGGTGTGTTGATTCTCTGTTGCCACCGCAACAAACTGCCACTCACTCTGTGCTTAAAAGAACACATTCATTCTTTTACATCTTTTATATTCATGGGTAGAATTCAAGTAGTAAAACTCCATGCTAAGCCTGGTGTGATACTTAATACCAACAGTTAACATCATGGGACTTAGACTTGCTTAAGAGACAAACTTCTGGGAATAGCTGTGAGGGATTATCTACTCAAATTGAGGTGGAAGACCCAAAATAAATGTGGGAAACACCATTCCACGGGCTGGAGTCCCGGACTGCACAGATGGCGAAAGCCAGCTGGGTACCAGCATTCATCTTTCTGATTTCTGACTCCTGACTGATGTGATGTGGCCAGCTACCTTCCGCTCCTACAGCCATGCCTTCCCTGCCATGATGGAACTATAAACCAAAATAAACCCCTTCTCCCTTAAAAGCTGCTGTTTCTTCTTCATCTTTTTTTTTCTTTCCTTCTTTTTAAGTCTGGCTGCCCTAGAGCTAACTATGTAGACCAGGCTGGTCTCAAACTCACAGTGATACACCTGCCTCTGCCTCCTGAGTGCTGGGATTAAAGATGGTGCACCATCAGGACCATTTTCTAAATTGCTTCTTGCCAGGTGCTCTGTCATAGCAAGGGGGTGAATAACTAATGTAGCTAGTGTGGTGGCACATGCTTATAATCTTAGCACAAGGGATACTGAAGCAGGAGGATTATGTGTTCAAAGCCAGTCTGGACTGACAGTGAGTTTGGAGTCAGCCATCATTTGTGTTGTAGATAGTTGTCATTTTAGTATAAGTCCTAGGATTGCTTTGTGTCCTCAACGGGCTCAACCCGGTTTTAAGAATCAGTCATTCCTAATGCTTTTTCTTTGACTCAAAATTATTTTATTGTGTACACTAGAGAGTTTATGTCACTAGAGAAGAGGCTGTGGACAACTTACATTTCCAATTGGGTGGGAGCACCCGCTTTAGTCCTGTAGGGACGAACCAGTGAATTCTGCTTTCTCGGAATCAGGTGCAATTTAGCATTCTTAGTTTCCATGTTCTTCTCAAGATGCTTTCAGACAGGAACCGCTTTCTTAGTCAAAGGGTAGAGATCCTCAGGGAGACCAGGGGCAAGGCCTTTGGACTTAAGGATTCTCAAGATTTTATTACCAATCACAAAATGGACCTTTGCCACACCATGAGAGTTCCTCAGGATCATACCTATTTGGGGGGTTGGGGGGAGTCAGGCCTTCTTGGCCAGTTTGTAAATCCATTCCTTCACTTTAGCCACATGGGACACTATGGCAGTGGGACAGTGCCGACTGGGACAGGCTCTTCCTAGCAGCATGCAATGTGATCTAGTGATGGCGGACATCTCACTCCTAATGCTTTTATCTATCTTGGGTAACATTAAAGAAATTTGCTTTTTGGTGTATTTTATTTTAGATGCTTGGGACATGGCTAAGCATTGCTTGGTCTAAACAGAAAAACTTGGTGTGACTCAGTTCTGTTGCTTGGTTCAACAGCTGGTCTTTGGAAGTCTATAACTTCATCCAGCCACCAGACTAAGCCTGACTGGATAGTTAAAAGGACTCAGTTTTGGCCTGTTTGCTCTTGTCTTAAGAGCAGACTCCTAGGGAAGTCACCCTAGTACAAGACTTCAAACAGATTCTTAACACTTGGTCTAGAGTTCAAAAACATTTATCATCTTTATTCCAAGAACATTTTTCTGTACATTTTTTTGCCCCTCCTCCTTCCTCTTCACCCCACTCTTGGAACCTCATTATTTATCCATGTAGGACCATACTGGATTCTGTCAATCTAGCAACCCTCGTTGAGATGGCGCAGAAACACTTCAAGCTTTGCCAGAGGTCTTTGGTTCTATTACTCCACTGTCTGCTGCTGCCTTCTGCTCTTCTTCTCTTTAAATCTGGACTCCACCTCTACAGGAAATTCACTTTACTCCTTTTCAGTATCAAGTGAATCGTTAAGATGGCAAAAGAGGCCAGCAGTGTCAATGCCCCTGTCACTGTGTAAGTAAGCCCCAAGAAAAGGCCTCCTCCCCCGAACCATGTCAGGGTGGAAAGGACAACAGACTTTTCTCCTTGGAACATGGTTACTGGGAAATCTAAGAAGATCTGTTAAGGACCTGGCTCAGTATTTATCATCTGTACCATGATGTATGCAAATACACTAGATTAAGCTATATAAAGTTGATCTTTTTCATAGACAAAACAAATCCAGGTGATTATTCTGTTTCATGTGTTTCCACACAGTCAAATAAAACTCTATTTTGCTAGAATAAACTTAGTCAAAACAAGACTCTCCTCAGCATAGCTATGGTGTAGAAAGAAGATGGCAACACAAATAGATTGGAATGATTTGCTGATAGATAGCTAGTGAACAGATCATCTAACTCCCTTTGATGAGTCCAAGGTAGCTCAAAGGATATATAGACAGTGATCACAGCAGACCTGAGGTTTTATTCATGAATCGGAAGACTCAGAAAAGGACAAGTTCCTTAACTGGCTAAGGCTTGAATTCCTTCAACAGAGCAAATTCTTTCAGAGGAATAAGAACAATAAATAAAGCGTTGGGATGAACAGAGAAACATTTTTGGTGAGAACTCTAAATCTAAACGTGGTGTGCTTCTCAGGGTTTTGAAAAGTCAGTGTCCCTGTGGCCTGTGAAAGTGTTTGAAGTGGGTTTGCTATGCAGCATTTTAATGATATCATCTTCATGATGCTTGTGGCCTGAGGGTTTTAAACATCTGGTGCCTTTTGTAAATGAAACTAATAAACAAACAAAGTCTTCTCATAGCAACACAGAGAACAGAGGCATTTCCCAGCAAAGCCCTTAAAGGGCTTCCAATCTCTTGGCAATGAGCTATTTAAAGGCACAGGGAAACATGTTAGGAACAACTAACTCTCTCTCTCTCTCTCTCTCTCTCTCTCTCTCTCTCTCTGAAGCTGGAATTCTTCATTATCACTTGGTCCTTGGGTGCTGCCTTACCTCAGCTGCTGCCTGTGTTCTCTCCCAGTTCATTTGAAAGGGCAAGTTCTGTCCTCACCTACAGACCATCCTTTTTCCCTTCAGTAGGAGGGAGTGCTGCAGTCCAGGCTTACTTCTTTAGCCTGGCCATACAGGGGTAGTGCAAATAGAGGCTGACACTTGGTAAAGTCATGGAGGAGAGCATGTCAGGAGAGAAGAGTAGAAACACTGTCTCCCTTTTAGGACGCGGCTTCCTTTTCTCACTCCTGTCCCAGACTCATTACAGCAAAGGGAGAGGGCAGCATTGTTCTGTCCATGCTGCTGTTCCCTCTGCACTCTCCTATACTCTACTGTTACACAAGGTCTATGGGATCAGGAGATTCAACTTGAGAGGCACGCACCAGGCAACATTCTATCCCTGTTTTAAAGCAACTACTGCAATAGAAAGCAAAGGTTGATAGGACAGGGGTGTCAATCAGCAGAGACCTCACAGAGGAGCACCTCAACTTTTCCATTGGAGGGCTCTACAAACTTTCTCTAGGAGATAGAAGAAATCTAGGAGGAGAAAGAAGAAATTTCACATGGCATTTTCCATCCTGGGACTAGGGATTGAGCTTGGGGGAAGAGCATTTGCTCAGCCCTGGGGGAAAAGAAAAATAGGAATTTCTCATTCAACCTCCCCTGGGAGGTAGAGAGAGAGAGTGCAGGAGTGGGCAGTTCAGTGTGGAGCAGCTCTGGCCTGCTGGGTGTCCTCTAGAACAATCCCAGCCGGTAACCCTGGCATGTTATAAGAGGTACGGGTTCTTAGTTGGGTGGCTGTTTCAAAACTGGGTTAGAAATCTACCTGCTTCGGGGAAATGAGCTCTGAAGACCACAGTTAGTCTAAATTATGTGTAAATTTATAACTTATTAAAGATAAGACTTAGTTATACTTTATAGTTAAATCTTTTTTTTTTGAATCAAGAAGTCACATTTGTATTTTTTAAATTTGGAGGAAAACAAATCACAATCTGCTATTCGAACATATGTCTTCCTAACTTGGTCCATATGTCTGTTACTAAGACATCAACTCCCACTGGCTGGCTCTGAACCTAAGAGAGGAAGAATACACATCTGCAGCGCACAGCTCACAGCATTCCTGGCATGGGCTGAGTCAAGCTGTCCAGATCCACAGTGAAGTCTTCATTGAGCAAGCCATTGTGTGCTGGCTCGTCTGTATCTAGTTCATAGGTAGGTTTGGCCAAGTGCAGAAACTTCACACTTCCTGGGGTGGTAAGTGGGGGGAGATGGGCTTTCTTTGCTCTAACACATTTTGCTCTAAAAGTTCTATAGTCTCTGTCAGTTTCTGCTATTCCAGTCTACCCTCCAAATGTACTCTTATTGCCCCCGTCCCTTTACTTTAACTCCCCCAACTCACTCCACTTTATGTGGCAACGCCTTACCCTAATGCTTTAGATGTCTACGCCCCACCATTTATTGGTCTTTCTTGGGGACAAAAATATTCCTCTATTTATTCATACCTGACAGTGCTACTGGCTGCTGGTCCTTTAAAAAAAAAAAAACAAAAAGGCATATTAAGTATATAACCCAGACACAGTTACATAATGATATTTGATAGTGGAGGAAACAGAGGACACCTGCATATGCCATTTCTGCGCACTGTTTTGGCTGAAGGTACTTGAAAGTCATTAAGGTCAAGGACTGCACACTGACCTTCCACTCTCTCCTGAAAACATAGAGGGCAATGATAAATGCCCTCAGATATGTGAAGACATACTTTTAGTCAGGTATGGAGATAAACATCTCTAATCTCAGCACTTGGGAGACTTAGGGTCAGCCTTGTCTACAGAAGGAGTTCTAGGCCAGCCAGGGCTACATCAGTGAGAAGCTGTCACAAAGAAAAAAAGGAAGGAAAAAAGAAAGGTAGGAAGGAAGGAAGGAATAAGCAATGAAGGAAGGAAGACATACCGTTGCCGTCAGGAATCTGCACAAACAAATTTGGTCACACCAACCCTCAGGTGTTCTTCCATAATTGATAATTCCTTTTAAATCAAGTATGGAAATGCACTCAGTCATTACTTCTTTGGGTCTCTTTTTCTTGGGAGGGTTCCAAAATACAATAGTGTAATCTATCAAAATTTGCACGTTTTCCCCTGACATCTCAGTTCAAAGGTCGAGAGCCGCCACCCAGCTCCCCCCCGCCCAACTCCCCGAATAGAAGGGGGCAGTGGTCCCCTCCCGAGTGCATTCCTACAAGATAAGCTCTCTGTTTCTCAGTACTCCACATATTTGCCTGGAGGACACACACAGAATAAAAGAATTCTACAACCAATAGCCAGATTTTGCCTTCACTCAGAGGAAGAGACGTGGCATAGGAGGATACTGTAGGAGATGCTCAAACTGTAGTTACCAGCAGGTAAGCCCTCGGCGAAAGAGTGCACGCGGTTCAGTCGGCGGTATAGTTTTTTGAAAGTGGGAAAGGCAGCTGTCCGCATCCACACAATGAAGTCCTCATTGACAAAGCCATTGTTTCCTGGGTCATCTAGATCCAGTTCATAGATAGGTTTGGCCCAGTGCAGGGGCTTTGCACTTCCTGTGGTGGGCGGGGAATGAGGAATATGACAAGAGAAGAGTCAGTTCCCAATGGAAGAGAAATGGAATTTTGACTTTTAAAAAATAAAACGAGTGTGCACACAAGTTTAACATGCAATCATTACTTGTATTGGTTTTAACTATTCTAAGGAAGAGTATAAGATAAATTTGTAGAGCTAAAGAGAGATGATATCAGGGAATGTAGGATAGCTCTGTGGTCAGCGTGAGCGCTGTCAAGACTGCAGACCTGAGTTCAATCCCTGAAATCCACATAGTGGGAGTGGGAGAAGAGAACCAGCTTCTGACTTCTCCCAGATGCATGCAGCACGCTCATTCTCAGACTTGTATACATATCCACACTCACCCCGTGATAAATAAATGTAGAGGGAAAGAAAGAAAGGAAAGAAGGAAGGAGAGAGAGAGAGAGAGAGAAAGAGAGAGAGAGAGAGAGAGAGAGAGAGAGAGAGAGAGAGAGAGAGAGAGAGAGAGAGAGAGAGAGTCACAGGCTTAGTACTGGAAGCCGGGAGATACACCTAGACACATCTGTTGTCTGTGCTCCGACTCTTATAAGTCTGTTTTCTACAGAGAGCATGTCCCCCCTCTACAAAGCACTCTTGAGAACAGAAGCACCGTCATCTGTTCACTAGCGTTTGCTCCCCAGTGCCTGGAACACAACAGGTATTCAATTAGTGCTTGATGAAGGTACCAAGGAGGCTCATTTAGTCTGTCAAAGTTGGTAGCATCCATGCTGAATTTCAGATAGCTAACCAACAACATGGAATTGTGAGAGGAACTTTTTGCTACTATAAGGCTAGCTCCTCTACCCACAGGAGACTCAAACAAACAAAAAGAAGCCTCTTGGGGTGGTGTGGCGTCACATGCTCTTAATTCCGGTTCTTGGGAGGCAGAGACAGGTGACTCGGTGAGTTCTCAGTCAGCCAAGACTACATAGTGATACTTTGTCTCAAAGACAACAATAACAACAAACAAAAGCTCAAAACCAAAGCACTACTCTTTCTTCACTGGGATTGTTTGCTTCTCACAGGCACTCCCAGACACTAGCTTACAATTTTCATAAGCTCATTATATATATATATATATATATATATATATATATATATATATATATATATATTTGTTTTTATAAAAGCTTTTTATAAAAGGTATTATTTTTTTGTAAAAGGTGATTATAAAAGCCACATTAAGTGTGGTGGAGTACGTTCATCTGCTGGAATATGTCTTTAGCCACACATATTTCCTTTGGAAATAAACCTGAGCTAGAGAATCCTCCTCTGCAAACATCTATTTTGCAAACCCACCTATTCTGGCCCTTCTCAAAATATCAGTCATTGATTTCAGTTTAAAAAAAAATATGTGTGTTAGGGCTCACATTACAGTCACAGCTACTTTCTGGTTTGTCTTGTACCCATGACCCAAGACAGTATATGCCAGGGATAGTTGGTACCAGATACAGCTTTGTTAGATATGCGGGTTCCGATGCCCTCTTCCAGTGTGTCTGACAGTGTACATAAAATAAATAAATCTTTTTTAAAAATACAAAGAAATGTTGGTTTTAAGGCTTCTCTATCACCTAATCCCACCACTTCCCATGTGTCTGGATGGTGTCAGAAGCGTGGTCTGGTCTGCAACATCAACTTTCTTATTTTCCAAGTTAATTTGGGTCATTTTTTTTCTTCCATTCATCATCCATACATCCATCATCCATTCATCCATCAACCATCCAGTAACAATTTTGACTGTTTACTATGTACCAAAGTTCAAGGATAATTAAAAAAAAACTGTATAAGATCCTTGTACCACTCCTGGGCATATACCCAGAGGCTTCCCCTGCATGCAATAAGGACACATGCTCCACTATGTTCATAGCAGCCTTATTTATAATAGCCAGAAGCAGGAAAGAACCCAGATAGATGTCCCTCAATGGAGGAATGGATTCAGAAGATGTGGAATATTTACACAATGGAATACTACTCTGCAATTAAAAACAATGAATTCACAAAATTCTTAGGCAAATGGTCAGAACTGGAAAATATCATCCTTAGTGAGGTAACCCAATCACAAAAGAACACACATAGTATGCAGTCACTGATAAGGGGATATTAACCCAGAAGCTTGGAATACCCAAGACACAATTCACATATCAATTGATTTCCAAGAAGAAGGAAGGAGAGACCCCTGGTCCTGGAATGACTGGATGTAGCTGTGTAGGGGAATACCAGGGCAGAGAAGTGGGAGGGGGTTGAATGGGAACAGGGGGAGGGAAGAGGGCTTATGGAACTTTCGGGGAGGGAGGAACCAGGAAAGGGGAAATCATTGGGAATGTAAATTAAAAAAAAATAGAAAAAAAAAAGATCCTTGAAGAAACTTACAGATAGCTAGGCAGAATACAATGTGATAACTCTTTGAGTCAGGAACAAGGGACAGCAAGAGATAAGAGAAGGCCAAAGACTCTATATGGCGGGCCCGAAGATACTGTGGTAAAACTAAACAACAAAATGTTGTCCCGTTCCTTGAAGAACTAGTGGTTGAAATTAGATGCAGAGACTAGATGTGTTAGCTAGCACAGGACAGCCCCACTGATGGCGAGCCGTCTAGATGTATGCATCTTCATTCCTTCAGCCTCTGGACATGGACTAGCCTGGAAGTTGGTGAGATGTACATGTGCAGTGAGTCGGGTGACTGCCTAAACTTGTGATTGATAAGCAGAGACCTCTTAATCAAAACACAAAGTAAGGTATCCCTGTGACCCCTGGTTGCCGTCATCCCACAAGGCAGCAACAGTGATGTTACTGGCCATGTGAACACAGAAGATGTAAAGGAGAAGAACATCTGAACTTATGATGTCTGTGAGTGAGGAGTGTGTCCAGACCATGGTTTTAACTCCTACAGAAGGTCCATTTATATATCCTCCCGGGAGCGTGCCTTCATTGGGATTAAGTGGACCTGGGCGTGTGGTGGCACACACCTTTAGGACTAGTACTCAGCAGTCAGGGGTAGGAGGATCTCTGTGAGTCTAAGGCCAGCCAGAGTGAGATTCTGAGACCCTGTTCCCCAGAAATTAAGAAATAAATGGATTCACTTTTATTTTTATTTTTTTTGTTGTTTGCATAGGTTTTGAGACAAAGTCTCACTATACGTCTCAGATTGGCCTGAACATTGTGTTCCTCCTGTTCCAGATTCCTCACCCCTGGGATGACTGTACACCATCCCCCTGTGTGTGTGTGTGTGTGTGTGTGTGTGTGTGTGTGTGTGTGTGTGGTGTACCTCTGCACATGTACACAAGCATGTATATCCACATGAGCATGTATGTGAATGCTCATAACCAACACTGGCTGTCTTCCACCTTATCTTTCCAGGCAGGGTCTTTCCTGTAGAGTACACCAATTGGCTAAACTGTCTGGCTAGGGACCTACCTGTTTCCGCCTGTTCCCTGTCCCCAGCACTATGGTCACAAATAGGCACTGCCACACCCAGCTTTTGTGTGGGTAGCTGGGATTCAAACTCTGGTCCTTAGGCTTGTGTGGCAGGCACATTACCCACTGAGCTCTTTCTCTAGTTCCCAAGTTTTTACTTAAAATGCTTTTCGTAGCCAAAGAAATGGTCTTAATGTGCTGCCTTCATTAGCACAGAATGAACTGCAAACTGTTAAATGAAACCAGTTTTATGTGAATGTCTTCAGACAGGAAAACTCGGGTTTAATTTCTCATAGAATCAAAGCAAAGCTCTTAGAAAGTCAATCATGAAGATAACGATCTGGCATTTGGTATGGATATTACTGTAAACTCAGTTAAGAACTTCAGCGAAAAGTTTAAATGGTTTGCTTTTGTACTAATAGAAGAAGTGCAAATTTGGTGGAGCAGAACCCCAGAGTCAAGCTAATTCCCTCAGTAAACAGGAAAGCAACAGAGAGGAAATGTCCTTAGACAGGTATGGTACATACATAAATCACAATAATGCTATAAGACGTTACATACTCCAGCATGAATATCATTCATTAAACAGGATGTTCAGAAGGCCTGAAACCTTAAGGAATGCTTAAGGATGTTCTGCACATCAACAACGCATCTGTTGCACAATGATCCCAGACTTTTTCTTTTCTTTTCTTCTTTTTTTTTTATAACAGCTTTTATTGACTTTTTCTTTTTTTCCTTGAGACAGGGTTTCTCTGTATAGCCCTGGTTATCCTGGAACTCACTCTGTAGATCAGGCTGGCTTCAAACTCAGAAATCTGCCTACCTCTGCCTCCCAAGTACTGGGATTAAAGGCGTGCGCCACCACTGCCTGACTTTTTCTTTTCTAATGAGCCCTTTAACTTCTGGTTGCGTTTTGGGCAAGATAATTGAAAATCTTTTCTTTTTCTTTTTCCTCTCTCTCTCTCTCTCTCTCTCTCTCTCTCTCTTTCTCTCTCTCTCTCTGGTTTTGCAAGGCAGGGTTTCTCTGTGTAGCCCTGGCTGTCCTGGAACTCATTCTGTAGACCAGGCTGTCCATGAACTCAGAAATCTGCCTGCCTCTGCCTCCCAAGTGCTGGGATTAAAAATAACTTTTCTTAAAGTATGCAAAATAGGTTATGTCAGAAAGATACTTTGTGAAGACTTTGCAAACAATACTTATTGAAAACTAAACTTCCAAAAGAGGAAACATCAAAGTTTACTCATGTGGCAATGAAAAAGAAATAATAGAGCATTCTACATAATGATAGCTCAAAATAAGACTCAGTTTTTAAATTTTATAATCACGCCTTGGATTATTTTGGTTTCTATAAAGACTATTGATACTTTTGATTAAAAAATTTCTGTGCCAGAATAAAGTCATATTGAGAAAGTCCAGGATTTATACACTAGCATCTAAACTTAATGAGAAATTCAAAAATAGGGGAAAAAACCCTATGAAGTAAAACATGCCCATGAAAATATTTGGATTAAATGCTAAAATACTTCACTACAATGATAGACAACTGACATTTTCCTGCACTTAACAAAACTGGCTATGAGCACGGAGACAGAATTTACTCAGAGTCAAAAGAGAAGACTCATTTAAAGGTGCTGACAATTTCAAATTGATTACCTACAGAATTCATCTTTTATAGTTGCAGACAATTTTTTTAAATAATTAAAAATAATAAGCCATAACACTTATGGCCAAGAAATCAATTTAGCATGTCAATGGATATTCAAAAAAGTATTAGATGTATTATCTTCAAATATTTTGATAATAACAAAGGAAATATTTTAAAAGGTGTTCAATATGCATTTATATATTTAAAATTGCGGAAAACCAGCATTGTTAAAAGTAGATTTAAAAATTTTAAAGTAGATTTGAATAGAGTTATTTTATAGGCCCATCGATCCTATATCAATTTATTGATCAATAAATGAACATTTCAAATAAGAAAAAGAAGGGTTTTTTTTATTCTAAAAAGTGTATCCAGCTGAAGACAGGCATGGTGGTGCTTGCCTTTAATCCAAGGGCTCTGAAGTCAGAGGCAGATGGATCTCTGGGTTTGAGACCAGGTTGGTCTATACAGTAAGGTCTAGGACAGCAAAAGCTACACAGAGAAACATTATCTTGAAAAGAAACAAAGCATCAGACAAAAAATGCATCCAGTTGCATAAAAAATTACAGCTTAAAAACAAACTTTCTAAACCATCTACTTTTTCTTGACAGCTAATTGGAACAAAACAGAACCAATTATTTCACATTTCTAATAGGGAGACGATGGTGGTGCCCAAGATGGGGAAAGTTAGAACAACGGGAGTCAAATAAAAAAAAAAAGAAAGAAAGAAAAAAACCTCAGGGCATACCCCAACCCTGCACCAATTATAAACTCATTCAGGAACTGGGCATGATGGCACAATGATGGCACACTCCTTTAATCTCAGCACTTTGGAGGCAGAGGTAGGCAGAAACCTATGAGTTCTGGGATAGTCTGGTCTACACTGAGTTCAGGACAGCTATGCAGAGATACCCTATATCATGAAAACACACACACACACACACACACACACACACACACACACACACACAGAGAGAGAGAGAGAGAGAGAGAGAGAGAGAGAGAGAGAGGTGGTGGTGGTGGACTATCTTTCCAGATCGTACCTGCAAATGTACTAGTAAAGTTACTGGATCTTGGATTCCGAAATTTGACATACTTATCTGTCCACCATGTAAGCCCACTCTTTAGCATCGGGACTTCTATTTGTGTAGACGAATTCAGGATGTATGAAAGAGTTATGGTATCTGAAAGAGTTATGACACATTAGGTAGCCATTTTGTCACCTTTCAAAATGCAGACCCAGACCCAGATGAAAAACAAATTAGGGTGGCTTTTTTTTTTCAGACATTCAACTCGCCTATGTGCCATAGATGATGATTCATGACCTCATTTTTTCCTTTACCAACGCTGGGCCAGTTATTGAAAAATATTCTTTGGCTCCATTTAACTCATGTTCCCTGACTATTCCTTCAGATTGCTGTCGAGGGAGAAGTTATTTACAAATGAAACGCCAGACATCAATGTTCTGGCTTATCCTGGATAAAATATTTGGCACTAAGCAAGCAAATAAAATCATCCACTCAGCTAGCTTCCTGGGTAACATCCTGGGTGTGGAGAGGGTTACATAGTTGTGAAAGAGGTAGGAAAAAGTCGCCTACCATTGAATATGCTGTTGGCAATTGCACCACAAGGAATGATGGGAGTGTCATTGTAGGACACTTGGAATGGAGAACAGTTTGTAGTATCCTGTAGGCAAGATGACATATGAATTAGAAGTGCTTTTGGCAAACTCTTAGACTATTGAAAGAGAGGCCACTGGCAAGGTGTATCAACCCTCATTAGTGGATGGACTGCTCGCTGAGTTCCTCAGACTTTCTGGCTCACATAAACCAGAAAATGTTCATTCTTTGGAGATATGTGTGCTTATGGGTGTCTAGATATGTTGTTTCCATGTTAACAATACAGAGCATGTCAAAACTATCTGCAGGAAGGATTTTACCTTGCTATGCTGAGTATCACATGAGGTATGTATGGAAATAGTTTTTAAAACCTTCCTGTTAAAGTGTACCATATTCAGAGGATCCCTTGGGTCAGGTTCCATAGCTAGATTACTTCACTGGGAAGTGCTTTGCTAAACATGTTTAGGTTATCAGTTCTGTAGACTGTCAGGAGAAGAGTCTTGCTAACATATGTGAACTGCTGACAATGAAAACTTTTAATTCTAGGTTCACAAAGATGCCCAGTTAAACCAAAGGTTTTTATTCAGGAAATTCTCCTTTAAGTAGGAAGAATCATGGGCTTCAGTTATAGAAAGGACAGACAAGCATTATTAGCAAGTGAACCAAAGGTCTCTTAAAATTCATGAAAGAATAATTACTCAGTTGCCTAGTACCATGCTGCCTGGTTTGGGGGGGAGCAGTGCTCTCTGTCCTGATAATATTTACCTAAAATCCTCAGCCCCTTCACCTTGAGTAAGAATGAAGCAAACATTTTTATCTTTAAAAACCTAGATGCTGAGACCCGCCCCACACCTGTCCTTTAGAAGGAAATAACCACCAGTCATAAAACAAAAGAAGAGAACATTACACCAAATGGAAAGAAACCTTACCCAAATATCCTTACCCACCAATTGGGTATTGCTTCTTGATAAAATATATCGATAGAGATTCTGATAGAAACCATACAGTTTGTAGTACATATAAACATCACCCTGCATAGAAGAAAAAAGAAGCAAATACAATGAATTGACTGGGATATTAGTAAACATCATCAACACTTCCTGCCAACCCCACCCTACCCCCCCCAAAAAAAACCCCAGACAACAGTACACAAAACACTGATGGCAACTGAGTGCTTCCTTTTAGAAAGTAGAAACTAGAACCTCAAAAAGAAAAATAAGACAAACAAACCAATGAACAAAACCCTAAACAAAATGAGACAGGGTCTCTCTGTATAGCCCTGGCTGATGTGGGACCAGACTGGCCTTGAATTTATAGAGATCTTCCTGCCTCTACCTCTGGAGTGCTGGGATTAAAGGCATGCACCACTATGTCTAGCTTTAGGCTGTGTGTTTTCAATACTTTAACTTCAGATTTACAAATACGGTCTCTTTTTGGTAGCACCAGGAAAAATGCTTTACATAGCATGTCCTAAAGTTTTAAAAAATCTATTCCGAAGATTTCAGTATCTAGATATTTTTCTTTGATGAAACAAAAGTTTCATTTTGGGGTCCCTGGTCAATCTAAAACAGTCGGAACATCAGCAGCACTGGTCTAAGCCTCTTTGGCGTGGTAACTCCAGATACAGAAGTGGTTCTTAACCTGTGGCTGACCAACCGCTTCAAGGGTCAATTCTCTCACAGAAGTCACCCAGGACCATCAGAAAACTCAGGTATTTACGTTATGATCCCTAACAGTTGCAAAATTACAGTTATGAATAGCAAGGGAAATAATTTTATGGTTGGGGGTCACCACAACATAAGAAACCATATTAGAGGGTCACAGCATTAGGAGGCTGGAGACTGTGTGACTGACGTGATTTGAGACATCAAAGTCCAACCACATCCCAGGGATTTTTCCCAGTAAGAGTGTGTGTGGCCACTAAGAGGGGGCTGCTGCTCATCCTTTACTTCCTAGGGCTCTAGTAGGATAGTAGACAAAGGTTAACGACCTTGTTCATCAAGAACAGGCTGTGTAGTAAGATGCTGCTGGAGACTGTGTTGTCCTGCAGTATATTTATACTATGACATGGTGGGAGGCGGGAGTAGCCACAGCAGCCGCCGCTTCAGGATAGGGACCTCTTGTCTGTGGTGTTGTGTTAAAACCTGTTAGGAATCTAATCTCATTGTCCTAAATGGTAGATTAGGAGCAATCGGGCAGATAGCATTATTGTGCTTTATTTTGGGATGGCTTCGGTCTGGTGTGTTGAGTGCTTCAATAGTGACTTGGTTTTCGTTGAACAACCTCTCGAGGAGGCTTGTGTGTGGGGTGTGGTTCTGAGTTTGTGAGATGGAGTGACCTGGGGAGGTGCTGGCTGGCTGGACTGACTGTGGGTGTGTGTATAAGGCTGAGTGAACGGACCTGCGCTTATCTTTGTTCTGCGCCAAAGCTGCAGGCAGCAATTTCCAAACAGACCAGACCAGACCAGAACAGAAAGTCCTCCAGACACATAATAATAAAAACACCAAATGCACTAAACAAAGAAAGGATAAAAAGCAGTAAGGGAAAAAGGGCAAGTAACTTATTAAGGCAGACCTATCAGAATTACTCCAGATTTCTCACCTGAGACGATGAAACCTGGAAGATCCTGGGCAGATCTCGTACAGACCCTAAGCGAACACAAATGCCAGCCCAAACTACTATACCCAGCAAAACTCTCAATCACCATAGATGGAGAAACCAAGATATTCCATGATAAAGTCAAATTTATACAATATCTTTCCACAAATCCAGCAATAAAAAAGAGAGTAGATGGAAAATGCCAACACAAGGAGGGAAACTACACCCTAGAAAAAGCAAAAAAGTAATCTTCTTCCAACAAACCCAAAAGAAGATAACCACACAAATATAAAAATAACATCAAAAGTAAGAGGAAGCAACAGTCACTATTCCTTAATATCTCTTAACATCAGTGGACTCAATTCCCCAATAAAAAGACATAGACTAACAGAAATATTTTTCATGTAAATCTTCAATTTTATCAGAAAATGCTTGTAATTCCTTGTTCAATTAATTTACTAATTTTTTGTCTACCATTTTACCTGCATTATTTTTTCATGATAATCTTCAATTTTAACATGTTTTTCTATATATTTCTTCTATTTTATCAGAAATATTTTCCATGTAAATCTCTGATTTTATCACAAAAGGTTTTTAATTCCACCTTCAATTAATTTAGAAAGGTTTTTTTATGCCTACCATTTTATCTGTTTAATTTTTCATGAAATAGTCAATTTTAACATGGTTTTTCTATATATTTCTTGAATTTTATCAGAAATATTTTCCATGTAAATCTTCAACTTTATCAGAAAATGTTTCTACTTGTAATCAATTTAGGAATACTTTTATGCCTACCCTTATTATATCTATATAAAATTTTCCATGATAATCTTCAATTTTAACATCTTTTTCTACATTTTTCTACAATTTTATCAGAAATATTTTCCACATAAATCTTCAATTCTATCATAAAATGTTTCTACTTCCTTTTTCAATTAATTTAGCAATGTTTTTTATGTCTACCACTTTACTAATTTTCCATGAAAATTGTCAATTTTAACGTGGTTTTCTATATATCTCTTCTATTTTATCAGAAATATTTTCCATGTAAACCTTCAATTTTATCATAAAATGATTTTACTTCCCTTTTCAATAAAAGAACATGCTTTTTAATAAATAAATAAATAAATAAATAAATAAATAAATAAATGTCTCCCAACCACAGGATCAGATGGGTTTAGTGCAGAATTCTTCAAAGATCACCAAATATCAATACTCTTCAAACTATTCCACAAAATAGAAACAGAAGGAACATTATCAAATTCATTCTATGAAGCCACAGTTATGCTGATATCAAAACCTCACAAAGACCCAACAAAGAAAGAGAACTTCAGACCAATTTCCCTTATGAATATTGATGCAAAGATACTCAATAAAATTCTCGATAACCAAATCCAAGAACACATCAAAACAAGCATTCACTACAATCAAGTAGGCTTCATCCCAGGGATGCAGGGATAGTTCAATATACAGAAATCCATCAATGTAATCCACTATATAAACAAACTCAAAGAAAAAAAAGATCATTTCATTAGATGCCATAAAAGCACTTGACAGAATTCAACATACCTTCATGTTAAAAGTGTTGGAAAGATCAGGAATTCAAGGCCCATACCTAAACATAGTAAAAGCAATATACAGCAAACCAGTAGCCAATATCAAACTAAATGGAGAGAAACTTGAAGCAATCCCACTAAAATCAGGGACTAGACAAGGCTGCTCCCTCTCTCCCTATCTATTCAATATAGTACTTGAAGTTCTAGCTAGAGCAATTAGACAATGAAAGGAGGTCAAAGGGATACAAATTGGCAAGGAAGAAGTCAAATTTTATCACTATTTGCAGATGATATGATAGTATACTTAAATGAGCCCAAAAACTCCACCAGAGAACTCCTACTCCTGATAAACAACTTCTGCAAAGTGGCCAGATATAAAATTAACCCAAACAAATCAGTAGCCTTCCTATACTCAAAGGATAAACAGGTTGAGAAAGAAATTAGGGAAACAACACCCTTCACAATAGTCACAAACAATGTAAAGTATCTTGGTGTGACTCTAACCAAGCAAGTGAAAGATCTGTATGACAAGAACTTCAAGTCTCTGAAGAAAGAAAGAAATAGAAGATCTCAGAAGATGGAAAGATCTCCCATGCTCATGGATTGGCAGGATTAATATAGTAAAAATGGCCATCTTGCCAAAAGCAATCTATAGACTCAATACAATCCCCACCAAAATTCCAACTCAATTCTTCATAGAGTTAGAAAGAGCAATTCTCAAATTCATTTGAAATAACAAAAAATCCAGGACAGCAATAATTATTCTCAACAATAAAAGAACTTCTGGGGGAATAGCCTCAAGCTGTACTACAGAACAATTTGTGTTAAAAACTGCATGGTATTGGTACAGTGACAGGCATGTAGATCAATGGAATAGAATTGAAGACCCAGAAATGAATCCACACACCTGTGGTCACTTGATCTTTGACAAAGGAGCTAAACCCATCCAGTGGGAAAAAGATAGCCTTTTCAATAGATGGTGCTGGTTCAACTGGAGGTCAGCATGCAGAAGAATGCAAATTGATCCATTCTTATCTCCTGTACAAAGCACAAGTCCAAGTGGATCAAGGACCTCCACATAAAACCTGATACATTGAATCTAGTAGAAGAGAAAGTGAGGAAGAACCTGGAGCACATGGGCACAGGGGAAAAGTTCCTGAACAGCACACCAATAGCTTATGCTCTAAGATCAAGAATTGACAAATGGGAACATCATAAAATTGCAAAGTTTCTGTAAGGCAAAGGACACTGTCAGTAGGACAAAATGGCAACTTACAAACTGGGAAAAGATCTTTAACAATCGTACATCCGATAGAGGGCTAATATCCAATATATACAAAGAACTCAAGAAGTTAGACTCCAGAGAGCCAAATAACCCTATTAAAAATGGGGAAAAGAGCTAAACAGAGAATTCTCAACAGAGGAAATTCGAAGGGCTGAGAAACACCTAAAGAAATGTTCAACATCCTTAGTCATTAGGGAAATGCAAATCAAAACAACCCTGAGATTCCACCTCACACCAGTCAGAATGGCTAAGATCAAAAACTCAGGTGACAGCAAATGCTGGTGAGGATGTGGAGAAAGAGGAATATTCCTCCATTGTTGGTGGGATTGCATGCTGGTACAACCACTCTGGAAATCAGTCTGGCAGTTCCTTAGAAAATTGGACATAGTACTACCTGAGGATCCAGCTATATAACTCCCGGGAATATACCCAGAAGATTCTCCAACATATAACAAGGACACATCCTCCACTATGTTCATAGCAGCCTTATTTATAATAGTCAGAAGTTGGAAAGAACCCAGATGTCCCTCAACAGATGAATGGATTCAGAAAATGTGGTACATTTACACAATGGAGTACTACTCAGCTATTAAAAACAAAGACTTCATGAAATTCTTAGGCAAATCGACTGACCTAGAAAGTATCCTGAGTGAGGTAACCCAATCACAAAAGAACGCACATGGCATGCACTCACTGATAAATGGATAATAGCCTAAAAGCTCAGAATATCCAAGATATAATTCACAGACCACATGAAGCTCAAGAAGAAGGAAGACCAAGGTGTGGGTGCTTCGGTTCTTCTTAGAAAGAGGAACAAAATACTCACAGCAGCAAATATGGAGACAAAGTCCAGAGCAGAGACTGAAGGAAAGGCCATCCAGAGACTGCCCCACCTGGGGATTCATCCCAGATATAGTCACCAAACTCTGACACTATTGTGGATGCTAAGAAAGGCTTGCTGAAAGGAGCCTGATATAGTTGCCTCCTGAGAGGCTCTGCTAGAGCCTTGCAAATACAGAGGCGGATGCTCGCAGTCACTATTGCACTGTGTGCGGGGGGGGGGGGTCCCCAATGGAGGAGTTAGAGAAAGGACTGAAGGAGCTGAAGGGTTTTACCTCCTCATAGGAAGAACAACAATATCAAACAACCAGACCCTCCAGAGCTCCCAGGGACTAAGCCACCAACCAAGGAGTACAAGTACACATGGCTCTGGCTGCATATGTAACAGAGGACGACCTTGTCAGGCATCAATGGGAGAGGAGGTCCTTGGTCCTATTAAGATGCCCCAGTGTAGGGGAATAGAGGGCAGGGAGGCATGAGTGGGTGGGTGGGTGGGTGGAGGAACACCCATATAGAAGCAGGGGGAGGGTGGATGGGATAGGGGTTTTCCAGGAGGGGAGGAAACCCGGTAAGGGGATAATACTTGAAATGTTAATTAAAAAAAAAAAAAAGATGACTTGGGACTGGTGAACCCAACTGCCTGGTGACACTAACTCAATGTGTGACCTTGCCCAAGTCACAAAGCTTCTCAGTCCAGTCACATTTTCACTTGACATGAGGTGTCACGTGGAACAAGTTCTACAGCCCTGCCCACGCAGATATTTACGATAGAATCTGAGTGGCTGATCACACACGTTATGTTGGAAAGTTAGGATTCGTCAAGTTTAGAAACAGAAAAAATGCAAGAACAACAAGGGCACGCTGAGGGTTTAGCATCATGGGCTCGACACTCGCCCTTTCTACCTCTCTATTCCTTGGGTTTTTCGGGTTTTGGAAAGGATGTATGAGGAAGGACACGAGCTTGAAGTTGATTGAACTCACCTCCATTTTCTCCGGAAGGTAAAAGGGAAGAGAACAGTTGCATGCTTTGTCAAAATTAGAACTATCTTTCCGTAGCTGAGCGCAATTTGCACATGTGTTTGTGTAATTTATCTGTCAGGCAGCGAAAACACAATAGTTCACTTGAAGGTTATATGAGTCCACATCTTAAAATTCAATGCCCGAGCCTCCCCAAAATCGTCTTTTTTTTTTTTTTCTTTGAGACCGAGCCTGTGACATGGCTAGAGGCCAGTGTGCTGTGAGGGCGAGCTTTTCTGGGATACTTGGGAGGAAGCCTTCTCGCAGGCTCTCATTTGGTCGCCTGAAGGCATTTTTCACTGACTCGGAACTCCATGTGTCTGTGGCACGCTTATGTGATCTTCTGGGGTGACGCGGCTGTCCTTAGTCATAGGAGCAGCTACTAGGAAGGTATTAGTCAAGGGTTTGGGAAAACTGTGCCCACAGCCCGAGTCTAATCACCTTCACAGGGAACTCATTCTCTATTTTTTCCATTTTATTGTATGGAAAATATTCATATTAATTATCCTACATGTCCTCTGAAGGAAGTTACTAAAAGTGACCAAACGGGATAGCAAATATTTCCAAACTATATTATTGATGTATGTGGAATAGTTCTCAGCCCGAGAAGGTGTCGTGTTCTGCTTTTTGAAAGTAGAGTTCTCTGAAAAACTGTATAATGAATTCTTTTAAAAAGAGTCACGTGTCTCCTGTGTGCTCTGGCAAAGCAGTCAGCAGTCAGTCCTGGGAGGATGCAGCCGGTAGAGAGTGGGGGCTTGGGGTGGGGAGGAGGCTCAGAGAAAAGGACCCGGGGGCTGCACGCTCCCCAGCCCTGTGGGCGGGGCTTCTTCCCTGCCTGTGATGAAGAGTAATGTGAGGATTCTGGGACCATGGAAGCTCAGAGGAGCAAGGGCCTGCCTTTCTGTTTGGTAAGGTGCCAATAAGATAAAGGATTTTTTTGAAGAGAAAACTAACGGGAAAGAGAAGAAATACTGAATTGTGCAAAGCCCCTAAAGGAGTTGAAGTGGAAAGTGAAGTTTAAATTCACTAATGTGCTACAGGGCTTTAAGTCACCATTCTTTATACACATGACGTGGCTTGAATGATTACTTTGATAATATTTATGGCTTTTCTGGCTGTAGACTATACTTTATAAAGAGCATTAAGGAACAGGACAGTATGCCAGGCGAGAGCCAGCACAGACAGCACACTGAACAGAGCCAAGGAACCCAAGGCTCCAGGGCGGCCCAAACCCTTTTTGAACTGGAGTATTATATTTGTCCTCCAGTGTCCACATTTTGATCACCAGTATGTTTCATGGAACAGTTTGTCTACATGTGATGTCACACAGGAGTGCACTTTATCTCCTAGATTCCATTTTGACTTACAAAAACAGAATTAGAAGACATGGTATCTCTGTTGCTTTCTGCCTCTAAGAACATAGGTGAGAAATGCATGTTCCTCATAGACTGTGAATGTAATGACAGTATCTGCAATTCAGCGCTCAGCTGAATTTGTAAATCTATAGATAAAAAACACAACAAAGATTGAAATCTGCTATTATAGAATTTGAGAGGCGGGTGCCATTTGTACTTAAAGTGACTTGTAAAGAGAGTGATTCCTTGTGCTCCAGGGCTAAATGAGAAAAGCAAAGGCCAACACTGAACTCTTTTCTACTAGGTAAGGACTTGGACACCATGGCTTGAGGTGTTCAGTTTATCTTTTCTCTTGGTGAAATTAAAACAACAACAACAGCATCAAAACTTCTACGTGCAAATAGAGATTTATCCTCTGGATGTTGCTGGGTCCCTAATAGGTGTTAGAGGCAACTCTGTCTGAAACACACAAAACAATCAGACAGACTTACTGAAAAATACCTATAATGTCATGGGATAAAAGCATTTTGTTAATAATTATTAGAAGACTGGCCTTAGTCAATAGTCAGTGATGGATGAGGTCATATTGTCTCATGCACAAGATAACATAAGTCTTCTTAGTGAAGACTGACCTCCCCCGCAACCCTGCACAGTTGCCAAGTCTTCCTTCCAGAGGAAGAAAGAGATGAAAAAAAAAACTGATGGAGAAGCAAATAAAATGAGCTGTTTTTAAAATGAAAATCAGCCTTGCTTGCAAACACATTGCTTTGATAATCACTCATCCCTTTCAGCATAGGCAACTTTCATGGATTAGAATAGAACTCAACATGTAGAACAAGCTGTCCTTGAACTCACAGAAAACCAACTGCCTCTGCCTCCCAAGTTCTAGGATTAAGGGTTTGTGCCACTCTAGTTGGATGAAAAAGGGATACAAATTGGAAAGGAAGAAGTCAAACTATCACTATTTGCAGACGATATGATAGTATACATAAGCGACCCAAAGAACTCCACCAGAGAACTCCTACAGCTGATAAACGACTTCAGCAAAGTGGCCGGATATAAAATCAACTCAAGCAAGTCAGAAGCCTTCCTATACTCAAAGGATAAGCAGGCTGAGAAAGAAGTAAGAGAAATAATACCCTTTACGATAGCCACAAACCATATTAAGTATCTTGGCGTGACGCTAACCAAACAAGTGAAAGATCTGTATGACAAGAACTTCAAGTCTCTGAAGAAAGAAATTGAAGAAGACCTCGGAAGATGGAAAAATCTGCCATGCTCATGGATTGGCAGGATTAATATAGTAAAAATGAGCATCTTACCAAAAGTAATACACAGATTCAATGCAATCCCCATCAAAATCCCAACTCAATTCTTCATAGAGTTAGAAAGAGCAATTCAAAAATTCATCTGGAATAACAGAAAACCCAGAATAGCTAAAACTATTCTCAAGAGTAAAAGAACCTCTGGGGGAATCAGTATCCCGGACCTCAAGCTGTACTACAGAGCAATAGTGTTAAAAACTGCATGGTATTGGTACAGTAACAGACATGTAGATCAATGGAACAGAATTGAAGACCCAGAAATGAATCCACACTCCTATGGTCACTTGATCTTTGACAAAGGAGCTAAAACCATCCAGTGGAAAAAAGATAGCCTTTTCAACAAATGGTGCTGGCTCAGCTGGAGGTCAACATGCAGAAGAATGCAAATTGACCCATCCTTATCTCCTTGCACTAAGCTCAATTCTAAGTGGATCAAAGATCTCCACATAAAACCAGACACACTGAAACTAATAGAAGGGAAACTAGGGAAGAACCTTGAACATATGGGCACAGGGGAGAATTTCCTGAACAGAACTCCAATAGCTTATACTCTAAGATCAAGAATAGACAAATGGGACCTCATTAAATTACAAAGTTTTTGCAAGGCAAAAGACACCGTCAAAAAGACAAAGCGGCAACCAACTAACTGGGAAATGATCTTTACCAACCTTACATCCGACAGAGGGCTAATATCCAAGATATACAAAGAACTCAAGAAGTTAAACTCCAGAGAGGCAAGTAACCCTATTAAAAAATGGGGTACAGAGCTCCACAAAGAGTTCTCACCTGAAGAATATCTAATGGCTGAGAAGCACCTAAAGAGATGTTCATCATCCTTAGTCATTAGGGAAATGCAAATCAAAACAACCCTGAGATTCCATCTCACACCAGTCAGGATGGCTAAGATCAAAAACACAGGAGACAGCAGTTGTTGGCGAGGATGTGGAGAAAGAGGAACACTCCTCCACTGCTGGTGGAATTGCAGGCTGGTACAACCACTCTGGAAAGCAGTCTGGCGGCTCCTCAGAAAACTGGGCATGACACTTCCGGAGGATCCGGCTATACCACTCCTGGGCATATACCCAGAGACTTTACCTGCATGCAATAAGGACACATGCTCCACTATATTCATAGCAGCCTTATTTATAATAGCCAGAAGCTGGAAAGAACCCAGATGTCCCTCAACGGAGGAATGGATTCAGAAGATGTGGTATATTTACACAATGGAATACTACTCTGCAATTAAAAACAATGAATTCACGAAATTCCTAGGCAAATGGTCAGAACTTGAAAATATCATCCTTAGTGAGGTAACCCAATCACAAAAGATCACACATGGTATGAAGTCACTGATAAGGGGATATTGACCCAGAATCTCAGAATACCCTAGACACAATCAGCATATCAATAGATTTCTAAAAAGATGGAAGGAGAGACCCCTGGTCCTGGAAAGACTGGATGTAGGGGAACGCCAGGACAGAGTAATGAGAGGGGGTTGAACGGAGAAAAGAGGGAGGGAAGGGGGGCTTATGGGACTTTCGGGGAGGGAGGAAACGGGAAAGGGGAAGTGATTTGGAATGTAAATTAAAAAAATAAAATAAAATTAAATTAAAAAAAAAAAAAAAGAAAATGAGATTTTCATATACCACCATGGGGATGTAAATTAGCATAGCCACTATGGAAAACAGTGTAGGGATTCCTCAAAAGGGTGGGTCTATCATAAGATCTGGCCATCGAACCAAGTATATAGCTGAAGAAAATGAAATTAGCATATCAAAGAGATATCCATAGTTTTTGCTGTCCTATTCATAATATTATGGAATCAATCTCATTGTCCACTGACAGATGAATAAAATGATATAATGTAGTATCTACAATGGAACATTATTTGGTCATAAAGACAAAATCTTGTCATTTGCAGCTACATGAATGGATACGGGAGACTATTAGGACAACAGATATTGCACGGTCTCACTTATATATATCAAATCTTAAACAGTTCATCTGCACGCAGAATAGTTCCTTAGCCAGAGGCCAGGAAGGGCAGTGGGAGGAGGAATGTAGCTGGACGATGCAAACTGAACACAGAAAGCACAACCCTCGTGCTGCATAGCACAGCACTGCATCTTTGGCTCATGGTAACTTCCTATATACTTTGTGAATATGTAGGAGAGAGGAGCTAGAATGCAGTCACAAAGAAGTGGTAAGGAGAGGAAAATCATAATTCCCTTGATTGGCATGTATGCATGTATGTATGTATGTATGTATGTATGTATGTATGCTTGCATGTACTGAAAAAAATCACTGTGCCAAGTAAACTACTACAAGCATGACATGTTAATTTCACAAGAATATCATTTAAAAATGCACATGCTTTTAAGAACCCAAGACCTTTATTTCTAGCTCTGTGCTCTGATTTTGGCTCTGTGCTCTGAGCCCTATAACGTAATCTGCATAGGATTACTGAGGTCTGGCAGTCTTCTGAACTTGCCTCTCTTCTTTCACTTGTTTGCCACTTCCTCACTTCTTTAAGGTCACCTGAAAGGTCACCTGACTTGGCCAGGCTCTCCTACATAAATGTGGCCAAAGACGACCAGCGTGACAGTAGGAATGAGTGAAGTCGCCACTGTGGGCTCTTCTCATCTGCATCCCTGCCAGCCCAAAGTTGGGTGGATCTAGTCATATCTAGTTTCCTGTTGAGGGGCTATGTTCTCAAAGTGATCTCTCCCATTTATAATCCCAAATGGAAAACCTTTTGGAAATTAAAAATAATACCACCAGACAAACCTCAATTTCCTTGGTGCTTTTTGCAGTCAATAGAAGGATGATGCCTATGGAAAGGCAGAATCCTCCTGTGGTGAAAAAGATAGACAGGACCACCGAGGCAGATAAATTTAGCTGCTGGGTGGGCAACGTTTGCTGCTTCAGTGCTGTGTTTTCTGGCAGTCTGGACAGGTCATACTGAGGTACCATCTCCATTTGGTCCTGTGGGTAACTCACATACTTTTGGGACATTCAGAACATGCATCATTACAGTAATATCACATAATGCTAATGGCACATGAAGAATTAATCACAGGAAGTCATGAATTCGCTTTTGATTTCTGATCTTGTTCTCTAAGCAGACCTGCTACGTGCAGGAAGCACAGCTCTCTCCAGGCACTGCTGGGTGTATTTTATTTATGCTCAGAAAGCATGCAGTGCTAAAACGCCATGCCTATAAATGTTCTCCTCCTCAAGGTCTATAAAAACCAGCATCTGCTCACGCTCAGAAGCAGTTGTTACAGCTTGTTTCGGAGATTTGTTGAATACATCAAGGCAAAACCTTCCCAAATTTATCTTTAGAAACTTGTGTAAATCTTTGGTGATTATTACAATCAAAATTAGGGCTATTCACTTTGCCCCAAATATGGCTATAGTCTAACAGGAATATGAACTAAATTGGGGAAATGCTCTGAAATCACAGAGAGCTTTGCCATTTGTGATGACACAGAAAGAGAAACAAACAGGGATTTGGAGAATATATGTGCATGTACTTAATTAACTTCAACAGCTTTCTTACTGTTTTGTTTTGTTTTGGTTTTTTTCATACATAAGAAAGACCCAGGCAGAATTTGTAGTTTGCAACATCTCGTTTTGCAGCTGGAGAGATGGCTTAGTGTTTAAGAGCACTGGATGCTTTTCGTGAGGACCCAGGTTTGATTCCCAGCACCCATAGGGTGGTTCACAGCTGTCTATAATTCCAGTCCCAGGGGATCCGATGCCCTCTTCTGGCATCCTTGGGCACTACATGCACATGGTGCACAGACATTTACTCAGGCAAAATATTCAAACGCATAAAAGTAAAGATAAAAATCTTGAAAGAAAAAGTCTCCCTTAAGCTCTCTTAAATCTACTCGTTAGAGATTAGTGAAGTATTATCAGATATTCAGCCTTGCTGTACAGCAGTAGCTCTGTTTCCAGAGGTTTCTCCCTCCGCTGTAAACAATTTATAATTATCTATTTTAAAATACCAGAGGATACAGACTAAAAATTTTATAAAGTAGGCAGAGAAACCGTGTGTGTGTGTGTGTGTGTGTGTGTGTAAGAAGGCGATGACAAATGTACCTGATTTAAAAGAATATAAAGAGAATGCAGATACATACAGTAGGAGGTTTCCAATTCAGAATCAACCTGTATACTTGCAAAACAAAGCCAATTACTCATGGATGAGTTCCAGCATACTATTTGAATCTGATCTGCAAGTGCCGCTAGCCAGGCTGCTGCTGCCCACTGTGTGAGATGTCAGGGAACACTTGTGATCAACTTTGTTAAATGAGCCTGGCTAAAAGCTTGGGTTCAAAGGGTAGCAATAGACCAGAGATTAGATTATGTCTGTAAAACTGTCTCACAAGGCATCAGGCCTGTTTGTGACCTAAGTTCATGCTCCAATGTTGGAACAGTTAATGCTCAGTAAGAGAGTTATCTCTTTAATAAACCATTAAGAACAGCATTTCTTAGCCTTCTTATAAAGCAAGATTGAAAACTACAAAGTTTCACAGGCGGTGCGTTAATCCTGGCTCTCCAAGAAATCAAATCTCTAGATACATAAATATGTATTATAAGGAATGGTCTCACACAAGTGTAGAGGCTAAGTCCCAATCTGCAGAGTCCAGACAGTGTCCCAGTTGAGTTCTGAAAACCAAGAGACTGGTATAACCTTAGGAAGAGCCAGTTTTTCAGTTAGAATTCTGTTATTGAGAGAAAGGGAGGGGGCAGCCTTTCTGTTCAGATCTTTAAAGGAAGGGATGAATCCCACTCACATCATGGAGGGCGATCTGTTTTAATTAAATCCATTGATTTAAATGTTACTCTATCATAGACAATCACACAGAATAGTGCCTCACCAACTCTCTGGCACCATGTGATTCAGCCAAGCAGACAATTAAAATCTCATCATGCCCAGTAAGTGCAAACTTTTCCGGGACAGTATTCTTTTGAGAGATAACCAGAAACACATTTTATATCTATTTATTATATTCACCTTTTTCTGAACGTTGGATCTTTTATTTTTTGTTATTTTTTCACATATATTTTGATCATATTTTTTCCTCCCCCAACTCCTCCCCACCACCCAAACCATCCAACCTCATATTCTCTCAGAAAAACAAAATAATGAAAAACAAAAATCTAATACAGACAAAAAAATTATCAAAACGAAACAAAAAGCTCACAAAAAAGTAACAACAACAAAACAAAACAAATTCCCCCAATTGTTAGCAGTGTGTTATTAGGAGTGATTCTATTGCTATTTTGCTTCAGAATAATAATAGTAGTAGGTTTTCCCTTAGGGCCCATGACCTACCTAGTCCCAGATTCTTGGTCACTTTAATAGTTTCAAGTATGGCTCTGTACCCCATTTTTTAATAGGGTTACTTGCCTCTCTGGAGTTTAACTTCTTGAGTTCTTTGTATATATTGGATATTAGCCCTCTGTTGGATGTAGGGTTGGTAAAGATCATTTCCCAGTTAGTTGGTTGCCGCTTTGTCTTTTTGACAGTGTCTTTTGCCTTGCAAAAACTTTGTAATTTAATGAGGTCCCATTTGTCTATTCTTGATCTTAGAGCATAAGCTATTGGAGTTCTGTTCAGGAAATTCTCCCCTGTGCCCATATGTTCAAGGTTCTTCCCTAGTTTCCCTTCTATTAGTTTCATTCCTAGGCAAATGGTCAGATCTTGAAAATATCATCCTTAGTGAGGTAACCCAATCACAAAAGAACACACATGGTATGCAGTCACTGATAAGGGGATATTGACCCAGAATCTCGGAATACCCTAGACACAATCCGCATATCAATAGATTTCTAAGAAGATGGAAGGAGAGACCCCTGGTCCTGGAAAGACTGGATGTAGGGGAACGCCAGGACAGAGTAACGAGAGGGGGTTGAATGGAGAAAAGAGGGAGGGAAGGGGGCTTATGGGACTTTCGGGGAGGGAGGAAACGGGAAAGGGGAAGTGATTTGGAATGTAAATTAAAAAAATAAAATAAAATAAATAATAATAAAAAAAATAGTTTCAAGTATGGGTTCTATCTCATGGAGTGAATAGCAAATCCGATTTTATGCAATACAACGTATGCTCAAAAATACACTTCACATGCTTTGTTTTATAATAAACCAGGTCCCTCAACAAGAGCACTATTGACAGCTGGCTATCTACTGTGTGCCACAGAATATCTAGCTGCATCCCTGGCTTCTACTGGCTAAGTGTCCCACTGGATGCACTGGATGCCAACAGTAGCCTTCTACCTCAGTGTGCAGCTAAACATAATTTAAGCATTGCAAATGTATCCTAAGGGGAAAAACTGCCTGTCTAAAAACCGACATTCTGATTTGATACCTATTTGCTAGTAGTAGTGGTATCGTTAGAAAAACTGGGAGAGTGATTTTCTCCTACCCCCTGCCTGCCTTTTCTTTCAAGACAGGGTTTCTCTATGTACTTCTGGGTATCCTGGAGCTTGAATTGTAGGTTGTCCCTGGAACTCAGAGATTTGTCTGCCCCTGTCTGCTGAGTGCTGGGATTAAAGTATGCACAACCATGCCTGGCTTGAAGGATTTTCTTTCTTTTCTTTTTTAAATTTTATTTTATTTTCTAAGATTTTTTTTTACATTCAAAATCATTTCCCCTTTCCTGTTTCCTCCCTCCCCGAAAGTCCCATAAGCCCCCTTCCCTCCCTCTTTTCTCCATTCAACCCCCTCTCGCTTCTCTGTCCTGGCATTCCCCTACATCCAGTCTTTCCAGGACCAGGGGTCTCTCCTTCCATCTTCTTGAAAATCTATTGATATGTGAATTGTGTCTAGGGTATTCTGAGAATCTGGGTTAATATCCCCTTATCAGTGACTGCATACCATGTGTGTTCTTTTGTGATTGGGTTACCTCACTAAGGATGATCTTTTCCAGTTCTGACCATTTGCCTAAGAATTTCGTGAATTCATTGTTTTTAATTGCAGAGTAGTATTCCATTGTGTAAATATACCGCATCTTCTGAATCCATTCCTCCATTGAGGGACATCTGGGTTCTTTCCAGCTTCTGGCTATTATAAATAAGGCTGCTATGAACATAGTGGAGCATGTGTCCTCATTGCATGCAGGGGAAGCCTCTGGGTATATGCCCAGGAGTGGTATAGCCAGATCCTCTGGGAGTGTCATGCCCAGTTTTCTGAGGAACCGCCAGACTGCTTTCAAGAGTGGTTGTTCCAGCTTGCAATCCCACTAGCAGTGGAGGAGTGTTCCTCTTTCTCCACATCCTCGCCAACAACTGCTGTCTCCTGTGTTTTTGATCTTAGCCATTCTGACTGGTGTGAGATGGAATCTCAGGGTTGTTTTGATTTGCATTTCCCTAATGACTAAGGATGATGAACATCTCTTTAGGTGCTTCTCAGTCATTAGATATTCTTCAGGTGAGAACTCTTTGTTTAGCTCTGTACCCCAATTTTTAATAGGGTTATTTGGCTCTCTGGAGTTTAACTTCTTGAGTTCTTTGTATATATTGGATATTAGCCCCCTGTTGGATGTAGGGTTGGCAAAGATCTTTTCCCAGTTTGTTGGTTGCCGCTTTGTCCTTTTCAGAGTGTCCTTTGACTTACAGAAACTTTGTAATTTTATGAGGTCCCATTTGTCAATTCTTGATCTTAGAGCATAAGCTATTGGAGTTCTGTTCAGGAAATTTTCCCCTGTGCCCAATCTAGTTTCAGTGTGTCTGGTTTTATGTGGAGGTCCTTTTCCACTTGGAATTGAGCTTAGTGCAAGGAGATAAGAATGGGTCAATTTGCATTCTTCTGCATGTTGACCTCCAGTTGAGCCAGCACCATTTGTTGAAAAGGCTATCTTTTTTCCACTGGATGGTTTTAGCTCCTTTGTCAAAGATCAAGTGACCATAGGAGTGTGGATTCATTTCTGGGTCTTCAATTCTGTTCCATTGATCTACATGCCTGTCACTGTACGAATACCATGCGGTTTTTAACACTATTGCTCTGTAGTACGGCTTGAGGTCCGGGATAATGATTTCCCCAGAGGTTCTTTTACTCTTGAGAATAGTTTTAGCTATTCTGGGTTTTCTGTTATTCCAGATGAATTTTTGAATTGCTCTTTCTAACTCTATGAAGAATTGAGTTGGGATTTTGATGGGGATTGCATTGAATCTGTATATTACTATTGGTAAGATGCTCATTTTTACTATATTAATCCTGCCGATCCATGAGCATGGCAGATTTTTCCATCTTCTGAGGTCTTCTTCAATTTCTTCTTCAGAGACTTGAAGTTCTTGTCATACAGATCTTTCACTTATTTGGTTAGAGTCACGCCAAGATACTTTATATGGTTTGTGGCTATCGTGAAGGGTATCATTTCTCTTACTTCTTTCTCAGCCTGCTTATCCTTTGAGTCTAGGCAGGCTACTGACTTGCTTGAGTTGATTTTATATCCGGCCACTTTGCTAAAGTTGTTTATCAGCTGTAGGAGTTCTCTGGTGGAGTTCTTTGGGTCGCTTAAGTATACTACCATAATGTCTGCAAATAGTGATAGTTTGACTTCGTCCTTTCCAATTTGTATCCCTTTGACCTCCTTTTGTTGTCTAATTGCTCTAGCTAGAACTTCAAGTACTATATTGAAAAGATATGGAGAGAGAAGGCAGCCTTGTCTAGTCCCTGATTTTAGTGGGATTGCTTCAAGTTTCTCTCCATTTAGTTTGATGTTGGTTACCAGTTTGCTGTAAATTGCTTTTACTATGTTTAGATATGGGCCTCGAATTCCTGATCTTTCCAAAACCTTTAGCATGAAAGGATGCTGAATTTTGTCAAATGCTTTCTCTGCATCTAATGAAATGACTATGTGTTTTTTTTCTTTGAGATTGTTTATGTAGTGGATTACATTGATGGACTTCCTTATATTGAACCATCCCTGCATCCCTGGGATGAAGCCTACTTGATCGTGGTGAATGATTGTTTTGATGTATTCTTGGATTCGGTTGGCAAGAATATTATTGAGTATTTTTGCATCGATATTCATAAGAGAGATTGGCCTGAAATTCTCTTTCTTTGTCGGATCTTTGTGTGCTTTTGGTATTAGCGTAATTGTGGCTTCATAGAATGAGTTGGGTAGTGTTCCTTCTGTTTCTATTTTGTGGAATAGTTTGAAGAGTATTGGTGTTAGGTCTTCTTTGAAGGTCTGATAGAATTCTGCACTAAAACCATCTGGACCTGTGCTTTTTTTGGTTGGAAGACTTCCAATGACAACTTCTATTTCTTCAGGGGTTATAGGATGGTTTAGATGGTCTATTTGATCCTGATTTAATTTTGGTATTTGGTATTTGTCTAGGAAATTGTCCATTTCCTCGAGATTTTCTAGTTGTGTTGAATACAGGCTTTTGTAGTAGGATCTGATGATTTTTTGAATTTCCTCAGTTTCTGTTGTTATAGCTCCCTTTTCATTTCTGATTTTGTTAATTTGGATACTGTCTCTGTGCCCTCTGGCTAGTCTGGCTAAGGGCTTATCTATCTTGTTGATTTTCTCGAAGAACCAACTCCTAGTTTTGTTGATTCTTTGTATGGTTTTATTTGTTTCTACTTGATTGATTTCAGCCCTGAGTTTGATGATTTCCTGCCTTCTACTCCTCTTGGATGTATTTGCTTCTTTCTGTTCCAGGGCTTTCAGGTGTGCCATTAAGCTGCTAGTGTATGCTGTCTCCCGTTTCTTTTTGGCAGCATTCAGGGCTGTGAATTTTCCTCTTAGCACTGCTTTCATTGTGTCCCATAAATTAGGATATGTTGTGCCTTCATTTTCATTAAATTTTAAAAAGTCTTTGATTTCTTTCTTTATTTCCTCCTTGACCAAGTTATCATTGAGTAGAGCATTGTTCAGCCTCTATGTGTATGTGGGTTTTCTGTTGTTTTTGTTGCCATTGAAGACCACCCTTATTCCATAGTGATCTGATAGGAGGCATGGGATTAGTTCGATCTTCTTATATCTGTCGAGGTCTGATTTGTGACCAATTATATGGTCAATTTTGGTGAAGGCACCATGAGGTGCTGAGAAGAAGGTGTATTCTTTTGCTCTAGGATGAAATGTTCTATATATATATCTGTTAGTTCCATTTGGTCCAAGGCTTCAATTAGATTCACTGTGTCCCTGTTTAGTTTCTGCTTTCCTGAACGATCCATTTCAGAGAGTGGGGTGTTGAAGTAACCCACAATTATTGTGTGAGGTGCAATGTGTGCTTTGAGCTTTAGTAAAGTTTCTTTTACGAATGAGGGTCCCCTTGCATGTGGAGCATAGATATTCAGAATTGAGAGTTCTTCTTGGTGGATTTTTCCTTTGATCAGTATGTAGTGTCCTTCTGTGTCTTTTTTGATGACTTTAGGTTGAAAATCAATTTTATCTGATATTAGGATGGCTACTCTGGCTCGTTTCTTGGGACCATTTTCTTGTAAAATTGTTTTCCAGCCTTTTACTCTGAGGTAGTGTTTGTCTTTGACACTGAGGTGTGTTTCCTTCACACAGCAAAATGCTGGGTCCTGTTTACATATCCAGTCTGTTAGTCTATGTCTTTTTATTGGGGAATTGAGACCATTGATATTAAGAGAGATTAAGGCATAGTGATTATTGCCCCCTGCTGTTCTTAACGCTATCTTTATGTTTGAGTGGTTATGTACTTTTGCGTTTGATTCAAGAAGGTTATTATCTCATTTTGTCCAGGGTGTTGTTTCTCTCCTTGTATTGGCAGTTTCCACCTATTATCCTTTGCAGGGCTGGGTTTGTGGAAAGATATTGTGTAAATTTGGTTTTATCATGGAATATCTTGGTCTCTCCATCTATGGTGATTGAGAGTTTTGCTGGGTATAGTAGTCTAGGCTGGCATTTGTGTTCTCTTAGTGTCTGCATGAGATCTGCCCAGGATCTTCTGGCTTTCATAGCCTCTGGTGAGAAGTCTGATGTGATTCGGATAGGTCTTCCTTTGTATGTTTCTTGGCCTTTTTCTCTTACTGCTTTTAATAATCTTTCTTTGTTTAGTACATTTGGTGTTTTGATTATTATGTGACGGGAGGTATTTTTGTTCTGGTCCAGTCTGTTTGGAGTTCTGTAGGCTTCTTGTACATTCATCGGCATCTCTCTCTTTAGATTAGGGAAGTTTTCCTCCATAATTTTGTTGAAGATATTTACTGGCCCTTTAAGTTGCAAATCTTCATTCTCATCTATCCTTAGGTTTAGTCTTCTCATTGTGTCCTGGATTTCCTGGATGTTTTGGGTTACACGTTTTTTGCATTTTGCATTTTCTTTGACTGTTGTGTCAATGCTTTCTATGGTATCTTCAGCACCTGAGATTCTTTCTTCCATCTCTTGTATTCTATTGTTGATGTTTGCATCTATGACTCCTGATTTCTTCCCAAGGTTTTCTATCTCCAAAGTTGTCTCCCTTTGTGATTTCTTAGTTGTTTCTACTTCCTTTTTTAGATCCTGGATGGATTTTCTCAGATCCTTCACTTGTTTGTTTGTATTTTCCTGTATTTCTTTAAGGTATTTTTGAGTTTCCTCTTTCAGGATTTCTGCCTGTTGACCCAAGTTCTCCTGTATTTCTCTAAGCGATTTTTGTGTTTCCTCCTCATGGGCTTCCATCTGTTGATCCATCGTCTCCTGCATTTCTTTAAGCAATTCTCGTGCTTCCTTTGTAAGGGCATCTATCCGTTGATTCATTACTTTAAGCAATTTTTGTGTTGCCTCCCTATGGGCATCCATCTGTTGACCCATATTCTTCTGCATTTCTTTATGCAATTTTTGTGATTCCTTTGAAAGTGCCTCTACCCATTGATTCATTTCTTTAAGCAATTTTTGTCTTGCCTTCTTGTGGGCCTCCATCTGTTGACCCATGTTCTCCTGGATTTCTCTAAGCGATTTTTGTATTTCCTTTGTAAGGGCTTCTAACCGTTGATTCATGATCTCCTGTAATTCTTTATGAGATTTATTTGTGTTCTTCTTGAAATCCTCTAATAGCATCATGAGAAGTGATTTTAAATCCAGATCTTGTCTTTCGGGTGTGGTGGGGTATCCAGGACTTGCTGCTGTTGGAGAGTTGGGTTCGGATGGTGCCATATTACTTTGATTTCTGTTAGTAACGTTCCTACATTTGCCTTTTGTCATCTGGTTACCTCTGGTGTTAGTTGGTCCTGCTGTCACTGGCTTTTGGTTGGACCTCCTGTGAGCCTGCAAAGCTATTTCTGACCCCCCCCCCCGGATTCCCCTGGCACCGATTTCTGGGGCCTGCCCTGCTCCTGAGTGATTTTGGAGCCCTGATGTGCCTTGCCCCAAGTGATGTTATATTGGGAAGTCCCTGCACATCCAAAGGCTCAGCGTAGTGGATTCCCGGAGCAGAGGTCGCCAAAGGGAGGCTGGTAGGCTCCCACGCTGTGTGGGAGTGTGTGATCTCTCCCAGAGCGGGGTTGGGGGGAAGGGGGTTCCTCTGCAGGGCAGAAGTCCCACAGCAGAGCTGGCGTGTCGGTTACTGCAGACCTGCCCAGCTCTTGGGAGCAGGGTACACACAAGCTGCCTGAGACCCAAGTGATATTATGCCTGTCTGTCCCTGAGCCTGGAGGTACCAATTCTTGAAGGATTTTCTTAAACCCATGTCTTTATTTTTCTGTAACCATTGTGTAATCATGTATATGATAGTGTAACCATGGTATGTGCACTATTTAAGGGGAGATATGAGCACATATCTACTCACTGGAGACAGGGAACCAATGACCAACCAAAGTAGTGATTCCAATACACTGTACCTTATTGAATCAATGAGCCTATTAGTTGTCATAGGAGACATACAGTGAGGAATGTAAATCCAATAATTACGTGGAAGCCGTGAAGCCCTGTTGCTATAAAGAATTGGATCCATAAATTCTACCTAAGATAGAAAATGTTTCGAAATATTCTGAGGCTTGTAGTATAGTGAAGTATAGCCCTCATATAATGGTAATTAGGAAGGCTTGATTTATATGGTTATGTTTTTCCTCTATTAAGGTATGATGGGCTCATGTGATTGAGTGATATCATGTAATACCTGATGTAGGAAGTACTGATGTATTTAGAAGTGGGTCATCTAGTGGATTAAGAGGTGTAATAATTGTTGGTCAGCAGGCTCTGAGGTCATGTGTCAGTGCTAGACTGGAGTGGTAAAATGCTCAGAAGAAACCAGCGAAGAAAAATACTTCAGAAATAATAAATAAAATTATTCCATATCGAAGTCCTTTTTGTACAATAGGAGTATGGTGGCCTTGATATGTTCCTTTGAGGATGATATGTCATCATCATTGGTATATTGTAAGAATATTTACTAGAAGACCTATAGATAGAAGTGTAATTGGGGGGCTGGAGAGATGGCTTAGAGGTTAGGAACACTGACAGCTCTTCTGGAGGTCCTGAGTTCAAATTCCAGCAACAACATGGTGGCTCATAATCATCCATAATGAGATCTGATGCCCTCTTCTGGGGTGTCTGAAGACAGCTACAGTGTACTTACATATACTAAATAAATAAATTAAAAAAAAGAAGTGTAATTGAATTGTAGTGAAATCATATTACTAGACCAGATGTTAGTAAAAGGGCTGAGAAGGCTCCTGTCAATAGTCATGGGCTTGGATTAACTATGTGATATGCATGGGTCATTATGTGTTACCATGTAAATATAGGCTTACTAGTAGAGTGAATATGTAAGCTTGAATTAGAGTTATGGCAAATTCTAGAACTGTGAGTAGAAGTAAAATGATAAATGTAATGGTAGTGGTTGGTGGGCTGATATTTATTAGTACTAAGGTGGCTCCTCCAATTAAGTGTATTAATAAGTGACCTGCAGTGATATTGGCTGTTAGTCAGACTGCTAGTGCTATGGATTGAATAAATAGGCTGATTGTTTCAATAATAATTAGTATAGGAATTAGTGAAATAGGAGTTCCTTGTGGAAGAAAATGAGCTAGGGAACTTTTTAGTTTGTGTCAAAATCCTAGGATTTTAACTCCTGCTTATAATGGGATTGCAATACTTAAATTTATAGATAGTTGAGTAGTGGGTGTAAATGTATGTGGAAGAAGGCCTAGGTTTGTAGATCCAACAAACATAATTAAGGATACAATTATTAGTGCTCAAGTTTTTCCTTTTGGTGTATGAGTTAATATTATTTGTTTAATAATAAGTTTAATTAGTCAATGTTGGAATGAATGGTGGCGATTGCTGATTAAGCGTTTCGATGATGAAAATAGTATAGATGGGAATATAATGATGGTTACAACAATTGGTAAACTTATTACTGTAGGAGTAATGAAAGAGGCAAATAGATTTTTGTTCATTTTGATTCTCAAGGCTTGTTTTTTGTGTTGAAAAACTTTTTGGTGATGGGGATGCTGGGAAAGCTTGTGAAGAAATTTTTAATTGAAATAAAATAGAGTAATTATTGATGAAATAATGGTAATAAATCATGTGAATGTGTCTAGTTGTGGCATATCACTATGGAGATTTAAGTTCTCTAACTTAAAAAGTCTAAGCTTCACAGTGAGTTTAAATTATTGAAGCTGATCAATTTTCAAAATATTTTAGTGGTACTATTTCAAATACAATAGGTATAAAACTATGATTAGACCTGCAAATTTCAGAGCATTGGCCATAGAATAGTCCTGGGCGATTTGATGTTACTGTGGCCTGGTTTAGGCATCCTGGAATTGCATCAGTTTTTAGTCCTAGTGATGGTACAGCTCATGAATGAAGTACGTCTTCAGATGAGATTAATATACGAATTGGGCGTTCTATTGGTAGCACTACTCCATTGTCGACTTCAAGGAGTTGAAGTTCACCTGGTTTTAGATCATTTGTTGGAATCATATAAGAATTAAAGCATAAGTCTTCATAGTCAGTATATTCATAGTTTCAATATCATTGATGACCCACGGTTTTTACTGTTAACGTGGGGTTATTAATTTCATTTATCATATACAAAACTTGTAGTGAAGGGAGAGCGATTAGGATAAAAATAACTGCTGGTAAAATAGTTCAAATTGTTTCTACTTCTTGAGCATCTATTGTGCTTGTATGTGTTAATTTGTTATTAATATGAGTGAGATAATATAAAGTACTATGGAGCTGATGAGAAATACAATTATTAACGTGTGGTCATGAAAACTCATTACTTCTTCTATAATAGGAGATGTAGCATCTTGTAAGCCTAATTGAAATGGATAAGTCATATAAGATATATAAATTTAAGTCTATAATTTAACCTTGACAAAGTTATATAATTATTTTACTAATATCTCATTGAGAAAAACATACAGGCTATGAGATTGGCTTAAAACCAGTTTTAGGGGGTTCTATTCCTTCCTTTCTTATTTAACTTTTACATAGGAAGGTTCTTTGAATGTATGGTAAGGTGGTGGACATCCATGTAGTCATTCTAAGTTTGTTGAGGAGTAAGAAACTGATAATACTTCTCATTTAGAGGCAAAGACTTCTCAGATTATAAAAATTATTACAAGTATAGCTGTTAATGAAATAAATGATCCTATAGAAGAGACTGTGTTTCATGTAGTATAGGCATCTGGATAATCAGAGTAGCATTGAGAGGTATTCCTGATAGACCTACAAAATGTTGAGGGAAAAATGATATATTTACCCCTACAAATATAATGGACTTCTGTTCATGTATTATCTAGAGTATAACTTGAAAATAGAGGAAATCAGTGGACAAATCCATAATAGCGAATACTGCTCCTATAGATAGTATGTAGTGAAAGTAAGCTACTACATAATATGTGTCATGAAGTACAATATCAAGTGAGGAGTTTGATATGACAATTCCAGTTAGTCCACCTAGTAAATAGGAAAATAAAGCCTAGAGCTCATAGTATAGCTAGCTGGTGATCATTTATTATTACTGCCATGTATTGTTGCAAGTCAACCAAATACTTTTACACCAGTTGGAATAGCAATAATTATTGTAGCGGATGTGAAGTAAGCTCATTTGTCTATGTCTAAGCCAATTGTAAACATGTGATGTGCTCATACAATAAATTCTAAGAAACCAATTGCGATTATAGCTCATACTATCTACCCAAATGGTTCTTTTTTTTCCAGAAAAATAAGTAACTACATGTGAGATAATGCCAAATCCTGGAAGGATAAGAATATAGACTTCAGGGGGTCCAAAATCAAAATAGATGTTGATAAAGGATAGGGTCTCCACCTCCTGCAGGATGGAAGAAGGTTGTATTTAGATTATGGTCTGTCAATAGCATCATAATTCCTGCTTCTAATACTGGGAGTGAAAGTAGAAGCAGGACAGCTGTAATTAGTACAGATCAGATGAATAATAGTGTTTGATATTGAATTATAGCTGGTGGTTTTATATTAATAATAGTTGTAATAAAATTAATAGCTCCTAAAATAGATGATACACAGCTAAGTGTAAGGAGAAAATTGTTAAATCTACTGATACTCCAGCACGAGCTAAGTTTCCAGCTAGAGGTGGGTACACTGTTCACCCTGTTCCTGCTTCTGCTTCTACTATTGATGATGCCAAGAGAAGTAGAAATGATGGGGAAAGACGTCAGAAACGTTTTATTTATTCGTGGAAATGCTATATCAGGGGCTCCAATTATTAGTGGTACAAGTCAATTTCCAAAGCCTCCAATTATTATTGGTATTACTATAAAGAAAATTATAACAAATGCATGGGCAGTAAAGATAACATTATAAATTTGGTCATCTTCTAGAAGTGCACCTGGTTGTCCTAATTCAGCTCTGATTAGGATGCTTAGTGCTGTTCCTACTGTTCCTGCTCAAGCACCAAATAATAGGTATAGGGTACCAATATCTTTATGGTTAGTTGAAAACAGTCCATGATTTATGAACATAGGTAAGATGGCTGAGTAAGCATTAGACTGTAAATCTAAATACAGAGGCTTAAATCCTCTTTTTAGCAAAGCCTTAAGGTGTTAGTCATGTTGAATTGCAAATTCGAAAGAGTAGAGAACATTTTACTAAGGCTTCTCCCACCCCTTTTCTGATAGGTGGGAGAAGAAGATTGAAGCCAGAAAAAGGGTATTTAGCTGTTAGCTAAATTTTCATAAGTTTAACTCCTGCCAATCTAGTAAAGGTCTTAGCTTAATTAAAGCAATTGATTTGCATTCAATAGATGTAGGATATAGTCTTACAGTCCTTAACAGAAGTTAAACTTGTTCGTTTTCTTAGGGCTTTGAAGGCTCTTGGACTGCTATATCCTAAACTTCTATATGATTAGTTGGGGTGAGAGTGGGAGGGTTAATGTACTAAGAATAGTTAGTGAAGGAAAAATAATATTGTATTTAGGGTTTGTGTGACATGTTAATATCTTGGAGTTATTATTGGTTGGAAATATTGTTAGGTGAGGTTGAATAAATTAGGTGAGTATAAAAGAATAAGTTTAGTAGTGCCATTATGGCTATTGATGTTGCTAAGATCAGGCAATTGTTTTTTAGAAGTTCTGTAATTATGACTCATTTTGGCAAAAAGCCTGTTAGTGGAGGAAGGCCTCCTAGGGACAGGAGAATTAGGGAAATTATTGTTAGAATTGATGGTATTTTGTTTCATTATAGTGAAATTGAGTTAATTGTCATGGAGGAAACAGATATTAATGCTAAAAATATTAGGATTATGAGGATAATATAAATTATTAAGATTAGTAAAGTAAGGGTTGGATTATATGGGAGAATTGCTATTATTCATCCTATATCAGCAATTGATGACTATGCTATACTTTTTCCATATTTGTGTTTGGTTTAATCTGCCTCATGCTCCTATGAAGATTGATGTAATTGCGAGAATGAAAATAATAATAGGGTCTAGGAGTTGATAAATTTGAAACAGGATTGACAGGGGAGCAATTTTTTGTCACGTAAGGAGAATTAATTCTATGTATAGTGGGATGCCTTGGGTTACTTCAGGGAGTCAGAAATGGAATGGAGCTAGGCCAAGTTTTATTGAAAGTGAAATTATGTTATGTTAAGTAGAACAGTATTTGTGCGTTGTTGGAATGTTCATATTCCTAGTTGTTTTTAATTAAGTACAATAGCTAATAAAGTAATTATTGAGGCTGTTTCTTGTGTAACAAAGTATTTTGTTGCAGCTTCAGTTGATCGTGGGTTATTTTTATTTTTATTTTATATTTTATTATTATTTTTTTGCTTGTTGTTGTTTTATTTCAATACAAGCAGCTCTGGGAGGCCTATAGCTTGCTATATGGGCCAAACTGGCCTTGAACTCACAGAGATCCACTTTTCTCAGCCTCCTGAGTTCTGAGCATTAATACATATACCCCTATATCCAGATATTTTTTAATTTTATTAAATATTTGCTTTATTGACATTTCAAATGGTATCCCCTTTCCTCGTTTCCCCTCCAAAAGCCCCCTATCCCATCCCCCTCCCCTCTGTTCACCAACCCTCCCACTCCTGCTTCCCTGTCCTGGCATTCCCCTACACTGGGGCATTGAGCCTTCACAGGACCAATGGCCTCTCCTCTCTTTGATGTCCGATAAGGCCATCCTCTGCTACATATGGAGTTGGAGCCATGGACCATTCCATGTGTACTCTTTGGTTGGTGGTCTAGTTCCTGGGAGCTCTGGATTTTTTTTTGTTTTTTTATTAATAGTGGAACAATTGCTAGAAGGCTTAGGTCTAGTTCTACTCATATTAGTAATAGATTAGTGCTAGATATTGTGATTATTGGGCCTATGAAGATAGTAAAATAAATAATAATAAGGGTAATAGGGTTTATTAGTATGGGAAGGATTTAAACAAACATTTTTGGGGTGTGAACCTGATAGCTTAATTAGCTGACCTTACTATGTTAGGATGAGGTGTGTAAGTAGTATGGAGAATTTTGAATTCTTAGGGGTAGGTTCAATTTCTATTACCTTAAAAATAAGAGGATTTAAACCTCCATAATTTACTCTATCAAAGTAACTCTTTTATCAGACATATTTCTATATATGTGGTGGGATGCTTGCTATAAAGACAGGTAAGGAGATATGTCACATGCAGAATGCTAGTGTTAATGGTAGAAAGTTTTTTCATAGGATATGTATGAGTTGATCATAATGGAGGTGTGGGTATAATGCTCAGACTCATAGGAATGTTGTTGACAGTAGTAGTGTTTCTGTTATAAAATTAATTGAGTAGAGTTCTGGAAAACTAATGTTATGTAATGGGCCTAGAAAGACAATGGATGTGAGGGCATTTATTAGAATGATGTTGGTCCGCCATCTTTGCTCTGGCGACAGAGCAGACAGGGACTCCAGGTACACAGAGATATCCCGAGTATAACATCGCTTGGGACACAGCCTGCTAGGGTGCTGCCTGCGCCCAAGAGCTGGGTAGCTCTGTGGTCATCTGTGCGCCAGGTCTGCTATGGGACATCTGCCCTGCAGAGTGACCCACGCCTAGAGGGAGCACAGCAGCCTCCACCCTCTTTGCTCCGGTGATAGACCAGACAGGGACTTCAGGTACACAGAGATATCCCAAGTATAACATCACTTGGGGCAAGGCACACCAGGGCTCCAATGACACCCAGGAGCAGGGCAGCCCCTCAGCAATCTGTGCCAGGGGAAACCCGGTCATTGAGGGGTGCGGAAATAGCCTGGCAGGCTCACAGGAGGTTCAAGCACTAGCCAGTGATAGCAGGACCAACTAACGCCAGAGATAACCAGATGGCAAAAGGCAAACATAGGAATGTTACTAACAGAAACCAAAGCAATATGGCACCATCCGAACCCAACTCTCTGACAGCAGCAAGTTCTGGATGCCACAACACACCAGAAAGGCAAGATTTGGATTTAAAATCACTTCTCATGATGCTATTAGAGGATTTCAAGAAGGACATAAATAAATCTCTTAAAGAAGTACAGGAGAACATGAATCAACAGGTAGAAGCCCTTACAAAGGAAACACAAAAATCGCTTAAAGAAATTAAGGAAAATATGGGTCATCAGATAGAAGCCCATAAAGAGGAAACACAAAAATTGCTTAAAGAAATACAGGAGAACTTGGGTCAACAGGCAGAAGTCCTGAAAGAGGAAACACAAAAATATCTTAAAGAATTACAGGAAAACACAAACAAACAAGTGAAGGAACTGAGCAAATCCATCCAGGATCTAAAAATGGAAGTAGAAACAACTAAGAAGTCACAAAGGGAGACAACTATGGAGACAGAAAATCTTGGGAAGAAATCAGGGGTCATAGATGCAAACTTCAATAATAGAATACAAGAGATAGAAGAAAGAATATCAGATGCTGAAGATACCATAGAAAGCATTGACACAACAGTCAAAGAAAATGCAAAATGCAAAAGCATGTAACCCAAAACATCCAGGAAATCCAGGACACAAAGAGAAGACCAAACCTAAGGATTATAGGTATAGATGAGAGTGAAGATTTGCAACTTAAAGGGCCAGTAAATATCTTCAACAAAATTATGGAAGAAAACTTCCCTAACCTAAAGAGAGAGAGAGATGTCCATGAACATACAAGAAGCCTACAGAACTCCAAAAAAACCGGAGCAGAACAGAAAGTCCTCCCGTCACATAATAATCAAAACACCAAATGTACTAAACAAAGAAAGAATATTAAAAGCAGTAAGAGAAAAAGGCCAAGTAACATATAAAGGAAGACCTATCAGAATTATATCAGACTTCTCACCAGAGATTATGAAAGCTAGAAGATCCTGGGCAGATCTCAATGCCAGCCCAGGCTACTATACCCAGCAAAACTCTCAATCACCATAGATGGAGAATTCAAGATATTCCATGATAAAACCAAATTTACACAATATCTTTCCACAAACTCAGCCCTGCAAAGGATACTAGGTGGAAATTGCCAATATAAGGAGGGAAACTACACTCTGGAAAAAACGAGATAGTAACCTTCTTTCATCAAACCCAAAAGAAGATAACCACTCAAACATAAAAATAACATCAAAAATAACAGGAAGCAATAATCACTATTCCTTAATCTCTCCTAATATCAATGGTCTCAATTCCCCAATAAAAAGACATAGACTAGCAGACTGGATACATAAACAGGACCCAACATTTTGCTGCATGCAGGAAACGCACCTCAGTGTCAAAGACAAACACTACCTCAGAGTAAAAGGCTGGAAAACAATCTTACAAGCAAACAAGCTGGAGCAGCCATCCTAATATTGGATAAAATTGACTTTCAACCTAAAGTCATCAAAAAAGACATGGAAGGACACTACATACTGTTCAAAGGAAAAATCCACCTAGAAGAACTCTCAATTCTGAACATCTATGCTCCAAATGCAAGGGCATCCTCATTTGTAAAAGAAACTTTACTAAAGCTCAAAGCACACATTGCACCTCACACAGTAATTGTGGGTGACTTCAACACTACACTCTCTGCAATGAATGGATCAGGAAAACAGAAACTAAACAGGGACACAGTGAAACTAATTGAAGCTTTGGACCAAATGGATTTAACATATATATATATATATATTCATCCTAAAGCAAAAGAATATACCTTCTTCTCAGCACCTCATGGTACCTTCTCCAAAATCGACCATATAATTGTTCACAAAACAGACCTCAACAGTTATAAGAAGACAGAACTAATCCTTTCAGATCACTATGGAATAAGGGTAGTCTTCAATAGAAACAAAAACAACAGAAAGCCCACATACATGTAGAAGCTGAACAATGGTCAAGGAAGAAATAAAGAAAGAAATTAAAGACTTTTTAAAATTTAATGAAAATGAAGACACAACATAGCCTAATTTATGGGGCACAATGAAAGCGGTGCTAAGAGAAAAACTCATAGCTCTGAGTGCCTCCAAAAAGAAACTGAAGAGAGCATACACTAGCAGCTTAATGGTACACCTGAAAGCCCTGGAACAAAAAGAAGCAAATACACCCAAGAGGAGTAGAAGACAGGAAATCATCAAACTCAAGGCTGAAATCAGTCAAGTAGAAACAAATAGAACCATACAAAGAATCAACAAAACTAGGAGTTGATTCTTTGAGAAACTCAACAAGATAAATAATCCCTTAGCCAGACTAACCAGAGGGCACAGAGACAGTATCCAAATTAACAAAATCAGAAATGAAAAGGGAGCTGTAACAACAGAAACTGAGGAAATTCAAAAAATCATCAGATCCTAGTACAAAAGCCTATATTCAACACAACTGGAAAATCTCGAGGAAATGGACAATTTCCTAGACAGATACCAAATACCAAAATTAAATCAGGTTCAAATAGACCATCTAAACAGTCCCATAACCTCTAAAGGCTTCCAACCAAAAAAAGCATAGGACCAGATGGTTTTAGTGCAGAATTCTATCAGACCTTCAAAGAAGGCCTAACACTCTTAAAACTATTCCACAAAATAGAAACAGAAGGAACACTACCCAACTCGTTCTATGAAGCCACAATTACGCTGATACCAAAATCACACAAAGATCTGACAAAGAAAGAGAATTTCAGACCAATTTCTCTTATGAATATCGATGCAAAAATACTCAATAAAATTCTTGCCAACTGAATTCAAGAACACATCAAAAGGATCATTCACCACCATCAAGTAGGTTTCATTCCAGGGATGCAGGGATGGTTCAATATAAGGAAGTCCATCAATGTAATCCACTACATAAACAATCTCAAAGAAAAAAAGCACATGGTTATTTCATTAGATGCTGAGAAAGCATTTGACAAAATTCAGCATCCTTTCATGCTAAAAGTCTTGGAAAGATCAGGAATTCGAGACCCATATCTAAACATAGTAAAAGCAATTTACAGCAAACTGGTAGCCAACATCAATCTAAATGGAGAGAAACTTGAAGCAATCCCACTAAAATCAGGGACTAGACAAGGCTGCCCTCTCTCTCCATATCTTTTCAATATAGTACTTGAAGTTCTAGCTAGAGCAATTAGACAACAAAAGGAGGTCAAAGGGATACAAATTGGAAAGTAAGAAGTCAAACTATCACTATTTGCAGATGGCATGACAGTATACTTAAGTGACACAAACAACTCCAGTAGAGAATTCCTACAACTGACAAACAACATCAGCAAAGTGGTTGGATATAAAATCAACTCAAACAAATCAGTAGCCTTCCTATAATAATAAGCAGGCTGAGAAAGAAATAAGAGAAATGATACCCTTCACGATAGCCACAAACAATATAAAGTATCTTGGTGTGACTCTAACCAAACAAGTGAAAGATCTGTATGACAAGAACTTCAAGTCTCTGAAGAAAGAATTTGAAGAAGACCTCAGAAGATGGAAAAATCTGCCATGCTCATGGATTGGCAGGATTAATATAGTAAAAATGACCATCTTGCCAAAAGCAATATACAGATTCAATGCAATCCCCATCAAAATGCCAACGCAATTCTTCATAGAGTTAGAAAGAGCAATTCAAAAATTCATCTGGAATAACAGAAAACCAAGGATAGCTAAAACTATTCTCAAGAGTAAAAGAACTTCTGAGGGAATCAGTATCCCGGACCTCAAGCTGTACTACAGAGCAATAGTGTTAAAAACTGCATGCTATTGGTATAGTGACAGGCATGTATATCAATGGAACAGAATTGAAGACCCAGAAATGAATCCACACTCCTATGGTCACTTGATCTTTGACAAAGGAGCTAAAACCATCCTGCGGAAAATAGATAGCCTTTTCAACAAATGGTGCTGGTTCAACTGAAGGTCAACATGCAGAAGAATGCAAATTGACCCATTCTTATCTCCTTGCACTAAGCTCAATTCCAAGTGGAAAAGGACCTCCACATAAAACCAGACACACTGAAACTAACGGAAAGGAAACTAGGGAAGCACCTTGAACATATGGGCACAGGGGAAAATTTCCTGAACAGAACTCCAATAGCTTATGCTCTAAGATCAAGAATTGACAAATGGGACCTCATAAAATTACAAAGTTTCTGTAAGTTAAAGGACACTGTCAAAAGGACAAAGCGGCAACGAACAAACTGGGAAAAGATCTTTGCCAACCCTACATCCGACAGGGGGCTAATATCCAATATATACAAAGAACTCAAGAAGTTAGACTCCAGAGAGCCAAATAACCCTATTAAAAATGGGGTACAGAGCTAAACAAAGAGTTCTCACCTGAAGAATATCTAATGGCTGAGAAGCACCTAAAGAGATATTCATCATCCTTAGTCATTAGGGAAATGCAAATCAAAACAACCCTAAGATTCCATCTCACACCAGTCAGAATGGCTAAGATCAAAAACACAGGAGACAGCAGTTGTTGGCATGGATGTGGAGAAAGAGGAACACTCCTCTACTGCTGGTGGGATTGCAAGCTGGTACAACCACTCTGGAAAGCAGTCTGGCGGTTCCTTAGAAAACCGGGCAAGACACTCCCAGAGGATCCTGTTATACAACTCCTGTGCATATACCCAGAGGCCTCCCTTGCATGCAGTAAGGACACATGCTCCACTATGTTCATAACAGCCTTATTTATAATAGCCAGAAGCTGGAAAGGACCCAGATGTCCCTCAATGGAGGAATGGATTCAGAAGATGTGGTATATTTACACAATGGAATACTACTCTGCAATTAAAAACAATGAATTCACGAAATTCTTAGGCAAATAGTCAGAACTTGAAAATATCATCCTTAGTGAGGTAACCCAATCACAAAAAGAACACACATGGTCACTGATAAGGGGAGATTAACCCAGAATCTTGGAATAACCAAGACGCAATTCACGTATCAATAGATTTCCAAGAAGATGGAAGGAGAGACCCCTGGTCCTGGAAAGACTGGATGTAGGGGAATACCAGGACAGAGAAGCGAGAGGGGGTTGAATGGGGAACAGGGGGAGGAAGAGGACTTATGGGACTTTCGGGGAGGGAGGAAACGGGAAAGGGGAAATAATTTGGAATGCAAATAAAAAAATATAGAAAATAATAATATAAAAAGATACTTAAAAAAAAGAACCAGGCATAATGGTACATGCTTCAATTCCAGCACTTGGGGAGCAGAGGCTGGTAGATCTCCATAGTGAGAACGCATCTCAAAATAACAATAAAAATGGATTAAAAATGCAAGTAATAGTTTCCTTTAGGAATATTTCAAGTATGATGTAAGATATATATATATATATATATATATACACACATATATATATGTGTATATATATATATATATGAGTTGTACACACAGTGTTTATACAGAAGGTAACCAATAAAATGGGTAATAAAATGGAATTTGATCAGTAGCTGTTTGGGTATGGGGATTACCACACAAACTGTTCAAATACCTATCTCAGTCAAACAGGTTTGGTTACTCAGCACCATACCCAACGACTGATCCATCAGGGACACAGACCAGACTCGGGAGCTAGCTGTGATACTGAGTTAAGTTCCTATAGGACTTTTAAGCCTAAACTATACAAATATCTGTGCCAAGTTACCCCATCAAATAGAATTTAGGGATAGAGTATTTCCTTAGAAACATGTCTCCGTTGCATACTTATTCTGTTCCCTTTGGTTGAAGTATTCAACTCTCCTGGGGACTTGCCTTGCCTAAAATTCACATCTTAACCTGCTAACCAGGTTGCCAGATACCCATGTGCATGTCTCTTTCTGTCAGGTAGGATGTCGGTTCCCAGAGAGATCTTGGGAACTTAAATTTTATTCGACCCCCTACTCAAAATGGAAGGTTTATTCCAAATAGCTGCTTATATTGATGCAGGTGTCTCTCTTACATTGGGGTCCATCCCAGGGGCAGCTTATAATGGCAAGAAACCATAAAAGCTCATACATAGGTGCAGGAAGTGCTACTGGGTAGTGGTCCAGGTTCAGGCTTTTTGAGGCTAACTATACAAAGCAGTTCTACTGACTGTTATTAAGATTGTTTTCCAAGAACACCAAAGTACAGAATATCCTAGTAACAGCAGTAACTGCACAAAATGGCAGGATAGGCAAGTGAAAATTACCTAGGCCTTAACAGTAGCCAGGCATGGTGGCACATGCCCTTAATCCCAGCACTTGGTAGGTGGATCTCTGAGTTCTAGGCCAGTCTGGTCTATATATAGAGTGAGTTCCACGACAGCCAGGGTTAGACAGAGAGACCCTTTCTGAAAAGCAAAATAAACAAACAACAAATGAAAAAGGAATTTGAACAATAAAAATAGTAATGCACTGTAACTTATACTGGCTGGTTATAAAATTAACTCAAATAAATCAGTAGCCTTTGTTTATACAAATGAAAATCATGCTGAGAAAGAAATTAGAAAAGCAACTCCCTTCCCAATAGCCACAAATAAATATATAAAATATTTTGGGGGTAAGTCTAATCAAAGAGGTGAAAGATCTGTATGACAACAATGTCAAATCTCTCAAGAAAGAAATCAAAGAAGATCTCAGAAAATGGAGATATCTCCCATGCTCATGGATTGGCAGAATATAGTAAAAATGGCCATCCTACCAAAAGTAATCTACAGATTCAACACAATTCCCATCAAAGTCCAATACAGCTCTTCAAAGATATGGATAGAGCAATTCTCAAACTCATCAGGAAAAGCAAAAAACAAAACAAAGCAAAACAGAATAGTGAAAACAATTCTTAACAATAAAAGAACTTCTGGAAGAATCACCATCCCTGACCTCAAGCTATACTATAGAGCAAAAGTGATAAAAACTGCCTGGTGTTGGTACAGAGACAGACACATGGATCAATGGAATAGAATTGAAGACCCAGAAATAAAATCACACACGTAGGGACACTTGATCTTTGACAAAGAAACCAAAAAATATAAAATGGAAAAAAGAAAGCATCTTCAATAAATGGTGCTGGTCTAACTGGCAGTCTGTATGTAGAAAAATGAAAATAGATCCACATTTTTCATCTTGCACAATGCTCAAGACCATGTGGGCCAAGGACCTCGATATAAAAATCAGACACACTGAATCTAATAAAAGAGAAAGTGGGAAAGAGCCTTGAACTCTTTGGTACAGGGGGAAATTTCCTAAACAGAACTTCAATGGCCCATGCTCTAAGATCAAGAATTGATAAATTGAACCTCATGAAATGGGAAAGCTTCTATAAGGCAAAGGATATAGTCAATAGGACAAATTGGCGACGTAATTGGGAAAAAACTTCACTAACCCCACATCTGATAGAAGGCTAATATCCAAAATATATAAAGAACTCAAGAAGCTAACCACCTAAAACCAAACAACCCAATCAAAATGGGGTATAGAACTAAAGAGAGAATTCACAACAGAGGAATCTCAAATGGCTGAGAAGCACCTAAAGAAATGTTCAAAGTTCTTAGTGATCAAGGAAATAGAAATCAAAATGACCCTGATCTTATACCAATCAGAATGGCTAAGATCAAAACCTCAGGTGATAGCACATGCTGGTGAGGATGTGGAGAAAGAGGAACACTCCTCCATTGCTGGTGGGATTGCCAACTGGTATAACCACTGTGGAAATCAATCTGGAGGTTCCTCAGAAAATTGGAAATAGATCTACCTGAAGATCCAGCTATACCACTCTTGGGAATATATCCAAAAGATGCCCCACCATACCACAGGGGCACGTGTTCCATTATGTTCATAGCAACCTTATTTTTGTTATAGCCAGAAGCTGCAAACAACCCAGATGTCCCACAACAGAAGAATGGATACAGAAAATGTGGTTCATTTACACAATGGAATACCACTCAACTATTAATGAGGATATCCTGAGTTTTGCAGAAAAATGGATGGAACTAGAAAAATATTATCCAGAGTGAGGTAACTCAGACCCAAAAGGGCATGCATGATATATACTCACTAATAAGTGGATATTAGCAAAACCAAAAAAAAAAAAAGTACAGAATTCTCAGGATACAATCCACAGAACTCAAAAAGGTTAACAAGCTGATGGGCTCAAGTGAGGAGGCCTCAATCCCACTTGGGAGGGAGAAGAAAGCTATCACAGGAGTGGGGAGGGAGGGACCTGGGTGAGAAAGGGGCCAGGGAGGGGGAGAGGGGAACCTGATCAGGTATTGGGTGGGGGAACAGGACTGAAGCCCTGAGGGCCAGGAGAAAGAATGGAAACAGGTAACATCGGTAGGTAGGAGGTGGGGGGACCCTCCAGAATGTTCCAGAGACCTGGGAGGTGAGAGACTCTCAGGACTCAAAGGGAGGGACCTTAGATCAAATGCCCTAGAGTGGGGAGAGGGAACTTGTAGAATCCACCTCCAGCAGAAAGACAGGGCATCAAGTGAGGGATGGGATTGCCATCCCACAGTCAAAACTCTGACCTACAATTGTTCCTGTCTGAAAGAACTGCAGGGATGGAAATGGAGAAGAGAGTGAGGAAAAGGAGGTCCAGCGACAGGCTCAAATTGGGATCCAGCTCAAGGGGAGGCTCCAAGACCTGACACTATTACTGAGGCTATGGAGCACTCACAAAAAGGGACCTATCATGACTGTCCTTCAAAAGACTCAACAAGCATCTGGAAGAGTCAGATGCAGGTATTTACACCCAACCAATGGACAGAAGCTGCTGAACCCTATGATTGAATTAGGGAAAAGCTGTAAGAAGCCAAGGAGGAGGGTGACCCTGTAGGAGGACCAGCAGTCTCAACTAACCAGGACCCCTGCGATCTCTCAGACATTGGACTACCAATCAGGCAGCATACACCAGCTGATATGAGGCCCCCCCAATACATATATAGCAGAAGACTGCTGGGTCTGGACTCAGTCAGAGAAGCACTTAACCCTCAAGAGACTGGAGGCCCCAGGGAATGGGAAGGTCTGGCAGGGTGAGGGGAGGGGGTGGGTGGGGACATCCTTCTGGAGACAGAGGGGTTGGGAAGGAGGTATGGAATGTGGAACCGTCAGAGGGTGGATTGAGGCGGGGATAAAATCTGGACAGTAAAAAAAAAATGAAATAAAATTTAAAAAAGGAATAAAGTATACATTCATGTGTCCTCACTGGTGTAAAAAAAAAAAAATTGAGCAAGGGTGAGCGGCGCCACGGAGAGTGCCCTCCGCCATCTTTGCTCCAGTGACTGGGAAGTTGGGACAGCCAGGTTCTGAGACAGACAGGCATAATATCGCTTGGGTCTCGGGCGGCTTGTGTGTATGCGGCTCCCAAGTGCGGGGCCGAGCTGCAGTGACCAGCTCTGCTGTGGGACTTCCTCCTGGCAGAGGGACCCCGCACTGGGCGGGAGCCTACCAGCTTTCCTTCCGCGACCTCTGTTCCCGCAGACTGCACTGAAGCAAGAGGTACCCAGGCTCTCCCCAATATAACATCACTTGGGACACGGCCTGTTGGGGCTTCCGTCTGCGCCCGAGAACGGGTCAGCGCTGTGGTCGTCTGGGTGCCAGATCGGCAGGCCATCGCGTCTGCAGGGTGAGCGGCGCCACGGAGAGTGTGCAGAGTGCCCTCCGCCATCTTTGCTCCAGTGACTGGGAAGTTGGGACAGCCAGGTTCTGAGACAGACAGGCATAATATCGCTTGGGTCTCGGGCAGCTTGTGTGTATGCGGCTCCCAAGTGCTGGAGTAACCAGCAGTAACCAGCGCGCCAGCTCTGCTGTGGGACTTCTGCCTGGCAGAGGGACGCCCCCTCCCCCCCCAGGAGAGATCACACACCCCTGCACAGGGCAGGAGCCTACCAGCCTCCCTTTGGCTACCTCTGCTCCAGGAATCCACTAGGCTGAGCCTTTGGATGTGCAAGGCCTCCCCAATATAAGATCACTTGGGGCAAGGCACATTAGGGCTCCAAAGTCACTCAGGAGCAGGCAGGCCCCAGAAATAGGTGCCAGGGGAATCCTGGTAATCCAGGGGGGGCAGAAATAGCTTTGCAGGCTCACTGGAGGTCCAACCAACAGCCAGTGGCAGCAGGACCAACTAACACCAGAGGTATCCAGATGGCAAAAGGCAAACGTAGGAATGTTACTAACAGAAATCAAAGTAATGTGGGACCATCCGAACCCAACTCTCCAACAGCAGCAAGTCCTGGATACCCCACCACACCCGAAAGACAAGATCTGGATTTAAAATCACTTCTCATGATCCTATTAGAGGATTACAAGAAGGACACAAATAAATCTCATAAAGAGTTACAGGAGACCATGAATCAACGGTTAGAAGCCCTTACAAAGGAAACACAAAAATTGCTTAGAGAAATGCAGGAGAACATGGATCAAAAGATGGAGGCGCACAAGGAGACAACACAAAAATCGCTTAACGAGATGAATCAACGGGTAGATGCACTCACAAAGGAATCACAAAATTTGCATAAAGAAATGCAGAAGAATATGGGTCAACAGATGGATGCCCATAAGGAGGCAACACAAAAATTGCTTAAAGAAATGAATCAACAGTTAGATGCCCTTACAAAGGAAACACGAGAACTGCTTAAAGAAATGCAGGAGACGATGGATCAACAGATGGAATTCCATGAGGAGGAAACACAAAAATCGCTCAGAGAAATGCAGGAGAACGTGGGTCATCAGGAAGAAATCCTGAAAGAGGTAATGCAAAAATACCTTAAAGAAATACAGGAAAATACAAACAAGTGAAGGATCTCAGCAAATCCATCCAGGAACTAAATAAGGAAGTAGAAACAACTAAGAAATCACAAAGTGAGACAACTTTGGAGATAGAAAACCTTGGGAAGAAATCAGGAGTCATAGATGCAAACATCAACAATAGAATACAAGAGATGGAAGAAAGAATCTCAGGTGCTGAAGATTCCATAGAAAGCATCGACTCAACAGTCAAAGAAAATGCAAAATGCAAAAAACGTGTAACCCAAAACATCCAGGAAATCCAGGACACAATGAGAAGACCAAACCTAAGGATTATAGGTATAGATGAGAGTGAAGATTTGCAACTTAAAGGGCCAGTAAACATCTTCAACAAAATTATGGAGGAAAACTTCCCTAACCTAAAGAGAGAGATGCCGATGAACGTACAAGAAGCCTACAGAACTCCAAACAGACTGGACCAGAACAGAAATACCTCCTGTCACATAATAATCAAAACACCGAATGTTCTAAACAAAGAAAGAATACTAAAAGCAGTAAGAGAAAAGGGCCAAGTAACATACAAAGGAAGACCTATCTGAATCACATCAGACTTCTCACCAGAGACTATGAAAGCCAGAAGATCCTGGGCAGATCTCATGCAGACACTAAGACAGCACAAATGCCAGCCTAGACTACTATACCCAGCAAAACTCTCAATCACCATAGATGGAGAGACCAAGATATTCCATGATAAAACCAAATTTTCACAATATCTTTCCACAAATCCAGCCCTGCAACGGATAATAGGTGGAAACCTCCAATACAGGGAGAGAAACAACACCCTGGAAAAAATGAGATAATAACCTTCTTGAATCAAACCCAAAAGTAGATAACCACTCAAACATAAAGATAGCGTCAAGAATGGCAGATGGCAATAATCACTATGCCTTAATCTCTCTTAATATCAATGGTCTCAATTCCCCAATTAAAAGACATAGACTAGCAGACTGGATACGTAAACAGGACCCAGCATTTTGCTGCATGCAGGAAACGCACCTCAGTGTCAAAGACAAACACTACCTCAGAGTAAAAGGCTGGAAAACAATTTTACAAGCAAATGGCCCCAAGAAACGAGGTGGAGTAGCCATCCTAATATCAGATAAAATTGATTTTCAACCTAAAGTCATCAAAAAAGACACAGAAGGACACTACATACTGATCAAGGGAAAAATCCACCATCAAGAACTCTCAATTCTGAATATCTATGCTCCAAATGCAAAGGCACCCTCATTCGTAAAAGAAACTTTACTAAAACTCAAAGCACACATCGCACCGCACACAATAATAGTGGGAGACTTCAACACCCCACTCTCTGAAATGGATCATTCAGGAAAGCAGAAACTAAACAGGGACACAGTGAATCTAATTGAAGCCTTGGACCAACTGGAACTAACAGATATATATATAGAACATTTCATCCTAGAGCTAAAGAATACACCTTCTTCTCAGCTCCTCATGGTACCTTCTCCAAAATTGACCATATAATTGGTCACAAATCAGACCTCAACAGATATAAGAAGATAGAACTAATCCCATGCCTCCTATCAGATCACTATGGAATAAGGGTGGTCTTCAATGGCAACAAAAACAAAAGAAAACCCACGTACACATGGAGGCTGAGCAATGCTCTACTCAATGATAACTTGGTCAAGGTGGAAATAAAGAAAGAAATCAAAGACTTTTTGAAAGTTAATGAAAATGAAGGCACAACATACCCTAATTTATGGGACACAATGAAAGCAGTGCTAAGAGGAAAATTCAAAGCCCTGAGTGCCGGAAAAAGAAACGGGAGACAGCATACACTAACAGCTTAATGGCACACCTGAAAGCCCTGGAACAAAAAGAAGCAAATACACCAAAGAGGAGTAGAAGGCAGGAAATCATCAAACTCAGGGCTGAAATCAATCAAGTAGAAACAAATAAAACCATACAAAGAACCAACAAAACGAGGAGTTGGTTCTTTGAGAAAATCAACAAGATAGATAAGCCCTTAGCCAAACTAACCAGAGGGCACAGAGATAGTATCCAAATTAATAAAATCAGAAATGAAAAGGGAGAGTTAACAACAGAAACTGAGGAAATTCAAAAAATCATCAGATCCTACTACAAAAACCTGTATTCTAGTTGTGTAAACACAACTAGAAAATCTTGAGGAAATGGACAATTTCCTTGACAGATACCAAGTACCAAAATTAAATCAGGATCAAATAGACCATCTAAACCGTCCTATAACCCCTGAAGAAATAGAAGTTGTCATTGGAAGTCTTCCAACCAAAAAAAGCACAGGTCCAGATGGTTTTAGTGCAGAATTCTATCAGACCTTCAAAGAAGACCTAACACCAATACTCTTCAAACTGTTCCACAAAATAGAAACAGAAGGAACACTACCCAACTCGTTCTATGAAGCCACAATTACACTAATACCAAAAGCACACAAAGATCCGACAAAGAAAGAGAATCTCAGGCCAATCTCTCTTATGAATATCGATGCAAAAATACTCAATAAAATTCTTGCCAACCGAATCCAAGAACACATCAAAACGATCATTCACCACGATCAAGTAGGCTTCATCCCAGGGATGCAGGGATGGTTCAATATAAGGAAATCCATCAATGTAATCCACTACATAAACAATCTCAAAGAAAAAAACCACATGGTCATCTCATTAGATGCTGAGAAAGCATTTGACAAAATCCAGCATCCTTTCATGCTAAAGGTCTTGGAAAGATCAGGAATTCAAGGCACATATCTAAACATAGTAAAAGCAATTTACAGCAAACCGGTAGCCAGCATCAATCTAAATGGAGAGAAACTTGAAGCAATCCCACTAAAATCAGGGACTAGACAAGGCTGCCCTCTCTCTCCATATCTTTTCAATATAGTATTTGAAGTTCTAGCTAGAGCAATTAGACAACAAAAAGAGGTCAAAGGGATACAAATTGGAAAGGAAGAATTCAAACTATCACTATTTGCAGACGATATGATAGTATACTTAAGCGACCCAAAGAACTCCACTAGAGAACTCCTACAGCTGATAAACGACTTCAGCAAAGTGCCCGGATATAAAATCAACTCAAGCAAGTCAGAAGCCTTCCTATACTCAAAGGATAAGCAGGCTGAGAAAGAAGTAAGAGAAATAATACCCTTCACAATAGCCACAAACCATATTAAGTATCTTGGCGTGACTCTAACCAAACAAGTGAAAGATCTGTATGACAAGAACTTCAAGTCTCTGAAGAGAGAAATTGAAGAAGATCTCAGAAGATGGAAAAATCTGCCATGCTCATGGATTGGCAGGATTAATATAGTAAAAATGAGCATCTTACCAAAAGTAATACACAGATTCAATGCAATCCCCATCAAAATCCCAACTCAATTCTTCATAGAGTTAGAAAGAGCAATTCAAAAATTCATCTGGAATAACAGAAAACCCAGAATAGCTAAAACTATTCTCAAGAGTAAAAGAACCTCTGGGGGAATCAGTATCCCGGACCTCAAGCTGTACTACAGAGCAATAGTGTTAAAAACCGCATGGTATTGGTACAGTGACAGACATGTAGATCAATGGAACAGAATTGAAGACCCAGAAATGAATCCACACTCCTATGGTCACTTGATCTTTGACAAAGGAGCTAAAACCATCCAGTGGAAAAAAGATAGCCTTTTCAACAAATGGTGCTGGCTCAGCTGGAGGTCAACATGCAGAAGAATGCAAATTGACCCATTCTTATCTCCTTGCACTAAGCTCAATTCTAAGTGGATCAAAGATCTCCACATAAAACCAGACACACTGAAACTAATAGAAGGGAAACTAGGGAAGAACCTTGAACATATGGGCACAGGGGAGAATTTCCTGAACAGAACTCCAATAGCTTATGCTCTAAGATCAAGAATAGACAAATGGGACCTCATTAAATTACAAAGTTTTTGCAAGGCAAAAGACACTGTCAAAAAGACAAAGCGGCAACCAACTAAGTGGGAAATGATCTTTACCAACCTTACATCTGACAGAGGGCTAATATCCAATATATACAAAGAACTCAAGAAGTTAAACTCCAGAGAGGCAAGTAACCCTATTAAAAAATGGGTTACAGAGCTAAACAAAGTGTTCTCACCTGAAGAATATCTAATGGCTGAGAAGCACCTAAAGAGATGTTCATCATCCTTAGTCATTAGGGAAATGCAAATCAAAACAACCCTGAGATTCCATCTCACACCAGTCCGGATGGCTAAGATCAAAAACACAGGAGACAGCAGTTGTTGGCGAGGATGTGGAGAAAGAGGAACACTCCTCCACTGCTGGTGGAATTGCAAGCTGGTACAACCACTCTGGAAAGCAGTCTGGCGGTTCCTCAGAAAACTGGGCATGACACTCCCGGAGGATCCGGCTATACCACTCCTGGGCATATACCCAGAGGCTTTCCCTGCATGCAATAAGGACACATGCTCCACTATGTTCATAGCAGCCTTATTTACAATAGCCAGAAGTTGGAAAGAACCCAGATGTCCCTCAACGGAGGAATGGATTCAGAAGATGTGGTATATCTATACAATGGACTACTACTCTGCAATTAAAAACAATGAATTCATGAAATTCCTAGGCAAATGGTCAGAACTTGAAAATATCATCCTTAGTGAGGTAACCCAATCACAAAAGAACACACATGGTATGCGGTCACTGATAAGGGGATATTGACCCAGAATCTCGGAATACCCTAGACCCAATTCGCATATCAATAGATTTCTAAGAAGATGGAAGGAGAGACCCCTGGTCCTGGAAAGACTGGATGTAGGGGAACACCAGGACAGAGTAACGAGAGGGGGTTGAATGGAGAAAAGAGGGAGGGAAGGGGGCTTATGGGACTTTCGGGGAGGGAGCGATGTTATATTGGGGAGAACCTGGGTACCTGTCTCTTCAGTGCAGTCTACCGGAACAGAGGTCGCGGAAGGCCCAGACTATGTTTCATAGTGAGGGAGTGCAGGAGACATCGCCTGACAGGCAGAGAGATGTGAAGAGACCTTAATAAGATGATGCCCTTCCAGCTTTGTTCTCAGCTGGGACAAAGACCCAACAGGCTTCCATTTCCTCACTGTGGGATCCCTTCCAGATGACCTGCCTGACAAGGGCTGTGAGCCCAGAAGCTCACTTTTCTTTGTCTAACTGACCAGTCTGAAATGAGGGAAGGGGGACTCATCCCAGTAAAGACACTTAAGACCCTGAGCCCTCTCCTCGTGGTGGTGGTGATTTTGGTGTCCACTGTGGGTGCACTGTCTGGTTTTCTGTGTCTACTTGACACATGCTGGAGCTGTCGCAGAGAAAGGAGCTTCAGTTGGGGAAGGGGTCTCCATGAGATCCAGCTGTAGGGCATTTTCTTAATTAGGAGGGGGAGGACCCACTGTAGATGGTGCCATCCCTGGGCTGGTATTCTTGGATTCTGTAAGAGAGCAGGCTGAGCAAGCCAGGGGAAGCAAGCCAGTAAGGAACATCCCTCCATGGCCTCTGTATCAGCTCCTGCTTCCTGACTTCCTTTAGTGATGAACAGCAATGTGGAAATGTAAGCTCAATAGACCCTTTCCTCCTCAACTTGCTTCTTGGTCATGATGTTTGTGCAGGAATAGAAACCCTGACTAAGACAGTGGGAGTCTACTTCTGAGCCCCAGCCCCAGCCCTCATGCTTCAGTTTACCAACCTGCTCCATGTGCATCACCTCACACTCTCTGACAGTTTCGTGAGATAGCATTCCTAGTTTGCAGCCTACGAGCCTGAAGCTCAGAGAGGGAAGTGGCTCAGTGTCTCAGTTGCTGTTTCCTATCTCCTGCATAGTCAAGGCAGAGGAGAAAGGAAAAAACTGTTTGCTTAATGAGACAACATACACAGGCAGAACTTTTATTATCTGAGGGTATGACCCAAAGGACAGGCTCACAGTTGTCAAAGAATCCCCACGAAGCGTCCTCAGTGAGCCACTGGGTGATGAAGTTAACATAATGATGTCAGAGTAGGTTACTGAGTGCTTGCAATATGTTGACAACTGGACTCTTCATCAGGACCCAGGTTCAGAAAAGGCCCAGCTTCAAGGAGTCTGACTTGCATAGGCTGAACACTCCCATATCTAGAAGCTCAAAAACTTCTTTTCTTATCTAAATGAGAGAAAAGAACAAAACAACAAAAAGGTTACGATCAAGCAAAAATAGACCTGGTGAACAAAGCTAACCCCTGGGGTCCCATATATTTAGACAGCTGTTGTGGCCAGAATCAGAGAGGACAGAAGTCCGAGGCAAAAGACAGAATCCATGTTTGATTCACAGTTGAAGGTCACACAAGTAAAGTAAGAGAGAGGTACTGTGTAAAACATGAGTTTTATTAAAGTGCCCTTATGTTTGCACCCATCCAGAAGAAAATGCCTAACATGCCTCACAGACTCCAAAGGGTGCTTTTGGTAGCCCAGATTCCATGCAAAGACCCAATACAGGATTGAGGTAACTGTTAATGGCAGGGACGTAACAAAAATGTGTATGACTACAACATTTTGACACCGTTATTGTGAATTATTCAGATTTAACATTATAATGGAAATCATAAAATCTGGCCATGTGTCTGACAGCTAGGTATTTTCTTTTTTAAAAGACTATTCATGGATGCAGAGACAACCCTGTGTGTGTGTGTGTCTGTGTGTGTATGCATGCTTCTGCACACATATGGGTGCATACATAGGAAACTAAGCCAATGATTTTTTTTAACTTGAATTAATGCCTAATATAGTTCACCAACCAATTATAATGAACTTTGTTCAGTGTGGGGAAGCAGTTTTATGTGGTAAATTAACTCACAGCACGCTTTAGAGGCATAATCCCAAGCCTCTTTGATAGTAGTCCCAGTAGGTGATTGACAGCCTTGTTTTATTATTATGTAACCCACCCCCCCACACAGATATCAGATTAGATTGAAAAACTGTTCCATGATAACATGGTGGGTGGCAAAATAAAATTTCTACATTATGAGGGCAGTGTACTGTTTTTCATAAATATACAGTGAGCTGTGCTGGGCCCACAAAGACATTCAGTTTGAATCTACTGAGATACAAAAACCCTCTGCACAAAACAAAAACGTCTTTGTAAGTTATGTAGTAGGTTTTGTGGGCATGTGGATAAGCCAGCAATGATCAGCTCCTCTTCCCCGTGTTTGGCCAAAAATGTCTATATAAGAGGGAATGTCGAAGGCGACTGTCTGCGTTGGGAGGGACAGGGACAGGACGAATCCTCCAGATCAGCTGGCTTCTTTGAAGTACAGATGTCTTAGTGGGGCAGGAGCCATGGCCATTTAGTGAGCAACCAAGCTGATTCCACACCACACATGGAAAGGATATAGTTATGTGTAAGCCGATGAGATGGCTCTATAGTAGTCACCTCAGCGCTAAAGACAGAAATTATTTCCAAAGCGAGAATGTGCTGGCTTCCCATGTCAAAGGCTTTATTACTGTGTTTGAACTCAAAGTTCAAATCGGAAAAGAAAAAAGATTAAAGACAAGTGCTGATTACACAGTACCTCGGGAATGTCCATCATTCTCCTCAGCTTCTGATCTCTCCAGTTCCAGTCAAAAACCAGAAACTTTAACGGGTTCAAATTAAGGCCATCTGAAAGACACAGTGAGAGTCTCGGTAGTAAAGCCCTGCTGACGTGAGCTTATTAAAATGGTTTTGGTCTTCCTGGCTGTCTCACTCGCTGTCCTCTCCCCAGCCGTGAACCTCTGCAGGCTGAGGCTTGCCTAATGGGAAACACGTGCAGCAGCTCTCTCCCTGTTTCTGAGGACAGAGAAGTCACTCTGGTGATGCCTGTCAATCCTCAGATGCTCCCTCCACTCACGAAGGGTGGAGGCGGGGGGGGGGGCTCCTTCCTGATTTGGGAACCCACTTCTTGTGGCCCGCAGAGGAGCTGAGAGCAGCAGAGTCTGCAGGACTCTGAGGCAGTGGGGATGAGGAGAAGGATGAGGCTGGGGCAGCCCTTCGATGGGGTTGGTAAATCACGGAAGGACTGCACGCACAATGCTCTGGGCTTTCCCTAGAATCAGTGCGCAGTAAGACTGGAGAAGACCCCGGGCTTGTGTGCCGTAAGAGGAAACAGTACCTGCAGTGGCCCGGCATGCGGCTGTTCCCACAGCCTTGCCCTGTCCAGCCACCCCTTCTGTGCAGTCACCTCCTCCCTGCCCCGAGACTCTTCAAGCCTTTTATAATTACTTTTACAATATTACTTTTATTTCAAACACTCTCACTGGAATTCTGATGGGAAACTGGGAAAAGATAACAGGTTGATAGTCCTCGCATAAAAGAGACCCGGTGCTGGAAAAAGCCGACACCCAATGCATCTTAAACGGAACCAACTTTCACCCAGAGCTTTAAACATGCATTGACCAAAGAGCTTTCCTTCTGCGATGTCTCTGTTAAAAAAGCTACCAGAAGCCTAAAGCTACTGCGATGATCACTGTTTTATGCATACTTTTAAAAACCTGGATAAAATTCAAATATCAATCCCAAAAGAATGGCAGACGATGTAATACATAGATATTACAAGTGAGAAGTAAATCAATTTCCTGGCAAGGAAAGTCCTCATAATATATATATATGTATATATATATATATATGTATATATATATATTTAAGTGAGACACATATATTTATAATATGAATTCTCTCTCTCTCTCTCACACACACACACATAACAAGTACATTGTAAACATGTGAGATAATACACGTTATCTGCTTCATAAAAGTATATAGTTATGTAGAAATAAGACTGAAAAGCAGTTTAATAGTTATAATTAACAAGAAATTAAATTATCTTTAAAGTAACTTATTTTTTTATCCACATCTTTTTTTTTTTAAATTGCATTTATTTAGTGTATGTATGTGTGTCTGTATGTGGGCCTGCATGCTAAGGTAAGTATGCAGGTTAGAGAGGAGCTTGGAGGAGTCAGTTCTTCTACTGTGAATTCCAGGAATCGAACTCAGAACTTCAGGCTTGGTAGCAAGCCCCTTACCATCTTAGGCATCTTGTTCAGCCCCTCTGTATCTTCTTGCTTTTCTCAGACTAATAGTCAGAAAGTCTCCATAAGTGCTAAATTAAAGCACCACAATTCTGAAGATAGTTTTACAGATCCCAGTGTTGTAGCTATCTCTTTTCATCCTGTTAAGTCCTAACAGTAACAAAATGAGTTATAAATACCTTACATGTATCCTAACACTATGACTAATATATTTTAAACTATCTATCCAATCAGATTTAGAAGTAAAAGCTTTCATTGATAACACAAATAATCAACAGCCCCTTAACATTATTTTTCTGTATGAAACAGGCTTTCATACTTTAGTGTTACAATTCTGTAGAAATCTAATCAACAACTTGGACAACTTTTTTCGTCTGTCTCCCTCCTTCCCTGCTCATATTTTAAATCTAAAAAGGGTCTTGTTAGTAGGTGGTGGGGGATCTGGTGACAGGAAAAGTCATTGGTCCCTCAGGGAAAAGGCTTTGGAACTAAGAAGACCTGGCCCCAGAATGGGGGAGTCACTTTTCTCTTCTGAGGCTCTGTTTTCTCCCAGAAAAATTGAGTCCTAGCTAGTAAGGATGTTAGGTATTAGTTAGTTAGCACACATAAAGGATGGCTAGCATAACACCAAAATTCAAAAAAAAATTGTGTGTCTCCCATCTCTATCTCTATCATCTCCCATCTCTATCAGAGACCTCCAGTGCCTTAATTCTCTGCCATTTGCACAGAACCCTGCCATCGGTGGGTTTAACTAGTTGCAGATTATTGTCATCTGGAGAGGAACGGTAGGGGTTTTATATGATGCTTCCTGATACAAATACAAAATAATCCAAGAATAGATCTGACAGAAGACGAGGTCACATTACTATACTAAATAATTTGAAAATGAAGAATGAAGTCAGTAAATTCGAACCAGTCTCCAGGCTCACGTGTAACTTTGGCAGCTCTGGTGGCAAGGGTTGGAGGCCCTGGTAAAGGGCAGCAAAGGCAGCTCAGTGAAACTGTCTCAAAATACAGTGAAGGGAGCTCAGGTGACAGGACTCATCGGGGAACTGCCTAGCATGGGTGAGGTCTTAGATTCAATCTCCAGCACCTCAAAACAACCCCCCCCCACCCAAAACCTGAAGGTCTGGTAAGAACAGGTACTAAAATTACCTGCTAATTAGGTCAACAGGTTTCTGGAATACTTTCTGTGCAAAGCACTAAAAGGGAAACACATGCTGGAGGAATATTCTGGAATATCTCTGTATAGAAATGACATTTTCATTTCAGACTGTCCCATTATGACTACGATAGGAGTCTCTGAGGATTAAGCCTCATTTCCCCAAGAAGGAAATACTCAACATAGCGGGCTCTTTCAATGTCTCGGCTGATGGGTGGTGAAGTCTGTGTGGAGCCACCCAGCACTCCAGCCACTGGAATCTGACTGTGATTAGCTGGACAAACGCATGTCAGTGGCCCCAGTCCTCCTCATCCCACAGCACCGCACAAGCTGCCTGGCTTCTGAGATCAAAGGCTGAGTTCAGTTTCCCACTGGGCGATTTACACAGAGGCCAGGTTTTTCTCTTTATACAGCAAATGTGTTTGCCCAGACTCACACAGGGTAAGGCAAGGGGGCTGGCACTTAACAGGATTCTCACCATCCTCATCTCCTACCTTGTTTGACAAGTTCTTTGATTCTCCCCGGAGTCCCCACACCCAAGTGTATCACACGCTTCTCCAGCAATTTTATCTGCTCCTGGACCTGAAGGTGAAAGACAGGGAAGAAAAGGCAGAATCATTAAGAAAGGGTAACCACAGGCCACGTTAGACCATCTTATCTCTATGCAAAAACAAACAAACAAAACAAAAACAAATAGGGCCACTTTAAAAAAAAAAAAAGAAAAGAAAAAGAAAACTGGGCAATACCCAGGGAACTGGGAATGAAAGCTCAGCTTCTGTGCAGGAGTGGAACAAGGCCGAGAGCATGACTGTATAGGTCGAGGGAGCCACATGGAGGCTCCAAGGGGATTTGAAGAGGCTGGAAGGAAGGAAATGATGAGGTCCTGGGTGCCATTGGGGACCACTTAGCTCTTATCAGAACTACAGGCCCTTGCTTACCTTTATGTGTTTTGCAAATAATTTCATAACTTTGGCATCTCCTCTGAAGGCTGTCAGAGACCTAATGAAGAGGTATGAATTAATGCATTTAGTAGATTATAACAACTTACTCATTTAAGAATGCACTATTTACAGATTATAGCTTATCAGTCAAAACACGGTTCTAAATGTGGACAGTCATGTTTATATCTACACACAGAAAGATCTTTAGGCAAGTCTGTCTCTGCAGTGAAGCTGGAGTGGGCTTTCAGGCACAATGACATGTGTATGAAATCACTCCAGAGGCTGAGGCAGGAGGATTGTGGTTATATAAACACCAGCCTAGGTGACAGAGCAAGATGCTATCTCAAAAAAGAATCGGAAATGGGGGAAGCCATTTGTTCAGGTCCACATCTGGGTGTGCTTCTGAGTCCAACTCGCGTACAGCCTGCTTCGTTCTCTTTGATATATCGAACATGTGTGTCTGCCGTTCTCTAAACAGAACTTCTGTGTTTCAGGTGTGTGGCAGAAATACATACCCCATGTATTTCTGCATAATAAGTCTAAAAAATAAAAATTGGTCACAAGAGGAAACCTTAGAGTAGTAATCTCTGCAGTGGCCTGGGGACACTGTGGTGGTCAGACAGAGAAGCAGAGGATGAACCCACCAGGGGGGAGGGCTAACGTCCTAGCACAATGGCTCCCACATTTGTGCTTGGTAGATTGAACTGCTCTGTAAGATTTCATACGGGAAATCATTGCAACCTGAGGGAGAGCAGGAATGACAGGAAGGAGGAAGGAAGGAAGAGGGTGCAGGCCTGGAGATCCCGACCCATGAGCACAGGGGGATCGGGCAGGAGAGAGGCGACTCTTTGGAGGCAGCTGTGAGGACTGAGGGGACCAGGGACCTGAAGGGGTCAGTTGTTAAGCCAGCTAATAAGATGAGAGGTTATGGGTCCAGTGTGGAGTGTTTTTGAAGACACCAAACATCTATATTTTAATATGTCAGATGAACTGAAAAATCAATCACTCTATCTACTTACCAATACACACACACACACACACACACACACACACACATCCAAGTCTTTATAGGGTCTTGCTCTCTACCCAAGACTGTTCTTGAGCCTGTTACACAGGCTCTCTTCACACTTGCAGTCCCCCTGCTGCCACTCCCAAGTGCTGGGACCACACACCAGCCACACTGTGCTCAGCTTCATTTCAACACTTCAGGGCCAGATTGCTATAGGCTAAACTCAGCCTAGGTTGTTGGCTTATAACATCTGCTATGTAGGTAAGGTCGTCCATTTAGTTCTAGGTATTCGACAGTTTGGATCTATCCACATCAATTAAGACAATCAGTTCTGAGGGTCAAGGCTGGTACCTTAGAGGACACTGTTGTGACAGTGGGGCCTCAGAGTTGACAAACAGTTGCTCTATGAACAGCTAGACTACAGCATCTCCTCGCTATGTTGTTTGATAGATGACATTAGTGACAGTGCCACTATGTCACTCTGGGACCAGTTTTTATTTTTAAAGTTGAACTCACAGGATGCCCTGGAGCTGGGCACTGAAGTTTGTCGGCACATCTGTCCACAGAAGTTGGGCCCATCTCTATAACCTAAAAGGCTTTATGGAAAGGGCTCAATGAACACCAGATCCAGCTGACTTCATCTGATTTTCTGATGTTTCTCGTTTTCGTCTTTATTTTAACCACCTGTTTTTCATTTCATGTGTTTCTGTGTGTCACCTAAAATTCTGTTTTGAGTTAAAGTGGGCATAATGAACAAATAAGTTTTTAGTTAAGATTTAGATACTGAAGATAGGGATATCACTTTCCTTAATATGTCATTATGTTTTGAGAAACTTTTGTTGACCAGGTGGAATGTATTGATATGCAAGATGGTGAGACATACAGTCAAGTTTGTATTGCAAGAAAATCCTTAATTACACATAAGCATTCCCCATTGCAAGGTTAACAAGGAAACAACAGGAATTACTGCAATCAAGGGACCAGAAGTCCTTATGATAGAATTCCTCAACGTTGGTCTTTGTGAATTCGCTTTCTTTGTGTGCTTGTTCAAATGACACTTTGTAATTCATTTAACCTTGAAATGGATCATAACAGAGCCTGGGACAGTTGGTAAATGAAATGTGACCACACAGTGTTTTTATGCCCCTTAGAAAGGGATTTATATAGAGTAGAAGCTCAAATCAATCTGACAACTTATTTTGAAGAGGTCACAGGCAGGTCAGCTTCTCTGTCATTAGCATCTCAGTTTGGGGTGGGCTCTGTAGTGGTCCTGTAGACTGGGTTGCTGAAGATAAGTTATGTTTGGAGCAGAGGTGCCTGAACATTTTGCCTTACTGGAGAATGTGGGGTATGGTTTAATGTGTGTGCTGAGGTGGAGGAAACTGAGTTTGAAGGACTTGTAAAGTTTAACAACTTCTTTTCTAAAACTGTGATTCAATTAGTTCATCTAGAAAAACAGATGTTAAATCACCGTGGCGTCCCCACGAGTACACCTTAGGGTACTTAACAAGCTCCTGTTTCAAGACACAGACTTCCTTTGTTTTGTCTCCCGTTAAAGCCTGACTCCCAGACAGGGCTTGTTCCTGTAAGTGCCACCTACTATGTCTGTCCTCTGGAAGCTGAATGGTACACAGGTCCAGTGGAAGGGTTTTTTTTTTAATTTATTCTTCAAGAATTCAGCAAATGAAGACACCTGTGAAATCCCTTAATAAAGCACCAACTTACCTTTAATATATAATTTGGTCTCTTTAGAATTTATCTTGGTAGAAGGGGTGAGAAATGAAGCCAACTTTATTTTTCCAGATGGCTAATCAGTTGTTCAACACAGTTGTTGAATAGTCCGTCTTCCTCTGCTGAATTCTTATTTGTCAACTTTTCTGTACGATACATAATCATACACACCCGGGCCTGTTGCACATGTGACAGTCCCGGACACTGTGTACTGCAGAGACTCGGTAATTCATGAACTGACACTCTGGAAGGGATGGGTCTCTTCTAAGTGGCCTTTTGGAAACGTCTGTTGGTCATTTTAGTTGTATGTTTTTGTAAAAGTTTAAAAATAGTTTATCTAGTTAAACAGAACAATTTTCTTGGAGTTTTACTTGGAATCTGTGAAATTTGTAGATAATCCCAAGTAAAGCAGGCATATTCACAACACCGAGTCTCTTCTTTTGAGAGTATGGTACCCACTTGAATCTATGAGCTTTTCCATCCCATGATGCTTCCTTTATATAGGTTTGGTAAGTTCATTCCCTGTACCCTGCCTTTCCTTGTTATCTTGAGTTGGACCGTTCCATTTGCTTCCTGTTTTTTTGCTTAGTGCCCTCTCATTGCTTTTACCCTTGTCCTGCACAGTGTGGTTCTCCACACGGCAGTGTAAGAGAACCTAAAATGGCTCAGAGCACTCCTCTGCCCCAAACCCTCCCATGGCATCCTATTTTGGGGCTCACTGGTCAGGAAAGCTACACAGTTCTGCCCTTGGCTTCATTTAAGTCTCTGCGCTAATACCATCCCCCTTTAAAAGAGTGCCATCCGTGGCTTTCTCATCCCAGGCCTTAATTCTCTTTACTAATGCACTACTGTGTAGGACACAGTCACACATCTTACTGGCTTGTTGTGGGCCTCTCTAACAGAATGCCAATTCCATAGGGCAAGGGCTCTGTTTTCCTCGTCGCACACAGAATATCCATGCTGGCAAGCATCAGTTCTGCCGAGCACACTCAGGAGACACAAGTGGAGAGACTTCTCACCTGATGAGCTCCAGGGCTCGGACAGCAGAGCTGCAGAGGACCAGCATCAGGACCGACTTCTTCTCATTGTGAGTTTTCCGAAGTTTTACCCACTTAGGACAGACTGAAACACAGACCACAAAAGACATTCTGAACACAGCAAAATAGCACTGCCAGTGGCGTGTATTCTCCAATTGTTTCTTAGTGCATAAGAATATAAAAAACAAGCACTGATTGTTGTTACATTTTTTTTGCTACTTAAGAAAGCAGATAAAATTTATGTTTAATGCTTGAAGACAATGTTGACCAATAGGAAAATTCTGATTCAATTATGTTAGATTTTAGTTTAGTTTAGCTTTTTTGCTTGTTTGTTTAAAGACAGAGCACAACTCTAGCTGGCTTGGAACTCATAGAAATCCACCTGCCTGGGATTAGAGGCACAAACCAACACACCCAGCCTATGCTGAATTTTAAAGAGATATCCAGCGTGACCTAAAATAGGACAGAGAATAAATAATACCTTAAAGTCATTATTTAATATTATGCTTATTAAATAGGCTTAGAATTTTTAATAATTTTAAGTTTTTATGCCAGGATAATATTCCTATTATAATTCAGGTTTTTATTTGAGAAGTTAAATTCTGAGAAATGTATAATGAGCCTGAACTGGGTATCATCATAACACTGAAAGGCTGAAAGAAGACAGTCGATCTCTCTACGTAAGTCACTACATTGCTAAAAACAAATAAATGATATTTTGATATGAATAATCTAATTTTTTCTAGTGGTACACAATATAAACTAAGATATCAAATCAGATTGGCTGTAATAGCTAGGTGTGGATTCTGAACATGTAAACAGAACTTGAAGTTCTCACAGCTGTTAAAGACCACAAGATTCAGCTTCCTGATCATTCAAATAACAAGGTCAAATTCAAGCATTATTCAGAGGAGGTACTACATTAGGATGCCACTTTCTGGACTCCAAGACTAATATAATATAATATAAATTAATATAATATAATATATCTAATATATTAAAACACAAATGGAACCCAAACCCAGAGCAAAACAGGAATACATTCATCATTAAAACTGTACATCAGCCGGGCGGTGGTGGCGCACGCCTTTAATCCCAGCACTAGGGAGGCAGAGGCAGGAGGATTTCTGAGTTTGAGGCCAGCCTGGTCTACAGAGTAAGTTCCAGGACAGCCAGGGCTACACAGAGAAACCCTGTCTCAAAAATCCAAAAAAAAAAAATTGTTAAAAACTGTACATCAAACAATGTACATGGTAGTGTGGCCTATATTCTTAGCACATGAGAAGCTGAGGCAGGGGAATTATGAGTCTGAGGCTATCCTAGGCTCCAGAGCATGACTGAGAAAAAAAGACAATAGCACCAAATCCACCTCCACTTAAGCTAGAAACTTTTAGTTTTAAATGTCGTACAATGTTTTTGTTTTAATTTAGAGAGACAAACCTTATTTACTTCTTTCGGGATTTTGAGTTTCCCTATGTAGTCGCCTTGAACACGTGCTGATCTTCTGGCAGGCACCAGACTTCGACCCTTTTCTGTTTTAGAATAATCACCTGGTGAATAATTTTCTAAAAAATCAGACTTTACTTACTTTCTTTTAGGTATGAAGAGAGGCTGTGAGTCAAATCATTGGCCTTGAGGAAGCAGGAGTCTAGAAATGGGAGAAACACGCTGAGAGCTTTGCAAACACATGGCCAGGAAGACACGGATTATAAAGCCTGAGTGACTGGGAAACTCATTATTTAAAGTGTTATTTAAAACAGCAGTAACAACAACAGTCTTTGTTTTCTCATTTAGAATATTTTATTTCTATTTTTACTTTTTTTATTGAAAATATAATCACCTCACTTCCCCTCCCCCTTCTCTCTCCCTTCAGCGTCCTCTTGTTTCCCCCCTCCAACCCCTCCTATGCCCCACTCTCAAAATAACTCTGTTATTTTTATTATTACATACAAATTACACAAATACACGTATATAACCTGTTGAGCACAGCTTTGTTATTTGTGTATATTTGGGGCTGGCCACTTTGTCCTGGGTCACCAAGGCTCTTCCCTGGCACTTTTAACTCTAAAAGAGTGAAGTAAAAGCTTTGCATGTCATTTACAGTTAGATGGAGCATATTACATTTGAGATCTATGGAAGATGCAGCGTGCAAAGGAGAGGTGAAGTGCTGAGGTATTTGAGCAAACCTCAGATCCATTAGTTATCCAGGATCTGATACAGCAGGGAGGGGCCATCAGAAGAATGACCAGGTTTAGAAAGATGTGCAACAGTGAGAGTTATGGAGAATGCGGGGTGATGGTAACACTTGCCAACTGCAGGAAGAACTGTCAACTGGGAAACCTAGTTTGGAAAATAATAATATTAAGATTATATGCTCTGTGATTCCCTGATTTATTTTCTGGATAAACAAGGACAGGAACTTTTTGGTGTGTGCTGTAAGTGGATACACAAAAAGATTATTTTTGGCAATATTTATGATCTTAAGTTGTGGGAAGCCATACAGGTGTCCACATGTGGGAAGCTGGGTGAGTGTTTTGTGACAGATGAAAGGCTGGAGCGCTGTGTAGCATCTCAGATGATGGAGATGTGCACAAGTCCACATCTGGCACATCTGAAGTCAGCGTGATGTGAAGAATCAGAATGAGCTGGTCTGCAAATGTAGTTTAGATAAGGATAACAATATACATACTATGTAACATGGCATGGAAGAATACATTTATAAAAACATATAGTGACTAATTAGAGGAAATGCTTATGGGGAAGGGATATAGTATAGGTTTTGAAAGGATGGAATAATGTATCAAAATATAACACAATTCAATCTAGCTGTAAAGTACAATGTAACACACCAGAATAAAAAGGACCTTTTTTGCCCTGTGACAGCCATGGAATATGTAACAATAATAACTCTGAGCACACATATACGTCTGTGTGTGTGTGTGTGTGTGTGTGTGTGTGTGTGTGTATGTATGTAAAACATGGTTATCAGTTTAACTCTTTCTATGAAAAAAGTTTCTGTGTGAATATAAGAGTATTAGGGAGTGAAGCATTACCAATGTAAGTTTGACATTTGTATTGTGACCCAATACATAGAACTCATGTAATACTTGCAGAATTGTTGCCTCTGTAGAGGCAGGGAGCCCTTGAAGACCTTTAAACTTATAGTTCTCCCAGCTGAGACAAGATCAGACTCATCTGGAGAGGTTTACCCAAAGTAGAGCAGGAATGGACTCTCCTGGGTTGAATCCCTTGAAGGTGGCTTACGTTGCTGGGCGAGTTGGTTGCAGCTAGCCTAGTTAGGGTCACTGATCTAAACCAAACCATCTCTCAGAAGACAGTAGAGGTTAATTAGCCCCAGTGTCTTTGGTCTGGAAATCCCTAATTAAGTTCCCACATGTAAGATGTTAGCAGTGTACAACACAATTAATAGTAATTAAGAGGACATGTTCCTGCCCTTCAGGCACAAACCTCAATTAAAATCAAGTCACTTGATGAACTGATTTGGAACAATACTTTAGCATTTGTACCCCTTCTTTAACTGATTCTGGACAATGAATGGCATTTCTATCTCTTCCCCTAACATGGCTCCTACCCCTGGAAGGCTGTTCTTGGTCTTTGCGTGGTGACCTGGGCCTTTTCTCTGAAACCTTCTCATATGCCTTAATTGACTATGCCTCAAGTGGTCATCTTTTAGTTGGAAACAAAGCCTCTTCTTCCTGGCTCTTTCTAACATACTGCCCATCCCACTCCTACCTCCCCAAACATCTATGAGTCCAGGATCTTATCCAGTTGAGCTACGGAGCTTTAAAACAATAACATAACCCAGATCTATTACGGAACTCAGCTGAAACCCAAGGATTTCTTTTAACCTTCAGCTCTCAACAATTCTGCAGAGGATTCAAGGTTTATTGATGCTCCCTGAGGTCACAGAATAGGAAACTGAGTCTGAGTAGAAACTAGACATCAGCCTCAGGTTGACCAGAGTTTTTGTGACACAGTGGCTCCTGCTTAGAGCAGCCACGACACAGCTCTCTCGCCAGAGGAGCAGTAAACTTTAGAACCCTGGTCCTGTTTATATGTAAGTGCATGCTTCCAGTTCCCCAGAGGGCAACTGTCTTGGAAAAGCACAGGGGTCGCTCCTTCTGCTAACCCCAAAGAGCACTTAACAAATAGCCCAGAGGAATTGTAACTATGCAGGGAACAGGCTGCTCTCCAGCTTCTCAGGCCCCTAGAAGGCATAAAGCTGGAATGGAAAGTCAGCTACTGTCGACCTTTTCCCAACATGGCACTAGCTAGCTGCGTCCTGTAGTCTGGAAACAGCTTATCTGCAACAGAGGTGCCGAGCACCTTATGGTTGGCTTTCAGGATAACGTCTGTTTTCTCCGATCCCTGTCGAGGAAGGAGCATTACGGATGCATCATAACCTAAAAGCTCAGAGTAGCGACTTGTGCAGTATTTTCTCATTCTAAGTAAGGCAACAGACTTCGAACTCTTCGAGCTGCTTCTGTGACAGATGCAGAATTCTATCAGGCATTTAGCTAGTTGGCTTGAAAGACTCTGGGACACAACCCGAATACTATTTTACAATTGGAACCCTACAACGACAAAACTAAAATACTTAATTAACAAAGATTTGAAATTTTTTTTGGAGATAGAGCCTTTGCTCTATGGTCCAGGCTAGACTCAAACTTGTGATCCTAATGTGTTGGTCTCTTGAGTTCTGGGATTCAGGACCCACCCTAACAGACTTACCAAGGTTAAAGTTCATATTTATAGGAAGAGTCAACAAAGTTCCACACCAATACTTTTTAAAGGTGTGATATGTCCTTTTGTGAGTTTAATAGCTTATCTTCATCAGATACATTTACCCCTTGATGCATCTGATAGGATTCTGTACTGAATAATTAGTCTTTTCAGTAAAAGATAAAGTACACTCATAAATCTTAGTATTCAATTCTGCAAATACATTTTTTAATATACAAAATAAATCACTAACAGTTAAAAACATCTAGATGGAGTAATGAGGAGTAAGAGTGTGGAAAGGTATACATTTCCAGTATGGAGTGCCTAACTACAAAACAGTTAAGAAAACTCAACAAGTTTGCTCCTTAGGAAAATGGAACCCTGGCTGTACCTGGTAGGTGCAGTTCTTCTAATTCAATCACAGAACGGCTGCTGCTGTAATGGTCCCTGATCAGCTTTTGAAGGTCCTCAGGGGTCCCTGGTTTGGGCTCTGATTTTGCAAGAATATCAGAAATTTTCTTCTAAAACAAGAGAAGAAAACAGAAAGCAGAGCACTAGACTTTAGAATGGCATGTGGGATAGGTTCATTCCTCTGGCATTTAAACGGCACATAGCTTTTGGTGATATCTGAGTAAGAATTGCAGTTTTAAAAAATCCCCCTGGGAAGCATCACTGCATACTTCTTAAGACACAGTGAGTGCTTGAAAAATGAAGAGATGATCTAGTGTGCTCCTTGTAATGTCTGGTCTGCATCTTTTAGAAGTGAATTTTTTTCCACTCAGCACAAAATATTTTCTGTTAAAAGTCTTAGAAGTCTCCCATGCAAGTACTAACCAGGCCCAACCCTGCTTAGCTTCTGAGATCAGAGGAGATCGGGCACATTCAAGTGCTTGTTAACAGGAGCCTGATATAGCTGTCTCCTGAGAGGCTCTGCCAGAGCCTGACAAATACAGAGGTGGCTGCTTGTAGCCAACCATTGAACTGATCACGGGGTCCCCAATAGAGGAGTTAGAGAAAGGACTGAAGGAGATGAAGGGGTTTGCAACCCCATTGGAAGAACAACAATATCAACCAATCAGAGCTTCCAGGGTCTAATACACCAACCAAGGAGTACACATGGAGGGACCCATGGCTCCAGCTGCATATGTAGCAGAGGATGGCCTTGTTGGGCATCAATGGGAGAAGAGGCCCTTGGTCCTGAGAAGGCTCGATGCCCCAGTGTAGGGGAATGCCAGGACAGGGAAGAGGGAGTGGATGTGTTGGTGAGCAGGGGGAGAGGGGGGATGGGATAGGGTGTTTTCAGAGGGGAAACCAGGAAGGGGGATAATCTTTGAGATGTAAATAAAGAAAATAACTAATAAAAAAGGAAAAGAAATAATGCTGACATTTATAAGATAATAAAATCCCATTTAGAAAAAAAGTTTACAACTAAAAATTTAACAATACTTATTTTGCCGTTACTATGCATCTTCATTAGGGAAATGTGAGGGTGGGGAGGTGGGAATGTGTGTGTGTGTGTGAGCACCCTGATAGAAGCAGGAGGAGGGGGGTGGGAAAGGGGGCTTCTGGGTGGGAAATCGGGAAAGGGGATAACATTTGAAATATAACTAAATAAAATATCCAATAAAAGTCTTAGAAGTCTTGTTCTCTGGAAACTTCTTTTTTACTCTTATACTATCTATATTGTTGAAAGAGCAGGTTTTGGAGAACGTCTTGTGCAACCTGACTTAGATGTGGAGCTTCAGGCTGGACGTCTGCAGGTTAAGTTGAGCATGGGCACTCACTGACAAGTGGACCCGACTTCTGGTCTAGGAGACAGTCCTAAGCCCTCACAGAGACACAACAGAACAGATGTCACATCTCTTTTAATGTGGACTTCCTTGTATAGAACTTTTATTATTACATGCATGCAATACAGGGAAGCAAGATTGTCCATTTTTATCATAAACGTCCCTTATTTCCTTGTAATGTTTCTCCAAAGATACAGAAAGAGCCATCCCTCCCACTCCTTTGCCCCAATATCCTCATTTCTACAACACTGTCAGAACTACTCAGGGTTCTATCAATGGTGTCAACCTACCAGTGAGACCTTGGTTAGCACCATAAGTTAGCATGACCTTAGCCAAGCTAAACTAGCTAGACCTCGGACCTCGAACTTTCAGAACCTAAGGTTTCCCGAGGCCCAGAGAGAGTGAACAGTTAAAGTGAAGTTAAGGACTTTTCTAAGGGCCTGCCAAACCTCAGCCAATCTGGCATGTTCTATTTGGCCATTTGTCAGACAAGAAACCATAGTCTGTGTGCTTGCTCCTTTCTGAACACCTGCTATTAAATAGCTAACCGGCTGAGACCCCCATTTCTCTCATCCCAAGCGTTTCCTCCTGTGACCTCAGCAGCACACCCTGCTTCACAGGGGGCAAACCACACTGCTGTTCTCACAACTGTGGTAGAAGGGAAAGCTAACTAGAAAGTCTGTGCAGGAGCAAGAGGCTTCTCTGTGCACAGAGACATCTTGAAGAGGAAGGGGGAACATTTGCCTTAACTTACGGCCTGGATTGGAGTTAGAAATACTTTAGGGTGCCTTCATGTGCTTGTTTTCTTTTCGTTATTACTTGAGCAGAAGGTTTAAAAAAAAAACAAATGAATGAGAAAAGGAGGCTGGTGATTGACTTTCTTAGATAAAAGCAGAGGGTGCGCACAGGAGGCTCTCTGTGCTCCTTCTAGATGTCTCAGCCAACGGAGGTTGTTTCTCAGGAGTGAAATGGGAGTCAGGAAAGTTTAATTTTAGTTCCCCAAAGAAAACTGATTCCTTTTAACCTTAGGAAAGTTAAAAGTTAAAAGAATCTTGAATCACTGAGCCTTACAAATTCTGAATCACTAAGTTGGGGGACTGCAATAGCTTCACGTAAGTATGATAGAGAAAAGTATCATGGAAGCCACATATGGCCACACCACTGTAACACACTGCTGCTGGTACCTTCTTCCACTTCTTGGTCTTCCGGGAGTCCTCTGCTTTTGGTTCCTTTGCTTGTGTCAAGAAACACTCTGTGGGCTGTGAAGAAATATAAGTGAGAGTTTTCATCTTTGCAGGATGAAGTGTCAGTGAGTGGCATGCCTCCCAGAGCACCTTCTGCTAGGCGCATCCTCCTCAGAGTACCTTGGTAACATTCCACAGAGATGCTGCACAACCCACTGGAGCTGTTAGGCAGCAGCTGAGGTGACAGAGTTTGAGAAAGTCAGAAAGTGCAGATGACGTAAGGCTGGAAAAATCTTTGAACAGACATCAAAACGTATGAGTGAGTGAGTGAGTGAGCGCATATGTGTGCTTGATGTGTGCAGATTATTAGAGATGGAAGCCAAGGGCAGAAAGAGATGTGTTTAAATGGTGATGTGGCTAGGCAGTCATGACTAGAGCGACTGAGGTTTTCCGTGAGCTGCCTGTGCAGAAGCCTGCACTTCCGAGCGGCAGGCATTGTTTGTAGTGCCCACTCCTTCCTTCTTTTCAACAGCACAGAGAATCCTAAGTAGGATGTGTTTACTTAGGCTTTTACAAAACCATCTGTACCTATGTAGTCGTTTAAAGATGACTACAGAATGAACGTTCCTGCTGAGGGTCTGAATACAGGTTCTGCACTATAGCACCAAGAATGATTGATTTGTCAGTGGCCTTCACCCCAAGAATCGTGTATAGTTTCAGGCTATTTTTAAAGTGAGTTTTGTTTTTTAAGATAGGAAAGCAGGACATTTTGACTAAAGCCTTGATTTATAAAATGGAATGTGTGGGTTCCACATGTATTAATCATAAGCAGCGAAATAAAATGTTTCCTGTGCTGGATGTTTATGCAACAGTTCAAGCAGGTTGCCAAGTGAGATGTAAAATGGAAGTATTAAGTTAGATTCATTCCAAGTAGAGAATATCTGTTTAAATAGTCAGCCACCAGCTAGAGCAACCATGTCTCTACTGCTCTGCTCAAAATGACCACAGATGAATCTTTCTGAGAAAAAGAGCAGACTGAAGCCGTTACTTGTGGCACACACTTTTGATCCCAGCACAAGAAGCAGAAGCAGAGGACCTCTGTGAGTTCGAAACCAGCTTGGTCTACATATGAGTTCCAGGACAGCCAGAGCTACAAAGTGAGACTCTGTCTCAAACAACAACAACAGAACCCACAGATTAGGAATGCCTATAGCCTCAAGTCAAAGAGGGATATAATAACTGTAACTTAAGGCACTGGACCAATGACAGTGTTTAGACACTGTTTTAGGAAGTTGACTATATTTAAAAGGGTTGAGATTAAAATAACATGGTTTTCAGTCATCTTTAGCTTCTTTACAGTTTAAACAAACAAACAAAAACCTGTAAAGACTAATTGCCTTACAGCTTAAGAAAATAAAGATACTGTCTCACTTACTTAGAAAGTTTAGCTGTCTTGTGGATGTAGATTAATGTCAATTTAATGTTCGTACATGCCAATAAGAAACTGGGCCAAGGCCACTAAATATGTCACAGAAGATGCCAGATGGCCATAAGCATCTAATTACAGAACAAGGGAGCATTCAGTTCTTCCTTTCAAGCAAAGGTCTGGTTGTAATTAGTCAAGCCTTAAAGCATCTACTGGACCCAGGCCTACAATCCCGGCTCCTGTGAGGCCGAGGCAGGAAGACTGCCGTGAAGTTCCTGAATGAAACAGTGAAAGAAGAGGAGGAGGGGGCATGACTACTCCTACAGCATGGAGAAGATCTGCACTGCAGAGATAAAGGAGAAAGCAGGCTGAGGGAAGAGTCCAGGCTGAACAAGGCCAGCACATTAGCTGGGTCGTGAGAGGAGAGGGGGCAGGAAGAGTAAGACAGGAGCTGCTGAACAAGAGAGCCAGCATGGGACAGAGACCAGTGTAGGCAAAATGGCTGAGTTATATAGGGCTGAGGCTGGAGAAGGAGAGAGGAAGAGGAGAGATGCTTAAGGTAGGGGCGGGGGGAGAAGTGCTGGGAGGAGCCACAGGTGCTGAGCCACATTTGTCCTGGGTTTGAGACCTAACAGTTAGTACACAGTAAGTTCCAGATCACCCAGGGAGGGAGGGAGGGAGGGAGGGAGAGAGAGAGAGAAAGAAACAGAGACATTTTATCTCGAAACAAAAGCTCTAACAAATACCCCCCAACTATAACTCACCGTTGCCAACACATAAATCTGGCATTTGTTAGCTATTATCAAGGTTCTCAGGAAGCAGGCTAGGCACCTATAATGTTTTCTTATTTGCATATGAAGCTCTTCTCCACAGCAGTGGTTCTCCACTTTCCTAATGCTGCAGTCCTCTACTCCAGTTCCTCAAGTTGTGGTGACTCCCAACCATAAACTATTTCATTGGTACCTCCTAACTGTGATTTTCCTACTATTTTGAATCATAATGTAAATATGTGTTTCCTGACGTTCTTAGGAAACCGCTGTGAAGGGCCATTTAAAGGAGTCTTGGGAGGCTCACGGTTCAGAACCGCTGGCTTACAAGAGTTAAATGTACTGAGTACCCATCATTAGGTTTAGAAGCTGATTAATTCACACGTGAATCAAGTTAAATATAAACGTGAGCTTACTTATTAAGGGTATGGGCTCTTCAATTTTGGAGTTAAAAATAAGTGTATCTCTGAATCTCAAGTAGACAAAAAAAAAAAAAAAAAAGCAAATCACATTCCTGCTGGGTACGGGGTGCATGCCTTTAATTAGTAGAGGCAGAGGGCGCAGGTGGTGGGTCTCCCTGACTCAAGGTGAGTCTAATCTGCACAGTAAGTTCCAGGCCAGGCAGATCTTGATGTGTTTGAGGAATTTCTTTAAGTCTCTGCATCTGATCTTTGGCCTCAGACTCTTAGATCATTCTATGGGAAATGCAAAGTACAATGCAATGTTTTTGGTACTTTTGGCTGGATGTGGTAAGATGCACTGTATGAGAAAGCCACATTTATGGGGTGATATGATTTGAGAAGAAATCCAAATCCAAACCCATAGTATTGGAAACTCCTAAGTTTGGGCAGCTGTCCTGTAACAGTGGCTGCCTACCTTCAAGGACTGCAGAAAACATGGTGGACTTAGACCAGGTCACTCGCCAGACCTGGAAGTCATTCCCATCGATGACAGCTAAGTAGCCCATAAATGACAACCCAAAATTAGAGTAATCTTCATTGTAGTCTGAAGAATCATGCTCATCTAGCATATAGAAAAATGTAAACAGGAACTTTCTTTTAAAGACAGGTTCTTGCTATCTAGCCCTGGCTGTCTTGGGACGATGTCAACCAAGCTGGTCTCAGTCTCACAGGGATCCTCCTGCCTCTACTCAAGTAACAGAATTAAAGGCGTGCCTGATTAAACATGGCCTTTATGCCACAATCTCAGTTTCTTAATTATCAACTATTACTTGATCAAAGACTGCTTCTCATGGCAAAATAAATGCAAAATGAGGAAGGTTCAAAGGTAGACATCTCTAAAGACCAAGAAGCCAGTAAAGCCACCTTTGGTGAAAAGCTTGCAAGCCTATTTTGGACAATGGAGAAAATGAAAAGTGTGGTTGAGGCTGGGTGGGGTTGGAAACTAACAAGAGCCAGACTGATTTGACTGACTGAGGGAGTGCTTGAAGGGCTGAAGAGAAGGGGCCAAGCATGTTTACAGCCAGCACATTCCCAGTGCTCCCCGTTTCCCACTCAGCTCTAATCTCCCACCCTGGAAACCTAGCACACACCCCATTACTGCTTCGCTCCCTGGTCCTTTCTGTCAACACAATGGGCTGCTCTCTGGGCAGATGAGGAAGTCTAGCGAGGGAAAGCACAGAGCTGGGGCTTACCTCCATTTCCCACCACCATGCCAGGCTTGTGCATCGTTCTCTTTCCCTTACTTGAGATAGGGTCCAAGTTCAGACTCAAGAGTTTCCTTTCCCAACCTCCCAAGTGCTGGAACTAGAGGTGTCTATCACCATACCTGGCTCTAGACAGACCACTGCATTCTTGCTTGGAAGAAAATGAATGGGCCAATGAAAATGCTGCAGGAAGGTGGCATTTAGCTGGGCAGTGGTGGCACACACCTTTAATCCCAGCACTTGGGAGGTAAAGACAGGTGGATTTCTGAGTTTGAGGCTAGCCTGGTCTACAGAGTGAGTTCCAGGACAGCCAGGGTTACAGAGAGAAACCCTATCTCAAAAACAAACAAACAAACAAATGAAAAAGACGGCATTTAACAATTTAGTTTGATTATCATCCTCACATCTGGATAGTTATACTAATCCAAAAAAAACCTTACTTCATATACTAGATCTTCTAATGCAGTTTTATTTTGTTGTTGTTGAAGATTATTCTTCATACAGAGCTAGGTTTTTAACCAGACATTTAAATAAACTCATCAATCTGAGAGCAAACAAACATTACTGGAAAAGAAGTAATATCAAATAGTATGGAAAGAATGTGCAAAAGAAATATAATCCAAGAATGTCCTTCTAGGGTTAAAGGACACCTCCGAGAACATTTACATCTATGGAAAGCTGATCAAAAATATGGTACAGTTAATATGAACACAGGAGAATCGTACACTACGGAGTATCACTGTGACATTTAGGATAATCATAAAGAAAAGACTATGAATTTACACAAGGAAAATTAACTGCAAAATACAAAGGAACAGATCTGAGCCTGAGGTTTTAGGGAAGCTCCCTGAATTGTTCTATCACTGGCGACTGTCAGGGTTGTACACAGCATTTTCTCCACTGATTTGGTCAGGAGAGCTGACCCAGCTGTGGGGCAGAGGTAGTCCATACAGACTATATACCATATAGACCATATAGAGAGTCCATGTGGTGGGAAATCAGGTGGACTCACAGAGCAGAGCAGAGCAGAGCAGAAGTCGCTTCCCCTTTAGGGCCTTCTGGAGCTCAGGGAGGGAGGGGAGGATCAAGTGGTTGCAAGTGACTATGCATTTGTGGGACCTGAGAAAAGTTTGGATGAGGACAAGGAAGGTGAACATCCACTGTAGTACAGATCACAGTAACCTCACAGGGCTTCCTTTGCTTTTAACCAGACGTTTGAAAGCCCATAGTACTAGGACCAGACAGCAGACAGCTTGCAGAGCCTCTCATTTTGTCCTGAGGTGCATGACTATCCAAAGTAATTACAGCCAGCTCTATCCACAAACCCACCACAGGGAAAAAGGAGCCAGTCAAACAGCACAGAGAGCCCCCTGGTCAGGTGGTACACAGATGAGGTAGCCTAGGAAAGCAGAGGTGCAGACTGAGCTGGCTTGCCATATGACGTCACCACAGGGGACCGGAAACATTTACCTTTCTTTTTCTCTTATCATCTCTTTCCTTTTGGTGTTGTATCTTCTTCTATAAAGTTATCTGCTATAAGTATGTATACATGGCGTATATCAAGCAGTACTGACTGCTTGGGAGCTGTGACAAAATTATAGCTACAGGGGAAATTAGAAGACATGAAGAGTATTCACCCATCCCAAAGCCTGTGAAGACAGACGGCTCCTGGAAAATAACCATGGAGTACTGAGAGCTAAATAAGGTGGTTTCCCCTTCCATGACTCTAGGCTTAGCTCTGCTCTTCTGACTGAACAACAGAGAAGTGATAGGGCCTTTCCATGCTGTCTTAGACTTTGCTGACTTATCTTTTAGTTCCCTGAGCTACTGAATTCCAAGTCAATCTCTATTTAAATACTTTCAGTGATCAACACTAGACCTTCTGAATATTCTCCTGAGGTTGTGTTCACAGTTTCATGTCTTGAGATAGTGGCCCTGGACCTTCTTTTGTTGTCTTGCCTACCCCTTCTACAAAAAATGTTTCATTATAGAGAAGACTGTAGTGGTTTGAATGAAATGCATCCCTCACCCCCACCATAGGCTTGGTATTTGAACAGCTGGCCCCCATTGAGGTCTAGAAGGTGTGGCCTTGCTGGAGAAAGTGTTACTAGAGGCAAGCTTGGAGGTTTAAAAGCTTCCAGACATTCCTAGTGCTCTCTCTCTCTCTCTCTCTCTCTCTCTCTCTCTCTCTCTCTCTCTCTCTCTCTCTCTCTCTACTTTTTGCTTATAGATGTGAGCTCCCACCATCTTACTCTATCTGCCATGTGGCACACAATGGGGGACTCCCCTCATTATCAAGGTTTCTCCTTCCCTAACCTTGTCTGAGGAATTCAAAACCCCTACACATAAGACTCTACCTGAGGAATATCACATAGCCTCAATTAGACTACAGGATCAATTTTCTTTCTCCTGATAAGTACCTGTTCAGCCAACAACTGAGATACCTGAAATGCTTTCCCATGCTAATGAGGCATTTCTATACCCTAAGTCCTCAACCAGTGACCATTGCTCATCCTGGATGTTCCTACCCTCAGCCCCACAAAACCTTATAAGCCTTGAATCACCCTTAGTAATGTTGATCTGCCTCCTGATAGGTGGTTCTGGTGTGGTCATTCACCATACATACTCAGAGAGCTTCCAAAACCCCTGCTTGTAGTTTTTGCTCCCACTGCCCTTATGGATGAAATCAGTAAACAATCCAAGAGAGCAGAGAGACCCACACTGCCTCGGCTGCTTGCTGCTCCTCCTGATGTATGGATTCTGACCCTCGTAACCTTAAGCCACGATAAATTCATTCTTTATATAAGTTGTCTTGGTCATAGCGTTTTATCACAGCAATAGAAAAGTAACTAAGACAATGATATAATTCTAACCTTTGAGTATTTCAGAATTAGCATTTAGAAGATATAGGTCTATCTCAAAGAATAGCAGATGAAGCCACACCAGGTACAAAGACCAGGTACAACTGTGAAAGTCTAGAGATTACAATCATCTGATAAGATGGGTATGATGCCAGACAAAATTACTAGAAAAAAAGCCTTAGAGCAGCCTGTGCTTATAAATGTAAAATAACTGTAGCTCTTGGGATTTATGGAATCCTTCATACTCCTTCTTGCCCAAATTTTCATCCTCTGAAAACTTGATAACAGAGGTGCTATATGGAATTGTGACAAAATGTTCTCAAGAGGCTTCTGAGCAGGTTAAGATCCTAATAGGACAGGCAAACATCTGAATGTCCTATTGCCAATGTCCTTTTATGTGAGAGGTTACTAGATGCTCAGACATGTACATGTGGGCACTATGGCAAAACAACCAGAGCAAATGGCTCCAATGGAGCTCTAATATCAGCATGGACAGGGCAAAGTTCAATATGCAATGCTGGAAAAGCAATGGCTGGCTGCACAGAAAACACTGCAACAGGTAGACTCTACCACTGTTAGACTTCAAATCTAGGGTTATCCAATGGGAAGGAGAACTGGCAGATTCTGATTGGCTACCATGGGAACAATAGATGTAAAAGGAGATATATATACCAGAAGACAACAGGAATCAGAATCCCTAGCAGTTGTCTACATGGAAGCCAACAGCCCATTGATCTCTCCTGGAAATCAGGAAGCAGATGCCCTTACCAAAGTATGAGCCATCTGCCATCAGGTGCCATAAGAGGCTGCTCATTGGGCTCATGTAAAATCTGGTCACAGCAGAGCTAACAGAGTCTTGGTCACTGTTCTATTGCTGTGAAGAGATACCATGACCAAGGAATTTAATTGGGGCCTTGCTTATAGTTCCAGAGGTTTAGTCCATTATCATCATGGCGGGGAGGATGGCATCAGACAGGCAACATTCTTATCCATAGGGGACAGTAGTGGGGGTAGGGAGGGAGGGAGAGAGAGAGACAGGGACAGAGACTAGGCCTGATTTGGACTTTTGAAACCTCAAGGCCCATCCCTAGTGACATACTTTCTCCAGCAAGTCCATACCTTCTGTGATGGTTTGTATATGCTCGTCCCAGGGTATGGCCTTGTTGGAGGAAGTGTGTCACTGTGGGGATGGGCTTGGAGATCTTCCTCCTCAATGCCTGAGGATGCCCAGTATGTTCCTGGCTTCCTTTGGATAAAGATATAGAACCCTCAGCTCCTCCTGCACCATGCCTGCATGGATGCTACCATGTTTCTCCCTTGATGACAATGGACTGAACCTCTGAAGCTGTAAGCCAGCCCCAATTAAATGTTGTCCTTTTTAAGTCTTGCCTTGATCATGGTGTCTGTTCACAGCAGTAAAACCATAATTAAGACACCACCTAATCCTCAAATAGTGCCATTCCTTGATGACTAGGCATATACAACCAGATACAATGGTATTGCCACTTACCTAACTATCCTACTGAGGCTTAGCTGGTTAGAGGAAAGAATATTAAAACAATGGCAAAAGAGTTTAAGTACAGGAGGTACCTTGCATGGGCGGAAAGGGTCATTCTCAGAAGCAAAAAGTTGTTCACTGAAAGTTCAAGTGCCAAGGGTAGGCTACCTTCATATTGGTTGTTGGCCAGGGAGGCCCCTAACATTCTGAAACCCATAAGATTATTGTCATTATTTCTATAGGTGTTTCTCAGCCATTCGGTATTCCTTAGTTGAGAATACTTTGTTTATCTCTCTATCTAAGTTGTTTATCTCTGTACCCCATTTTTAAATAGGGTTATCTGGTTCTCTGGATTCTAACTTCTTGAGTTCTTTGTATATAATGGATATCAGCCCTCTATCAGATGTAGGATTGGTAAAGATCTTTTCCCAATCTGTTGGTTGCCGTTTTGTCCTATTGACAGTGTCCTTTGCCTTACAGAAGAAGCTTTGCAATTTTATGAGGTCCCATTTGTCAATTCTTTTTTTTTTTTTTTTGGTTTTTCGAGACAGGGTTTCTCTGTGTAGCCTTGGCTGTCCTGGAACTCACTTTGTAGACCAGGCTGGCCTCGAACTCAGAAATCCTCCTGCCTCTTCCTCCCAAGTGCTGGGATTAAAGGTGTGCGCCACCACCGCCCGGCTCCATTTGTCAATTCTTGATCTTAGAGCACAAGCTATTGGTGTTCTGTTCAGGAAATTTTCCCCTGTGCCCATGTGCTCCAGGTTCTTCCCCACTGTCTCTTCTATTAGATTCAGTGTATCTGGTTTTATGTGTAGATCCTTAATCCACTTGGACTTGAGCTTTGTACAGGGAGATAAGAATGGATCAATTTGCATCCTTCTCCATGTTGACTGCCAGTTGACCCAGCACCATTTGTTGAAAATGCTTTTTTTCCACTGGATGTTTTTAGCTCCTTTGTCAAATATCAAGTGACCATAGGTGTGTGGGTTCATTTTTGGGTCTTCAATTCTATTCCACTGATCTTCCTGCCTGTCTCTCTGTACCAATACCATACAGTTTTTTTTTTTAATCACTACTGCTCTGTAGTAGAGCTTGAGGTCAGGGACGGTGATTCTGCCAGAAGTTCTTTTATTGTTGGGAATAGTTTTTACTATCCTGGGTTTTTTGTTATTCCAGATAAATTTGGAAATTGCTCTTTCTAACTCTATGTAGAATTGAGTTGGAATTTTGATGGGGGATTGCATTGAATTTGGAGATTGCTTTAGGCAAAATGGCTATTTTTACTATATTAACCCTGCCAATCCAAGAGCATGGGAGATCTTCCCATCTTCTGAGATCTTCTTCAATTTCTTTCTTTAGAGACTTGAAGTTCTTGTTATATAAATCTTTCACTTGCTTGGTTAGAGTCACATCCAGGTATTTTATATTATTTGTGGCTATTGTGAAGGGTGTTATTTCCCTAATTTCTTTCTCAGCTTGTTCATCCTTTGAGTATAGGAAGGCTACTGATTTGTTTGAGTTAATTTTATATCCAGTCACTTTGCTGAAGTTGTTTATCAGCTGTAGGAGTTCTCTGGTGGAATTTTTGGGGTCACTTAAGTATACTATCATATCATTTGCAAATAGTTGATACTTTGAATTCTTCCTTTCCAATTTGAATCCCTTTGACTTCCTTCTGTTGTCTAATTGCTCTGGCTAGGACTTCAAGTACTATATTGAACAGGTAGGGAGAGAGTAGACAGCCTTTTCTAGTCCCTGATTTCAGTGGGATTGCTTCAAGTTTCTCTCCATTTAGTTTGATGTTGGCTACTGGTTTGCTGTATATTGCTTTTACTGTGTTTAGGTATGGGCCTTGAATTCTTGATCTTTTCAAGACTCTTATCATGAAGAGATGTTGGATTTTGTCAAATGCTTTCTCAGCATCTAATGAAATGATCACGTGGTTTTTTTCTTTGACTTTGTTTATATTGTGGATTACATTGATGGATTCTGTATATTGAACCATGCCTGCATCCCTGGGATGAAGCCTGAGTGAGGTAACCCAATCACAAAAGAATACACATGGTATGCACTTGATGATAAGTGGATATTAGCCCAAACGCTCAGAACATCCAAGATACAACTCACAGACCACATGAGATTCAAGAAGAAGGAAGACCGCCTTGGCGACCTCTGCTCCAGGGATTGACTACGCTGAGCCTTCAGGTATACAGGGACTCCCCAATATAACATTGCTTGGGACACAGCCTGCTGGGCTTCCATTTGCACCCAAGGGCGGGGCAGCTCTGTGGTCATCTGGGCGCCAGCTCTGCTGTGGGACATCTGTCCTGCAGAGGGACCTGCACCTGGAGAAAGCACACCGGGAGAGAGTGCACCAGCCTCCCCTTAGCCACCTCTGCTCTGGGGATTGACTCCTCTGAGTCTCTAGCCAGTGAGAGCAGGACAAACTAACACCAGAGGTAACCAGATAACAAAAGGCAAACGTAGGAACATTACTAACAGAAATCAAGGCAATATGGCACCATCCGAACTCAACTCTTCAACAGCAGCAAGTCCTGGATACCCCATCACACCAGAAAGGCAAGATGTGGATTTAAAATCACTTCTCATGATGCTATTAGAGGATTTCAAGAAGGACGCAAATAAATCTCATAAAGAAATACAGGAGAACATGAATCAATGGGTAGAAGCCCTTACAAAGGAAACACAAAAATCGCTTAGAGAAATGCAGGAGAATATGGGTCAACTGATGGAGGCCCATAAGGAGGCAACACAAAAATTGCTTAAAGAAATGAATCAGGCAGTGGTGGCGCACTTGGGAGGCAGAGGCAGGCGGATTTCTGAGTTCGAGGCCAGCCTGGTCTACAGAGTGAGTTCTAGGACAGCCAGGGCTACACAGAGAAACTCTGTCTCAAAAACAAAACAAAACAAAACAAAAAACAAAGAAATGAATCAACGAGTAGATGCCCTTACAAAAGAAACATAAAAATCGCTTAAAGAAATACAGGAGAACTTGGGTCAACAGGCAGAAATCCTGAAAGAGGAAATGCAAAAATATCTTAAAGAAATACAGGAAAATACAAACAAACAAGTGAAGGATCTCAGCAAATCCATCCAGGATCTGAAAAAGGAAGTAGAAACAACTAAGAAATCACAAAGGGAGACAACTTTGGAGATAGAAAACCTTGGGAAGAAATCAGGAGTCATAGATGCAAACATCAACAATAGAATACAAGAGATGGAAGAAAGAATCTCAGGTGCTGAAGATACCATAGAAAGCATCGACTCAACAGTCAAAGAAAATGCAAAATGCAAAAAACTTGTAACCCAAAACATCCAGGAAATCCAGGACACAATGAGAAGACCAAACCTAAGGATTATAGGTATAGATGAGATTATAGATTATAGGTATAGATTCTGCTATACCACTCCTGGGCATATACCCAGAGGCTTCCCCTGCATGCAATAAGGACACATGCTTCACTATGTTCATAGCAGCCTTATTTATAATAGCCAGAAGCTGGAAAGAACCCAGATGTCCCTCAACAGAGGAATGGATATAGAAAATGTGGTATATTTACACAATGGAATATTACTCTGCAATTAAAAACAATGAATTCACAAAATTCTTAGGCAAATGGTCAGAACTGGAAAATATCATCCTTAGTGAGGTAACCCAATCACAAAAGAACACACATGGTATGCAGTCACTGATAAGGGGATATTAACCCAGAATCTTGGAATACCCAAGACGCAATTCACATATCAATAGATTTCCAAGAAGATGGAAGGAGAGACCCCTGGTCCTGGAAGGACTGGATGTAGGGGAATACCAGGACAGAGAAGTGAGAGGGGGTTGAATGGGGAACAGAGGGAGGGAAGGGGGCTTATGGGACTTTCGGGGAGGGAGGAAATGGGAAAGGGGAAATCATTTGGAATGCAAATAAAAAAAATAGAAAATTAAAAAAAAAAGAATTCATGGATTAAAAAAAAAAAAAGAAAGAAAGAAGAAGGAAGACGAAGACCAAAGTGTGGATACTTTGATCTTTATTGGAAATCGGATCAAAATACCCATGGCTCACAGCTAACCAATAGAATAAACATAGGGGTCCCAATGGAGCAGCTAGAGAAAGGACCCAAGGAGTTGAAGAGGTTTGCAGCCCTGCAGGAGTAGTAATAATAATATGTACCAACTAGTACCCCCAGGGCTCCCAGGGACTAAACCACTAACCAAAGATTACACATGGAGGGACCCATGACTCCAGCTACATAAGTAGCAGAAGATGACCATTTCAGCTATCAATGAGATGAGAGACCGTGGGTGCTATGAAGGCTCGATTCCCCAGAATAAGAGAATGCAAGTCAGGAAATTAGGGGTAGGGGTGAACAGGAGGAGGGGGATGGGATGGGGGATTTTCGGAGGGGTAATGCGGAATGGGGATACCATTTGAAATGTAAATAAAGCAAATATCTAATTAAAAAAAAGACTATTGTCATTGCTGCTGGCTACATGCTGGATTAGATGGCATCTACTTTGGGTCTAAAAAACAGCTTTCTGAGGGGATTTAAGGCCTGCCAACAGCAAAGTGGAAAGAAGTCTAGACAAAGAATTCACATGATTATTTTAAGGATGACTTATGAATTCAAAGAGCATACAAACAAACATCTTAGTGAAATTAAAAAAAGATAAATGCGGGATTTTAAAGAGCAATTCAATAAAGATTTTTAAATGAGATTTTTTAAACCATCAGAAATTAGGGAGAGAAAAGCTCAAGAGGTCATATAACTTGGGAGAGTCTCATAAGTAGACGAGATCAAGTGGAAGACAGAATGTCAGGGGTTAAAGGCAATGTTGAAGAATGCAAGCATTCCTGCAAGAGCACAGAAAACAAAGTCCCCTGGATGCCATCAATATAGAAGAGGGAGGTCATGACAAACAGAAAACAGATCGAATAAGGGAAAAATCCCTAAATCTTGGGAAGGAGATGAATATCCAGACACAGGAGCCTTCTGAGACCTCTCACAGTTATGATTGGAAGAGAAACTTCAGCAAGTGTACTGAAGGAGAGCAGCACCAAAGCAACGAGACAGAAAGCTTTAAACTCATGTAAAAGGCAACCATCAGAATAACCAACGCTCTCTAGGCAGACACTCTAAGATCAAGGATAGCATGGAAGGAAAGCAAAGAAGTACTGAAGAAAAACACTCTAGATCACTACATCCAGAAAAGCTATCCTTCTAAACCAAAGGGCTAAGGGCAGTCCCAAACTCAGGATATACTTTTTAAATTTTTTTTTAAAATTGTATATAATTAAAGTTTAAAAGTAGGTACAGTTAGATTAAAATAATAACAAAATGAGGAAGTTATGTAAGTGTGGTCTTCCTCTCCTATCTTGGATGTGAGTTGATGATATAAGGTCTGTGTGACATGAGGTGGGTGGTATAGGCATTATGGCGTATTTTAGGTTCTCTGTAAGGGGCACCGCAACACAAGCACTCTGGTGCTACCATGGTCCACGGGACACCTGAGCCAGCTAGTAAATGATGAGCAGGAAATATATACCACATAGATGTATGGACATCACCAGACAATATGGACATCACCAGACAAAGTGATGGTTCACACAGTGGCTGAAGACATGGCATGGTAGTTCATCTTGTTACTTGGAATGGATTATCACTTAGAGGTATAACTGTGGAGCTCACAGGCCCCAAGAGAGTACCTAGTTCTATTATGTTGGTAAATGAACAAAGCATCAAACTGTTCCCTAAATTAATATATCAATAATCACAGGTTAGTGGAGCTCTCAGACCTTGTCAGAGAAGTATCTCTGTGCAGAAGATGGTGATTAATTCAGAAATTTACAATCAAAGTGCAGAGAATGAGTGCTTATAGAGTTCTTGGCCACAAATGGAACGGTGTCACTAGTCCTAAGGCTTAGGGACCATCACCATACAAGAGCAGACAGGAAAACTATTAAGAGCCAGGGATCACGAGGCCTAGAGTAAAATACATGGGACTCCTATGCTCATGAATTCACACATACTGTGGTTGTATGCACAAGATTAAGCCTGTCAGCATTCTAGCACGGAGGGTGGGTTCATGAACCCCCACCCCTGAGGAGCTATTGACAGCTGATGGCTTCTGGTGGAGGAAGAGTGAATTTTCCTTAAGATGTTCCTAGGAGGATTGGCCATGTAGTAGATTGCTCCACATCCATAAGTATATAGGCCATACAAATTGGACTCGATAGGCTATTTTTTTATTTTTAATAAAAATAAAGACAGAGGAGGGGGGCATAGGAGGTGGATATGAGAGGAGTTGGGGGAAACAGGGTGAATATGATCAAAAAATATGATTTTTGGAGAAAAATATACAACTTATTCTGGATTTATCCACCAAAACCCACGAAGAACAAAAGCACAGGTAAAGGAGAACTTACGCATTACTCAGTTACATAGAACTCTTTAATAAAATTAGGGGTATACTTCACAGATTTGTCTTTCCCCCAAACCATGTCTATACAGTCTCTTCAGCAAGGGCCTAACATAGCCTTTTATGGGTTTATGGGGAAAAGACTTGCTTCTACCTGTGGACTAACCACCAGTGATTCACATAGCTCCTAGCATCACTAGCTCGGGTTAACAGGGTCAGAGGATAAAATGAAGAGAGCTCCTGGGATCCCCAGAGTCTGGTCAGGAAGCAGACAAGAAGCACTGCTCAGCTGTAAATACAAGTTACTTTATATGAAAAAATAACGCCAAACACAACAAAGGCATGAAGAATTATTCCTGGGCTTCGATACTTGAGGAATTCAGCCTGATGACCTGAGCTCAATCCTCCGAGCCCACATGAAGGAAGGAAAGAAGTGATTTGCAAGTTATCCTCTGACCCCTTACATGCTGTAGCATGTACACACACACACACACACACACACACACACACACACCACTACCACCACCAAAACAACAACAAACAAATGTAATTAACAAAAGAAACACTGTCAAATTGTTCCTCTGAACAACGACTCCTTGTGCCTCTTTCCCTGCCTCTCTTTTGTGAACAATAATGACCTGTGCCCACCCCACCACTGTTGTTGGCTATGCCTCTCCTTTAGCTTCATAGGTTGAAAAGAGACAGGAGTTAAGCCTATTCCAGATCATCCTGCAGTGTCTTCAGGCTTCTCTGTGATTCTCCCCTTTGAAGGTAGACTAACAGAAGACAGCAGAAATAATAAAGCATCGACTCCGAGTCAATGTCATAAAAAAGACTTCAGGGTTAAGGATTCTTGCTCAGCACTTTTTTGAGGAACTGAGGAAACCAGTTGCAATGCATTGAGTTCCTGTAGAAAGATCTGAGGCAAAAGCTTCAAGGTAGAAATCCTTCAGTAGAAATCTTGCTCAGACCACAACCTGAGTGGTATCTGATTAAAGGTGTAACATCAGACCCATTTATCTAAAGCATAACAGAAACAGAGAATAAACATGTTTTAAGTGACTGTTTCTCGTTTGAAGAAGAATGAAGAATTTTAGATTTTCAGACATATAGGTGAAATTAAGTATGAAAAAATGCAAAGATAAAGAGTAGCATATGGGGATGGTAGTGTGAGCCTTTAGCACCAACACTCAGGGGCAGAGGCAGGTGGTCCCCTGACTAGCCTGGATTACAGAGTGAGTTCCAGGACAGCCAGGTATACACAGAGAAACTCTGTCTCAAACAAACAAACAAACAAACTGGAACATTGGCGGTGTAGACTCAGTAAAACAGGTGTGAGGTCTAGCCCAAGCAAAGTAGGGGGTGGGTTTTAGAGGAAGAATCAAATGAAGAGCATGCACAGGGCACCACAGGAATATCAGAGGGACTGCATGGCAGTCTAGAAAAGACAGGCTATCGGAGCCCTTAATGTCCATGTGGAGCCTTTCTGGGAGGCATCTACAGCAGGAAGTTACAACAGGTCTGAGAGGGGAGACTAGGTCTCAAGGCTCCAAGGGTCCTCTGTACACAGCAGTATCATGGAGATACCAACTGGGACTGTAATATTGCTTTTGTGTGCATGGAAATGCTCTATCTCCTTATGCTGTGTGTTGTATTAGAAGACCTATGTCCAGAAGAACAATTTTTACCTAGATCAACATAATTGTTTACACTGTATACATTTTCTTATATTTATTTTATTTGTATGAGCACCACATGCACTTCTGCTGCCCATGTAGTTCAGAGGTGGCTGTATCCCCTGGAACTAGCATCATAGATGCAGGGAAGCACCATGTGAGTTCTGGGAACTGAA